>OX578133.1:103905440-104312940 GCA_951213105.1 Amaurobius ferox | reverse complement strand
GAACTAAAATCAATTAAATACATAATTCGGTTGTAAGAAGAGAAACAGAGGCATGAAGAATAGAAAAAGATTGTAGAAATTGAAAAGAGTAAAGAAAATAAAAAGTAGATGAAAGAGTTGTGAAAATAAATAAATATGACTAATTTGTAAATATATGAATAGCTACAATATAATAATCAAATTCATAAATAATAACAATATAATAATTAAATTTATAAATAATAGCAATATAATATTTAAATTCATAAATAATAACAATATAATAATTAAAATATAGTAATAAAATATTATAAAATAGCAATTACACATTTACAATAAAAGGATTAAATTATGAAGTAAGTTTGAAATTATTAATAAAACTATTAATAAAAAATTCCGGATAGTGGTATATCTGACTAATTCGTTAAAGATTATTAATATGTAGGTAATGCCACTTTTTATTAGAAAGTATATCTATAAAACTGATTTACTATAATGTTATTATATTTCGGCAATCTGAGACGAAATATACGCTAAATGAGTCGTCAAGCTCGCCAAATTTATCGCCAAGCGTTACAGACAGATGGAGAGAAGAGCACTTCTTATGTATAAATGCCTGTTGGCGAATTGTTAAACATAAAAATACAACACTATTACACAAAGTTATCTTCTCTCCTAAATGGAACGAACTGGATGCACGAGAATAATGTTACCAAATTTATCGCATAATATTACATATGAAAAGTGAACATATTTCACAACAGTTAAAACATTTTTTTAATTTTATGTGATTTTTTGATAAATTTATATGAAAAATGTGTAATAGAACGGTTCATGTTAGCGGTCTAAAGTTTGTGTCAATCGTTTTCTAATGAAAAATCGCATAAGATATGATTACTAACTTTATTAAAGGCTTTGACTTTTAATGAATTTTTTAAAATTTTATTAGAAAATTTGGCAATTTCCGAACATTCGATTGCGTTTAAAAACAATAGGCTTCCAATATTCACAATTGTAATTTTTGTACCAAATTTCGCTCTAATCGCGCCATTCGTTCGTGGGATATTACCTCATCAGATTCACGGACACACACATACACTCAGAAATTACCTCAAAAACGTTCGATTCGTGTTCCGGGATACTTGAAACGTGCTCTTTCGTCGAAACTCGAATTCGAATTTTAGACCTCATCACAATACTTTCCTTATACATTATATATACTATGTATAAAGGAAAGTTATATACATTATACTATGTATATAAGGAAAGGTATATACATTATACTACGTATATAAAGAGAGTTATATACATTATACTATGTATATAAGGAAAATAAAAAGCAGAGGAATGAACTTTCATCTTTGTAAATGAAGATGTTTGTATGCGTGTGTGCTGTATGTAGCTAGAAATCTTAGCGACGTACGACCATGAAATTAGGCACACAGGTACTTCAGAAGCCGAATAGTTGCACCTCGACGAATTTCGAATTAGTTTATAGTTATTTTGTGTTTTATTCCGATACACAGCTGTTTTGGCCGATATAAACACAAATCGATTCCTTTACGACCTAAAATATTATGCAGAGTTTCCATCTTGATACCATTAGAAAGATAGAAAAATTATTTTTCAAACAAACTGTGAATGGAATCCATACGATCATTAGACGATTTTTAGTGAATTTTTAAAAAATACTTTTCATGACTTTTAAACCTCTCCCATTTTTATAGTACGATATACAGAAATTGACCTGCCATGCATCGTTCATTTCTTTTCTACACTTATTTAAAATATCACAGATTACTGCAGAACAAAAAACATCCATCCGTTGATAAATAATAAATTTTTTATCCGAGGCATGTCTTTGATTTTATCAGGCCGTTAGCAGCCGGAACTCTGCTGCAAATTGAAGCCACTCCTCCACGTGACGGGTTGGGGGAATCGCACTCTTTTTCCGGAGCTGCTGTACTTATCGAAGCCCCAAGCACGGAAAGCTTTTCGTGCGTTTTAAACCTCTCGGTTACTCTTCGAACAAATTGAAGATAGGAGGTTCGGACCGCTTTAAGGCGCAAATGCGCATATGCTCTTAAAGATTGACTTTATTCATTCTTGTGCAATCCTTGCTGAGGTTTAGACTAGGCGTAAATTTAGATGTGATTTCGTGTCATGCACGTTGCTTTATTCCTTATGCATTACAAGCACAATATAGCAGAGTGGAGATAGTTTTTCTTCCCGTTTTCGTGAGAGGTCAAAATGGATTTCGGTGTTCGTATTATTTATTAGCGGACGCTTATTTAATACCCGGGTAATTCGTTCTATTCTGAAATATAAAGGAGAAAAGTAGGGGAGAAGATGGAGGAGCACTTCACATATAAATGCAAATATAATCGTTTTATTAGCTTAGTGTATAAAACCGCCGAATATCCAACCGAAAATTAATAGTTTGACTTCCTGCTGGGACAAGAATTCTTTACATCTCCTTGTTTTATATACGTATGTGTGCGCATGAACACCCGTCCGCGAATATGTGTGTGTATATATGTGCATACAATCGCACGATGTGCCATTGGTCTACAAACTGCTTTTACTATTGCCACAGATTTTGTGAAACTATTAGATAGCACATATTTGACACTATAATATTCCCAGATAAGTACTGCCATATCATTTAAAAACTCTACACAATAATAAGAAAATAAGTAAAAAACAAAAATTAAGAAAAATAATGGAATTTTACAGCACAATATAGCAGAGTGGAACTATAAAATCTTACCACTAGGCCAGAAATATTGAGTTCACCATTGTCAGTATTGTTCCTATAGAACTTATGAGATATTCCACCGAAGTTATCCGGAACAGTAATCATATCTAACAAGAGTTAAAGAAAATATAAATGAGAAGTACATTTGCAGTGTGGTTGAAAATAGTTAACAGGGATTGAAATAAACTTCCTTGAAGTTAATTCTAACACCATTTGTTCCTTAGTGAAACAAGATATTTTTACGTAAAAAAATTGTAACACTAAAACAAATCGCTGCCTGTGAGACAAGAACTTACACTTCCTTGTTCAAAAGCAGACATATGTCAGTTAGGTGACTCAAATTGTTTCATGGTCGTTATAAGCCCCTTCTTCAGGCCAAAACAGCACAGTTAAAACAGTATGCAGCCTTAACAAAGGCTGAGAGTGAACTCGAAAAGGCAAGCTATGAAACATTCAAAAGAGCAAGGATACACACAGCGTCCCGTGATGATATGGTTATGAGTGTTTTTCAATGCCGATTCCACCTGTTCTGCGAATTTTTTTGCTGCATTAGCCCTTGCTTTTCTTAAGCTTTTTTGACAGCTTTTATACGGCGTGACACTGGATGGAAGAAGTTTCTAATATTGTCCTGCGGAATAACATGTCACACTGCCTCTATGTGAGTCCGGGGTTAATTTCTCGTGGATGGTGGAGACCCTTAATGGGCCAATTACTTAGCTTCCATGTCCCAGACATGTTCGAAGGGGACATGTCTGGTGAATTCACAGTACAGGGAAGAAACATTACCTGCAGTACATTGTAAAGATATGGGACATTCCTCGCCACATATGAGTGAGCATTGTTCTACTAGAATATAGTGATAAGACAACTTCTGAATGGCGTGGTATTCCTTCTGTCTCTAAAACGTACCTGATGTATCGCTGGCTATTGGGGATTCCCTGAAGTCGTATCAGCGGAAATCTCGATTAGAACCCAATGACACTCCAAACCTTGAGACTTGGTGTTAAGCCGGTATGACACTGCAAAATGCTCGCTGCACACTGTCATTCACCACGATGTAAAGAACAAGTATGCGACCATCATAGTTCAGCAAGTTGATTCGGTACTTTTTAAAAAACACTGTTTATTGCCAACCAGATCGCCAATGTCTGTGTTCGAGATCTCATTGCAGCCTAAGACGTCTGCGATTGAGGATCACAGAAATTCGTAACAATGGGCTGCGAGCAGCCATCTCGTTAAGCCTCGTTAACTTCCTCTGTTAAACAGACGATGTCGAATTGTGCTAGAGGACAGAGTCTGACATATGACAGTGTTTCACTGCTGCGCGAACACAGTGGATGTCGCTGTACAATCGATCACTTGCATGCAGTAAAGGTGCCTATCAACTTGTGAAGTCGTTCACTTTTCAGTCTCATCTGTTCTACTATGCCAAGTTCGTATAACTGTACTGGTGTTTGTTCGGTACGCGTGGAAATTTCGCAGTAAGAAAATCAAACTTTTCTCATCCCAACAATCTATTATCAAGCTCGTCAGATGTTCATGATGCCACATTTTTTGTTAATAGGGTATAGTGAGGCACAAGAAATATCCTTTCGATTCAACCTCAGTTTTTCACTAATTGCAACATTTCGTCCGAATCACCAATATATACCCAAGACCGGAAAATTCAGAGGGCGCTGCTTAGAAATCGCATACGCATTTTCACTATCATTATAATCATTTTTATGTACTAAACTGGTGTACATATTTTATAAGTTTCAAGCTAATACCACCAGTCCTTCACCGTGTTGAAATTTAACAATCAGTAGTATATAATTACTTTAACCTTTTACATTAATTTATATAATGTATTTTAATACTTGATCAAGAAAATGTTTTTAATTGCATTTCATCGTCAAGATTTTTTGCAAAAAAGAGATTCTGTATAGAATACCTCTATATAGATTTTTGCAATATTTTAATAGTCTATTATACATGATTCAACAAGTTTACTGTAATTTTGGAGAGAGGGCACGTACCCATGCACATGTTTAAGCTGGCCGCCACTGCAATTAAGCAATCTGCTTATTACAAAAGGTTCTGCACAATGTATATAAAACATCAAAATGAACAGTTCCGTTGAGGATATAATTCTAAAAAAATGCATGTCCTTAAGGTTGAAGAAATATGCATGAATTTACAGAAGTGACGCTTATATTGAAGGAAACGCTTATTGCGAATGGCGTATCCGAAATCATCTAACAGTGAGCCCACCCAACTCATAGGAGCGACTAAATTAAATAGGCATATTAGTATAACAGTTCAAGTCAAGAAATTATTAGACAAGAAAATTGATTATAAACAATAATAGTATAAAAAATATTAAAATTTTAAAATGTACGAATATATTTGTAAAATATGCAAATAGTTAAAAATAAAACTGAAATTGAACAAATAAAACAACATTCACGTTATAATCCTACAAAAAATTGATGCATTTGTTGTTTAACCACCATTTACAATAAATTTGAATTTTCAAACTTTTAAACTTACAAAACTTTGCTATAAGAGAAATTTGGGATTTTAATCCACTTCATTTTATTATTATTTTATTATTTATAACATATTTCTTAAGAAACACTAGATAGGAATGCAATATGCATGCACTGTATCATGTAATTGTATAAGTTTTTCTATGCACTGAAAGAATAAAAATGTTCCCTGTTTTATACTTAGGCCTAAACAAAGTAACTCGTCGGGTTTTTTGTTGCAAGGAGTTGGGCTACTTGTCACAGGGTTAAAATAGAATAAATTTCCCTATAGAGTTACCCAATTATCTAACTGTCACCAAATTTAGTAGGAATACCATTGAAACCATGGATGAAAAGATCCCTGAAAAACAATAGTTGAAAATTTCATATACAGGTGGCACTTTCATAACTTAGAAGAAGTTCACATAAAACTAATGTATTTATAATTTTCTGATAGCTGGAAGCAAAAATGTAAAGTAAAACTGTGCACGCGTGTTTCTGTTGATCATGTGAGTATTTCGGTCCCCTTATCCGGGTCGCAGTTTATACTGTAGAAACGCACTTAATTTGATATCAATCGATTCAGTAAAGCAAGAACTCGAACATGGTTGTATAAACTTTCAGTGCATCCCTTACGATAGGTATTGAGTTAAGGCCTTTTTACACGATGCAAGAAATTAAATAAACGAAATAAACCTCCAACTTCTTTCGAGAAATTGTATCGTGTAAATTCAGAATTGAAAGCTCAAGAACTTGTGTTGAGCTTGTTTTTTATTTATTACCCAGGCTGTCCAGCTCACCCAAACGGTGTAGAGCAGTTACAAGAGATAGCCGGGTGTTCAGCTTGTTGAATGTATTTTTTCCTCTGTAAAGATCATTCAATTTTTTTATTGTAACAACTAACCAATCAGAATGCATACTAAGCGTATGGCCTCACGCTAGGCTTTTCCAGCAAGTGACGAAAAGTAATGACGAATATGCAGCTTTCTATTAGGCTTACGCAATATCTAATTACGGATAATATGCTGAGACTTTTTGGTGAAAATAGAAGAAAAATATTTTGTGTTCCATAAGTAGAATTGTGTAAATAAATAAATGTTCAATAAATCAATATAAACTGCAGTTTATTAATCAAACGTAAACGGTTAAATTGTAAAATCAATATCCTACATCGTGTAAAAGTCTTTATGAAACAATTTTAAAAGTACACCATTATAATGCTTATTGTAGGTCAACTACGAATTAAAAAACAGCGTCTCTCCAGAATTGGTTTGAAATACATTGGATACAAAATGTTGAGTTTTTGCACTTATATAGAGGATTTGATATTGAAACTGCGTCTCTGTAATGGAAAGATTTCTAACTAAATGCTTCTAACAAAAAAGGAATAAACTTTTGTGCAAGTTTAAAATAAATTCTACTACTTCACATTTAAGACTTAACACAAGCGTTTAAATAGCAGTTCAATTCAATTTTTATTCGGTATTTCATTCCGTATCCTCATTCAGATATATTCAGATATTTAAAAAGAAATTGCGGCTTGTTCAGAACTTAAATGAATATATATATTGTATGTATATATATATATATATATATATATATATATATATATATATATATATATATATATATATATATATGCAGTACTGAGGACAAGTGCAGTTCTAAATTGACCTCCATTTTTTTAAACTGTATGCTTTCATTTTTTTTTTACATGGTTTTCTCACCATATATAGTTATCTACTGTGTTTTACTCTATGTTTTGATGTATTTTATCAGGTACATATTGTAATTGCTTTTTCAATTTTGTCGCTTTTATTTTAATTACTGATCAACTTGTGTGATGTTGGGCCTGGCTCTTTTTGCTTTGCTCGTATCTTTTACAAGTTTTTAAGCTTTCCTTTTACCATCCCCTTTATAGGTCGATATGCTAGCTTAGTTTTTTTGCTCTTCATAGCTATTTTTTTATATATGTTTTGGTGATTTTTTTACATTTTTTATACTAATGTCTTTATTAATAGTATATTATTATTCTATTGTTAAATAATCCTCAACACGTTTCCCCCTTTTATATAGATAAGATACCTGCTAATATTTTCCATGCTGTACTTAAATACTGTTACCTAGATAAAACTTTATCATAACATCTGTGCTAGTGTTGGGTTGTTAGTCATAATTGTTGTTAATGCATAGTTATCGTTTTTAAATAAATATATAAATATATATATATATATATATATATATATATATATATATATATATATGTATATGATTATGATATATATATATATATATATATATCATAATCTAAGCAACCATTCATTTGCAAATGTATTCAACCTATACAAAAAAAGGATACGGTAAACGAAAGATGCAGTGCATATAAACAGCAGCAGAACCCTTATAAAAAGCGTCATTTGATTCTTGGTCTTCAGAAAGAGCGTGAGAACACACTGCAGTGCAATATACACCAATCCCAACGCAAAGAGCATGACTCCTCCAATTATGTGAGGCAATCCTACGTCCATCAACTACAAAACATAAAGAAAAGAATGTTAAAATTTGTCCAATTTATATGATAACTAATGGGTACCAGTGAAAACTCACCGGTAAACTTTTATTCACTGAAAGTTAATAAATGTATAAGATCTTTAAGCTTGATTTTTTTTTTATATCAAAGATATTTTCGAAAAGAATATTTTTAGTATAAATTTTATATAGTATTATTTACTTTATTAAAACGACTCAAAACTATATTGTTTAATTATTAATAAAATGTTTGAGGATATGATAAAAGCGCAAACAGCTTTGATTATCATTAATCGTTTGCGTGTTGGCTACTTGGGTTATATATCTTTAAACAAAAGTCATAAATTTTTACGTTTCACTGAAATATTTGCGATATCTAGGTAAGATTAATTTTAATCCTTCTACTGGAAATCATTGTGTTATATTTTCATTTTCTATTATAATAAATCTGTTGTAATATTCTCTTCCTTAAGATGCCGCTAGTACTTGTTAGGCTTACAGGATGAGCTATCGAATAATCGTCGGTAAATATATGGAACTTGTATTTTGTTTTAAATTTTAATTAATCAACTAAAAGTTATAAAATCGTATAAACATATTGTGTATAAAGTTTTATTATTGCAAATAGTTACTTTAAAAGAACGCAATCTCCCACTTTATCAAAAGTTAATATAAGCAAGCACTTATCGTCAACCATGTGTTGTATCCGATCCGGGGTGTGCATATGCATGCCTATCGGCAAACAATAATAACGCGAGTAAATTACTTACATTCGAAATTATATTGTTTGATTCAAAATATGCTTGAGAACTAATGTACATAAAATCCAAGTTACTTTCTTGCAATGCATGATTATGAGAAACTATTTAAATAGTGAGTAGCGAGCACATTCGACTTTGGATGGGGCCAAATCAAAATAGAGGAAAATCAGGAAATTCTCAGGAAAATCATACTTCTAAATTTTTCTACAGATTTAACTGTACTTTTAATAAAGTTAATTTTACGATACATACGAGTATTTCAATATTTGTTTTAAACAAAAATTCATTCCATCAGTAAATACTAGTTTATGAAGCAATTACATATTTTTGCATAAATAATATCAAAAGTTAATGCTAAACATTGTATACGTTTAAAATAAAATAACAAGATCCTGAAACGAAATGTTCATAAGAGATCATTCAATTAGAAACCATTAAACCAGTTGTACTCAACCTTTTCTGCATCAAGATGTAATTGAGTTGAACAACGACTGCTGCAATACAAGGTGTTTCACAAAGGGCGCATCCACGACATTTAAGAAGATAGAACTTACACACAGGTACATTTTTTTTGTCAAATTATTAGTGAGTTAGCACTTTGGTTGGCCTTAACTGCAGTAGTGACTACTACATTTAAGGCCAACCCAGATAAGATAATATGACCTCGGCATCAGTGGCGTTGCCAAGGAGGGGTGTCATATCCTCCCTTACCGGAACCCATTGAATTTCCAAGAGAATATATTTAGGGTTACCAACCCCTCACCCTACCCCAAATTATTTTTTGGCGGCGATACTGCTCGGCATGCGTCAGTCTCCTTCAAGCATTTATTCCTGTATTTATATCAGCTATGCTGTTTTCCAAGACTCAACTTTTATATTACCCTGAAAAGAGTAGCTGTTAACAGTCCATTTTCGAAGATAATTTTCTAAACGATGTCCTGTGTGAACGAGTTAAATGTTCGCTCACATCATCAAAAATTTTCGCGATTTAGAACTTGCACACTCCAAGTCTCACAAAATTTAACAATCAAACGTGATAATGTTGATTATAGAGGAACTACAGAATGAGGAAATGTCTAAGACTCGCTTGTCTTGCACACACTTATAAGAATAATTCGCGAAACAAGTTTAAAAAATAAACACACGTTTATTTTTAAAAAACCAGATAACTGACACACTACACAGAAATGGATATTTAAAGAGTATTGGCGCATGCTAAGGTCACTTTAACTGTTTATCTCTGTTAACTTTGAATGCAATAGTACCAACCAAATAATTCGATTAAAAAGATACCTGGGCGTAGTTTCTTAAATGTCGAATTGCATCATTTTTTAAACACCTAATATATAGCTCCTTTGCTTAAGGTACCATAAATAAAAAATTAAAAATAAATTGTTTAGAAGATGAAGAAAGTTATTACAAGTTAATATAATTTTTTAATTGTTGAGTTTCTCAGCGTTCATGAATATTATCGACTGTTAATTTATATTTGCGAAAAGATCATCAAACATCATCATGCGGCATTTCATTATTTTACAACTCTTCTAAAAAACATCCTTATTTTAAGTTGTGACGCTTTTGATATTTTATTTTTACACAAAATACTTCCTTATTTGAATTGTGACGCTTTTCATATTTGTTCGTACACAAAATATTTTTATTTTGAGTTGTGGTGATACTTTTGATGTTATTAGTTAATGGTCAAACCTGACGGCGATTAACAATTTTTGACGATGCTTCTTTTCTTCAAAAATTAGATTTTCCTATTCAAATTTTATTAAACTTTGGCTGTTTTAACGATGTTTTTCTAGTGTAAACTTACATGAAAATTAGTCAATTTTTCACTATAATTTCAAATTTATAAGCCGGCCCTGGTGAACTTATTGCACTATATTTCCTGCAGACCTCTGATTTAGTAACTCTTATATATTGTGCATGAGTTTTTAACACATTTCTCGTATTAAGCAAATATGTCCACGTATCTAATTTCAAGTGATAACTTTTAAAATTCCCGAAGTCAGAATTATATTTTCGTAATCCCGCTCTATTAATAATCCCCTGCTTTGCCGGGGCGCTAATTGGGTGGGAACAGACATACAAATAAACACACAAACATTCTCTTTTTTATTACTATAGAAGATTCTAGCGAGCGTAAACAAGCTTACGTTCCTGGGACCCCAAATTATAATTCCGATTGCTGAAGATAACTAGTTTAGCAACTTATTTCACCTTCACTTTTTTCAGAGAATCATAGGTGTATTTAGAGCCAAGAAGGAAAACGAGGTAACTTAATTGGTGCAAATAGAAGAAGACACCAAGGTTACTTGAGCGATTAACAAGTAAATCGAACCCAGTATATTATTAAGTTGAAAAAAATATATCAGAATACATTATCATATATTTAGAATTACAGAAAAAGTAATTGCCAACATTTTCGATATTCTCGTTAAGTTATTGCTTTATTCTACATGAAAGTGTACAGTTTACTAATATATACGTTTTCAGACCCAATAAATAACATAATACCACATCTTGTACATCATTCGAACCCTCATTATTATCATTTAAAAAGAAATTCAAAAATCCAAAATCCTACTGAGAACAAAACTTGAAATGATTTTATCCGATGACACGTTCTCGCAAAAATATTGAGACATTTGGGTCACTTGATAAATAAATTAAATTAATTTTTTCAGATATTTAACTTAAAATAGCAAAAGGGTTCAACTTTAAAATTCCTAAAATTTGGAGGTATCATACTTTTCTGTTCCATAGATTTAACTGAACACTAAAATTTTAAAATTAGACTTTAAAATTATTAATTGTTTAACAATTTTTACTACTGCTCATGGTGAGCGATTGTTATGACAACCTATACAACATCAATTCAAAAATTACTGTGTCTGCAGAAGAGTTGGTTCTAGCATAATTTCTCAAATTTCATAGGTTGATCTATATCTGTTGCATATGTAGAATTAAAAAAGTCTTTCTGGTGATCTAGAAAGCTAAACTGCTGCATATGTAGAATTAAAAAAGTCTTTCTGGTGATCTAGAAAGCTAAACTGCTGCATATGTAGAATTAAAAAAGTCTTTCTGGTGATCTAGAAAGCTAAACTGCTGCATATGTAGAATTAAAAAAGTCTTTCTGGTGATCTAGAAAGCTAAACTTTACACACTTATAGCATCGACCATCGAACAGAACTTAGCACAGTCTAATTTTCAATACTCTCTCACGAATTGGTGATTATGTTTTATTAAGTGCTTCTAGACCATCAAGCAGTCGTTCGGTAGCTTAGAAAGCAGAATCTTTGCAAACTTATAGTATCGATCACAGGACCGAACCTAAAAATGACGGATTTTCGATTTTTCTGTCGGAGTGGACAAATTGAGGGAGGGGGAGGGATGTATAGTCCCTCAGAACCCTTCTAAAGCCCTCCACCGGGGACAAGGCTGAAACTCGAACACGGAGCAAAACCTAACTGGGCCAATTTTCAATTGCGACGACTATTTTTCACTCCAAGCCCCATGCATTATAAAACAAAATAATACGTATTAAAAAAAAAGCTGCAGCTTAATTTTTTAAGAGTGTTAGGGAAGGCACACATTAAGGAGGCATGCTGCATCGTGCAAAATGCGGTTCGTTTTGAACAATGGTTGTAACCAACTGTCCAGAAATTGAGGACATCTAGCTGCACTGGAGACGTAAACAACATTAGAAAAACTAGTTTTAGTGTATATTTGAACAACATACGAGACGCAGTGCACGACGCACAGTACATCCTGAATCCTCAGTGTGTGGCCTGCCTTAGTATCCCTTCTTCTTCGACTCAAACCGTCCGACCTACCCAAAAGTGTAAGGTATCTGTTTGGACGGCCGGGAAATGCCACCCAATTTAGACCGAAACCCAGTGAGGGGAGGCATCCACAGGGACCCTACCCTCCTTTCCCTACCACCAACCTCTCGGAAGGACTTACAGACCCACATGTTTAACGTGATCGTACTCCGTGTGAACACGGTTGCAGTTTGGGCAGAAGAGGGAATCGAACTCGGGTCGTTCGAGTGTAATAGCTGCGCGCTAACCACTGGGCTCTCCTGCTCCTGCCTTAGTATTCCTGTCTTTGATAAGATTAAACACTAGAAATTAAAATTAATTTGATTCGATTCGAATGGCGGAGACAATGAGTAGACATTGAACCCCCGCTCATTGGCAATTATTTCATTAGATCTCTATTGTGGACATATGAGCTAAACAATATCTAAGATTGTAACCCAAAACCAACCGTTGATCGACGATCCCTCCCCGCCCACACACACGCCTTTCCGAGATGCTGTTTAAGCCGCTGTTTGACACTATTTAATAAATTTATTTTTAATTCTATAATCGTCATTTCGAAAAATAAGTTTCTCTTCGTAAGTCTTTGTGTAAATAAAACCAACAAAGTCTTTTACCTACTTGAGATAATTTGATTAAGATAACTGCTTTTAATTGTTCGATTTTTTCAAACAGTTCTAACCGTAGATCCAATGAGAGCATGAATATTTTAAGAACTCCGCCCTATCGTCATGTCCGAATCCGTAGCTCAGCCCTCAAGATGGTTATAGACTTAATATACTTTTTTTCTTTAGTATGACTACAAAACTGAGAAAAAAAATAAAAAAATTACAATAGGTGCGGTAGCATCCGAAAAAAAGAACTTTAAAATAGCATTTTTTACGATTTCGGTCCGATCTTTTTTTCCTCTCTTAATGCTGACGGACCTACAACTTTAACTATTTAACCAATTTTAACGAATGATGGCTCATTTTTTGTGTTCTGGTGGGAGGTACATGTTCTTTCAAAATTTTTTGAAAGATAAATTCAATATATAATTTCAAAACTTAAAAAAAATGAATAGATGGTGCTCGGCGGGAAATAAAAGTTTGCAATACCACTGTTGCATAATCATATTAATAAAGATTTCTACTAAAAGTATTGAAATCTCACAATATCACTACTTCATGGTAATAAAATCCCCGTCAAACACAAAAATTAAAGTGGCCTTCTAAAAAAATTTTATAAAATTATTATAAAAAAATTTATAATTGTCACGAGCCCCTCTCTGTCCATGCCAAGAAGACCGGAAAAGGTTATTCTCGGCCTGCCATCTTATTTCTTCGAGAGTTGTGCAGCTGGCCACGCAATTTGGTACTACGGACCAAATACTATGGTACTATCTTTCTAAATACCTTGACTACGGACTGTGGGGGGTCAAGGGCCAGAAATTGGAGGGGAGGGAGATGGCGGTTGAAGAACGGAGAACTTGCTTTCTGGCCTCGGATCTGAACGGACGATGGAACTCGCGGAGTCCCGAGAATTGTGATGTATCAATTTGAATCTGTGAAGATGTGTATATATGTGTAAATAGTTATATGTAATAAATATGATGTCTTGTGATTATAAGAATGGTTTGCATAAGCTTAGAAAAACAAACCATCGAACGGGCTCAAGGCGATGAGCATTGGAAATAGAGCCCAGTTCGTGACAATAATGATTTGCGCCAAGTTCCCTCAGGGCCGGACCAGTACTTTTAGGTCTAGCATACCCTGCTGAAGGATCCTAATCCTCCTTCAAATCATACGTAGCCCTATTCAATAAGACAAAATTGACTGCAACAATCAACGGAAAAAGGTTACGTATGATAAAGTGCATGGTTAGATCTTTCAGAAGGGTAGCCTAGACCTGAAAGCACAAATCTGGTCCTTTGGGAACTTAAATCATTATGAAATTTCATGCATTTTTTAAAAGAAGGTTTTTGATTTTTGAACTGGCGGGAAATTTTACCATGAAATGGTGCTTTAATGAGATATGTATAATTCAGATGATCTCATTTATATCCTATTAGTGCAATTTTCATTTTTCGTGGAATGTGTAAGGACAGTGTAAATGTGTAACACTAGTGGTACATTAAAATACATTAACTGGTGCAATCATTAACATGTTTTCTAACCATAAGTTTAATCTCTCAACTATATATACAGAAATTATTTTATCCACTAGGAAATAAATCGTATTTCCCATTTCTTATAAACAAATTCTCCTTCCTATTTAAATCCTTCTGTGTTCGAAAATGCAATCACCTGTGAAAAAGTAATCCTTCGCCGTTTCGTTTATTTTACTCATCAAAGCATGGCATCATGCCAGTTTCTTCGAAGGATTAAAATATTTAAACTAAGGCAGAAAAAATCTAGAATCAGCTCAATCCGTTTGACAACAACAGGCTGTTGAAATTTGGCTCATGTTTATAGCCAGTACTAATATTGTGAAGAAGAGAATGGTCTCTCAGGATTGTTAAAAAAATATTAATAAATATACTGAAATTTAATTTAAATCCAATAAAGTCTCAATCTTATATGATACTCTGCAATAAGCAATAAATACAAAGAGCAAAATAGCTTGTCTTTGGATTTAATGTTAACCACAGACGAATTAAGCTCGCTTATGGGCCCTGAGAGCTAAAAACGGCACCCAAGCTTCCCTGATTGATTTATATATATATATATATATATATATATATGTATATATATATATATATATATATATAAGGATTAAAAATGAAAGCAGATAAAAACTTCCCGGCTTCTACTCGGGAACAAGAGCAGCATATGCGCCTTCTCCTAAGTAGTGGATCGAGATGTTGTTATCCTGCTTTTCTTGGAAAATTCCTTGTCTTTCACTTTTTATAATGGTGTATATATATATATATATATATGTATGTATATTAGAAAGATATATTAACCAAATCAAATAATAACGAAATATTAAAATCAACAAAACAGTTAAACCACGGCCACAACGCGGAAAAAAAGAAATATTTAGCACTGGCTTAATTTTGAAGATTAATTAGACTAGACTCATTTTCAAGGCTGTGCATCTAGATCTAATTAACCCAGACAGATGCTTGTTTCAGAATTGGCAATAGTAAGTTACTATAAATATCAATGCAATAGACTACAAGCATTGAAAGAGAAAGAATTGAAAAAAAAAAAAAGAAAAAAAACAGGAAATCAAGAATTACCATTATCATGAGGCAGGAATCCTAAACTGCACGTGAAGTACGGGCAGAGCCAAAATGAAGATGGTAGAGAAGCATCCAGAACAAGTATGACAAATAAGATCAACGAGAGGGGGGGGGGACGGTCGGTTACAGTGGCATTCCCTAAAATCCGTCCAGTGAGTTAGAGAACGAGACAGAACAATTTACCATATAAGTAAAGCAGAATGAACAGACAAGTGATTCTTAGACGAAATGACTAAACGAGTATTCCACCATCACCATTATATAAGGGGCTCAAATCGTAGTATCAAATTGGCTAATGTTACATATTTTTAGCGAAAATAATCTTCAAAATATTAAATATTTATTTATCTTAATTTCAAATTTATTGTTTATCAATTTTTTAATTTAGTTTATTTTTAATTTTACATTTCTATATAATCATATAATTAAGAAATTATAATAATTAGTTTTATTTATTTTTATTTATTTATTTATTTATTTATTTTTAACCAAATTAGCTGCCATAATTGGGAAGTCTTGAAGGTTATCGAGTGGTAGTTGATACACTGAGTTTATAATTTTAATTACGAAATTAGGAGGACATGCATTATTGGCTGCAGTATTTAATAATTCTATAAAATGTGTTAATTTATAATTGTCATCACAAATTTTATTTATTCTAAGAACCTGGTTTGATATGATATTTTTCAACACTGATATCTGTAGACAAGAGTCAAAGTGTTGAATTTTAGAAGTATTAAAGTTAACTTCTAGTCTTTTATCATATAAGTTTATAGACAGATTACAAATTTTTAAGTTTAAATTTAAATCTAAAAGTCTAAAAAGTTTGCAGCATTAGAGTCATTATTACTGGCATTTAGTTGTAAGTTATTAGGATAAAAGTTTGAGACAAAAGAATTATTATTATGGGATACACATAATATATCATCTAAATATCTATACATATGCAAATTATGCGACACTAGATTATAGTTTTTCTCATAGTAGTATAAATATAGATTAGCCAATAATGATGAAGCACACACCCCTTGTGGATACCAAACTGTTGCTTAAAAATAGAATCACCAAGTTGAATATAATTCTCATAGAGAGTGAAATTAAGTAATTTTTAAAAAAGGAATGCTGAATATTTTAAGGTAGTATTATATTTTTCAAAAATTTGTAAAATAATTTTAAAGAGATCATCTATATCAATATTATTGAACAAATCCTTAAAATCAAAGGTATAAATACTATGGATATTAGTTAGAGCTTTTAATTTCTTAACTAATTCAACTAATTCAGATTTCATTTAAAATTTTTTGTAATAATTTACCAGCATTAGTAAGGTAAGAATTATGCCTAACAGTAATAGTTCGAAAAGCAACAGGGGATTTATGAAACTTGGGTACCAAAACTAGATATGGAATGTTATTACTATTATTATTAAGATGGAATTGCTTATATTTTGCTGAGATTCTATTAGATAATATTTTAATGTTAGTATCATGTAAATTATAATCAGAATTATTAAGAATGAGTAACTGGAGGGTACTTATATAGTAATATTTACAGATGATAGAGTAGTTACTACTAACCTTATCGACATAAGTAATAACAAAATCTTTTTGAATTTCTTTAATATCCTTTTTAATTGAATTAAGTTTATATGATTTATTAAAATTTTCTGAATATTTATTAGTGATTTAAGCATTACTCCAAAAAGACTCTCCAGGGTTTCAAGGCGTCAACAGGAATTTGATATTTATAGCTGATTTCATAAATAAACTTATTTAAGTCAAATATTTATTCTTTAAAAATTAATTCATGCCTAAATTTAGTAGGTAAACGGTATTTAGTGCCCAGTAACATAAGTGATTTCAGTGTATCATAATTAATAATATTTAGATTTCCCGTTACAATATGCCCATAATGTAAATCAATGTAATCTTTGTATTTATCTAATTGACAGTGGCAGAGAGACACTTTATCCAATTCATAATTTTTATTAATATCTATTGATTTGTCTATTAGATTGTAATTGAAAATATAACATCCTAGCGGTTTATCATATTTAAATGCAATTTTAGGATTTACATGTTTGGCTGGAAAGAAATTGGATACTGAATTTAAAGCATTATTAACCTTCAGATTATTAATAACCGGATTGGTGAAATTTAGGATACAATATTCGTTTATTTTAGTAGATTGTTTAGATTCGTCAATTAAGTTTAAGTACATATATATATATATATATATATATATATATATATATATATATATAATAGTAGTTTGAAAGTCCAATGAACAAAAAGTAAGAAGCTGCAACACGATAAACCTAACTTTCTAAAACATCCACAAAATAAAATATAAAACAGCAAATCATCAATCAAATGGAAAAAAAATACGAAACACTAGTAATCAAGTTATAGAAAATCAGCAAAATTCAATGGTATGGAGACGAATAAAGAAAATCTTAAAAATTCAAGCTAAATCGCTATATACGTGGAAAAGGGCTAAGCCTAAAATATAGAAATGTTCACTTCGCAAAATTCGTTCTCAAGTCCAAGCATTTTGACGAAGCAAACACAAAAAATGTATGTTACAGTGTATGTTAAAATGTATATATATATATATATATATATATATATATATATATATATATATATATATATATATATATATATATATATATATATATATATCTATATAAATAAAAATGAAAATCTGTCTGTCTGTCTGTCTGTCTGTCTGTCTATTTGTCCCATCATCACGGGAGAACGGCTGAACCGAATTTGATGAAATTTTGTGGGTAGCCCAGAAATAGCCCCACTTAAAATTATATCCGTGTTTTGAGTTTTTACGACCAGTGGTTCTCGAGATATTAGTAAAAAACGAAATTTTCGTTTGTCTGATCATCACGGAAAAACGGCTGAACCGAATTTAATGAAATTTGGTGAATAGCCTTGAAATATCCCCCCATAACTTTTGTCCAAGTTTCGAGTTTCTAAGACCTGGGGTTGTCGAGATATTAATGAAAAACGGAACTTTTTCCTAGGAGTTCTACTCCCTAACTCCGTGGTTTATCCAAACGAAAAGCTTGAAAATCGTTTGAAAGTGTATTAAAATTTAATCTCTGAGTTTGATGGGAGATTTTTTGCGTTAATTAGTCACTTTCTGAAAACATGAATTGTGTGAAACATGATTTAAAGGGGAAATCTATCTCCATGGTTCATGGTTTATTTAAAACAAGCTTTTACGGAACAATGAGAAGTATAGAGAAATCAAAATCGTTAATTAATTTCGCAGTTTATGTTATAAGACATGACATATTTAACATGTTATAAGATTCTATCTTATATCATGTTACTCAGAAACGCAATTAAATTAAATCTGTCTGTTAATTTTAATAATTATTTTTTCGATTTGAATAATAAATAAATGGATATAAAAATATATTTTAGAAAAGAACGATTTGATTTTTCTTATAGCATTTTTGACTGGATAATATCAATTACGGTCTTCAGGTTTGAAAATTATTATTATTTATATTTTCGGAGATTATTGATTCAAGGATTATTGATATTTTCAAGTTATTATGCAATTATTTTATTATGACAAAAATTGTTTAAACTCATATATTGTATGTTGTACGAATCTTCTACAAATACACGTGCATATCTTTTAATCTACGAGAATATAAGTAGTACAGGTATATTGACATAGGTTTTGATATATATTGGCATATATTGGAATCAATTACGACCTTCTGGTATAAAGAGTACGGATATTATTGATGTTTTCAATTTATTACGTCATCTCTTTTATTTTGGCAAATATTTTTGAGACGCATATTGTAATACGGGTAATCTTCTACTAACACATTGGCATATTTTCTGATCTGCGACAATATAATTAGTACGGGGTTGCATATATTCATTCAATTCCTATTTTTTCGTCTGTAAATTTGCTTTCTTCTGTAAATTTGCAGGATGTTTTATTCTTCAGATCTGATCGTGAAGATAATTTTGCATAGTGAGAACATATATTCTTAAACTTCTCTTTAGGAGCAATAAATTTAATATTTTAACAGAATTTGCACATGATTGCGAACTTTAAGTTTCTTTAAATTATACACTCCGTACGAATAACGGGTGTGCTGTTAGTGGTTAATAAATTTTAACATTTTAGGAGGATATATCATGTTGCTCGGCATCGCAATTAAATTAAATGTGTTTGTTAATGTTTTTATTTTTTTTTTCGATTTAAATAATAAATAAATGAATAAATGGATATAAAAGTATATCTTATGAATGGACGGTTTGATTTTTCTTTTAATTATATTAATTGCTGACTGCGTACATCAATTTCATTTATTTTGGCAAAGAGTTTTCAAGCTTATATCGTATTTAGCTACTAAACTCATATATTGTGTTTAGCCAATAAATTCATATAGCCGATTGTTGAAACAGAAAAAGAGTAGAGCGGGTGTATCTTCTAATACAATTGTAGTGTTTTCATTTAGTATATTGAAACGGGATAAGAATGTTTCTTTCAGATCTGCAAATTCAAAGCTACGAATTTGGAGGGATATCGCTAATTTGACAAATTTTCTTAAACTTTGCCAAATTGGCGGAAATGTCGCCAAATTGATATAAACGACACACAAACAGCTGCCATAAACCTTCGGGTTGGTCGTGTGGCTTGGGTCTTCCACATATCAATGAAATTTTTTTTTGTTTTGTTAGAAGAGAGTACTGAAATGATGTTTGGTTAGCATTTCTCTGTCAGACCAACCATCCTACTTAGTAATACATTTAGCGAATTTTTAAAATGTCACCAAATTGATAAAAATGTTTTCAAATCTATAAAAATATCTTGAAATTAATAAAATTGCGCTACATAAATGATATTAATTGTTTTTTGTTAGGGGATAGTATTGTGATGATATTTCGTCAATTTGTCGCAAAGTGGAACTGTCAGTTCTACAGTCCCACTTGGCGATAAATTTGGCGATTTTTTAAAATGTCGCTAATTTGACGAAACTGCCGCCAAATGTTCCATAGAAATATAACTATTTAGACGATATTTTTTCTACCAATTTATTTGAAGCAAGTGATATCATGTCGCTTAGCAACGGATTTAAATCCAATGTGTTTATGCGGCAGACGATTTTTATTAAATCCTTTCCGATTTGAATAATGAAGATATGTATATAAAATAAATTTCATTGCCATTTCATTTTGGACTGGATAATATCAATTATACTCTTCAGGTTTAAACATTATTATTATTGATATTTTCCGGAATTATAGATTCAGGGATTATTGATATTTTTAAGTTATTACGCCATTGTTTTATTGCGGCAAAAATTGCTGACACACGCATATTGTACGTTGTACGAGTAATCTTCTAGGAATGCACGGGTATATCTTCTAACCTACGAGAATATAAGTAGTACAGGTATATTGGCATATATTTTGACATATATTGGCATATATATTGGAATCAAGTACAGTCTTCTTGTATGAAGATTAAGGGGATTAATTATATATTCAATTTATTACGTCGTCTGTTGTATTTTACCAAAAAACATTTGTGACTCATATTGCAAAACGGGTAATCTTCTACTAATAATCGGACATTATAAGTAGTACGTGTATATCTTCCCATATAATTTTAGCACTTGAATTTTGACATATATTGGAATAAATGACTGTCTTCAGATTTAAAGATTACGGGTTTATTAGTATTTTCAATTTATACATGTAATCTACTAATACAGGTTATATTTTCTAATATTCGCGTATATAATTAGTACGGGTCCCATACAATTTTAACGCTTTTATTTTGCATATATTGATTCAATTCCATATTTTTTTTTATATTTGCTTACATAAGGGGTCCAAGATGTTTTATTCTTCAGATATGTCCATGAAGATAATTTTATATAGCGAGAACAGATATTCTTAAACTTCTTTTTAGGAGCATTATATTAAATATTTTAACAGAATATTTTGATTAAACATGTCATTTAGTATACTATAAGAATTTGGGCATGATTATGAATTTCAAGTTTCTTTATATTATATACTCCGTACGAAGAACGGGTATGCTGCTAGTATATATATATATTTAGACTATGGTAAATTTAAGTATCGGCTCATAGGCCGAAAATGGGAACGTGAGCTGTGAAAAGCTACAACTAGTAACTTTGAGTTCTGAAATTGATCTCCTCTCTATTTTCCAAAAGTCTCTTTCGTACGCTGTTCCAAAAGTCTCTTTCCTACAAAGTTTATAAGCCTTTAGATGCCACTCGATAATTACTAATATTAGTCTACTAACATTTAGCCAATTGGCTCTTAAAAATGATAGATTTAAAGGAAGTCTTGAGATTCTTCTTTTCATGTTATACACAAAAATCTCAAGCAGTTTATTTAAAGTACTTGAAGTTATGGAGATTTAAACATTTCTCTCCTTTTTCAGTAGACCCGGCATTTATGTGTGTGAGATTCAAGAAGGTGGATTCCCTTGTCTTGAAGGGTAGATTTATAGCTGGAAGTGAAAACGATATCTCCACTTACCTTGACAGACAGAATATATACAGGCAGAATATTTACCTCTTTTATGGAAACAACTATATCTGCTAACATCAGCTCAGTGTTCTTAAACACTTAAGAAAGATCTGCTTTAAAGTGTATTACAACTCCCTCCCCCTTAAAAATCTTTTTTTTTACAGTAAGAGAGAGAAAAGATAAGGCAGAATTTCTCTAAATTCTTATAGCTCACTAAAAATAGTTCTATTGCAATCTGTTATAAACACCAACAATGACACTACAGCAAGGCTTGTGACTAAGTAATTTAAAACAGTGCTTACACAAGAAAAAAATTAACTTAATCACACAAAAAAATTACTTAATTAATTCACTCTTTAAAAATTAATTCACTCTTAATTAATTCACTCTTTAAAAACGCTAAATTTCAATACAATGCTATAGAAGTATCAATATAAATCATTAAAGTACATAAATGATTAATAGACTTCAACATAATTGCGTGTAATTATGAGTAATAAGTCTTAGAATTATTACACTTACTAGAAAACTGAACTAGCGTATGTACTGCCTACTATCCTAGCATACATGACACATTTTAGCAAACTTTGTACACATAGCCAACCCCTCAAGAGTTATCTAATTTAGATTATAACATCTAGATACCAAAATAACAATGCAATACTAACTTTAAAATTACATAACCATTTGTAATTCAACTACAGTACAATTTTAGAAGAAAACCCAAAGTTAAATGCTAACTATTTCCTATTAGATATAATATGGGAAACATAATAGTAGGTATTAGAATGTAAAAACCCTATACGGTTATTTCCGTATGCTACCTTAATATTCGGAAAACACCAGTATCCATGGATCGGTTTTACGTTTATTATGTGATCGTCAGCATGGAATAACCAATATCTGCAATGCCAGCAAGAAACGTGCTATGAATTCTGAATTTGGGGGACGCTCCTTACAGGCGGATTTTGTGTTTATGAACTGCAGTGAGTGAACTCTCTGCAGTTTCGTGTGGCCTGGGCTAAATTGTAAATTGATTTTATGCTGACTATGTGGAAGGGCTGAAGTTATCAGTTCCTATAGAAGTTCGCAAAAATTCTGGTCCAAATTTTGGGAACGCCTTTTATATGCGGGTTTTGGATTTATGTAACTTAATATTGTTTATATCACCACTACTTTCACAATTTTCATTTACAGATGAAGAAATAAATGCAGCTAGTAGATGCCGTCCAAAATCCATTTGCTCAATCTTAGACTCCAGTTGAAGGAACCCAATTCTTAATGAACTTTCAAAGACAGGTATTATATTCCCAGATACTCTATTCCCGTTTACTATATGATTCCCAGCAACTGATCTTATGGAGTATTTTTTTTCTAACCTTAACTTGCACGTTTTCTTTGTTCGAATACATGTCGTACCCGCTTACACATTGTACATCTTCGCCTTTACCTCTAACCTCTCTCGGTATAATCTAGAGTGCTTCGCAAGCCCATACATTTCTCTGTATTTACATTTCAAAATGAGGCTTTTGAGCTGCTGCAAGATGTAACCCAGTCTCTTCATTTTTGAATACACTGAATTCTGCAGAATATTCATGATCCCCTTTCTCCGTCTTCGCTACCTCAAAACTTTCTTGGGCTACTTTTGTTTCGTGGGTTACCAGAGTAACACGTTCCTCCAACTCACTTAAAATCTCAGCATTTCAGCTGGACTCTTTCCGACATTGATCCAAAACCCTCGTTGGTTTATATAAAAACTCAGTAGTTTAAACATTTGTTCGGATTGCCATAATCCAATTTTTGGCGATTGCTTACTTAAATGAAACGCATCTATAGGTGTCGTGATCGAAACTTTCAACTTTCACATCATCTTTCTCCGGCAGTCCAAATTGCTACTCATGTCCCAGAACGAGTCGGGCGGTCTGGGCTTTCGACATTATCTTTCTCAGACGGACTAACAAAATTATGCTCTTGAATAACTGGAACCATTTTTAGCGATGCTTTCTTTTTGTCATCCTGATTTCTTTTCCTGTGCCATTTCTTAACCGTTTGTAAATAATATTTCATATCTTTGTAACATTCAAACCAGAAGAAATGTATTGCAAACCTATGTTTCGACTTCGTAACCCCTAAATATGCTGAAGTAATTCTATGACACAACGCTTTTATCTTCTCTCTGCACACCTTAGAAACGACTAATAGTTTATTTACATTTCCACGGTGACTTTCTTGCATTTTAACCAACAAATTATTTTCTGTAACACACTGAACATTGCAGTTCGCTCCTGACGTGTTCAATGCCAATTGATACATATCTTTTAGCGTTTGATACTCTGTCTGCAAGTCAGAAAACCCATTATTACAAATTTCCAACAGCTCTAGTTTTTTCATTACCTTATCCATGGACGGTAATATGATAGGGTCTCCCACACTTTCAGTTACATAGGAATACGAAACACTATTTCCCCCGTATATTCTTGCATAGATGTCCTAAAGAATTTGAAATCTTCCGATCTTTCACAATACTAGAAATCCGGGGCTAACATCTCACTCTACCAACGTAGTTCTGACGAAAAGGTGTCAACATCTGTCTCTGACTAGCTATTTCTACTTGACATTCTGCTCATCAACTGTTAATCCCTTTCTGTCTACGTCTTCTCTTCCTACGTTAATGGGATTTGATCCTCGACTTCCCGAGCGGATCATAACTACTGATACACATTCAACATTCTTAATTACTCCCGGAAGTAGGGGATCATCCCAAACTCTTCCTTTTAGGCCCAACCCACCTGATAAACAGCCTTTTACAGTTTTTCATACTTTTGTTATCTATCTATTCCACTAAGATAGCTACGTGTTCATACTGCCGGTTAAATCTCTGTGACCTAGTTTCTACAGCTCAGAAGGTTTGCGGTTTGAATGCTTCGCAGCCTTTTTGCTCCATTAACATAGAAGATGTTCCATTACCCAATAAGTATCTATTCGAATCAAATGTCTGGCCAACGACAGCTGCTTTTGTTGTTATACTTCCAAATTCCCCGTTTAATTACACAGTAGTAGGAGGTAAACTCTGGGCATTCTCCAAGTCCAAAGGCTGTCTGACAAAAAAAAAAAATCGCTCTTGCCAACATATCAGGGCTAATGTATTTCCAGCTCTCAAAATCGAAATTCGTCCCTGCATCTCTCAGTATAGTCATTTGATAACCATTCGCATAAGCCTCACTCATATAAGGTGATAAAATTTTTTCATCCTCTCTATCGCTTTGTCGATAGTTTAGGGAGGACATAAAGGTCACAAACTTCGAGAAGCAATCAAGTAGAGAAAGCCTCGGCAACCCCGGTGATTCTAGCTCTTTGGTCACAAAGATCTGGGGAACCACATTCAAATCATCGCGAATCTTTCAAGAGGAAAGGTTCGCCTTGCTCTGTTAATTAATGAAGTGTGCATAAAGTTCCTTCAGTGGCTACATGGCTACAATAAATATTCTTGTACAGTGAAATCTAAAATTCTGGCAAAGCATTAAGATATATGGAACCTTCCCTCGTTCTCTTTCGGCATTTTGCTTAATCTACTTATAAGTAGAAAGAGTTAATGGTACATTCCCACCTGGATGGAATGGTACTTGGCGCCTAAATATGTGATTTCATTTCTTTTTTTAGATGACATTTTTCATTACTGGACGAAATGTTTTTACAATACGCAGTTGTTTTTGTTTAGAGATATCACATCAATTTGTGATGAATATTTTTTGTTAAGACAAAAGTGAGATTCGTAATTGCATGCTTTGCTCTGTACTTAACTGTGGTTTATATTTGTTTAAATTCTTAAGAATGTAATATTTTTGTCAGTGCCTCACACATCCATTGTATCTGTATCAATTTTCATTGCGAAATTCGATCACAAAATAACCAAGCCTGCGGTTAGGCAATTTTCTTTTTATAAAGCCTACCGCAGGCCATATAATTTTTTTTAGAGAATTAACATATCAGTTCCTCTGTACTTCTTTGAATCCTATTTTGTGGCATATGTTTACTGTGTTATAGGGAATGCAGTTAAGGTTACGACCTATATTGGAAGGTAAGAAGTAACTGTTTAAACGGCTGAGAAAGCCACATTTTGTAATTTATCTTACGCAAATAAAAATGGTGACAATAAAATAGACCTGCATTTCACGAATAGAGGTAAACAATATCTCTAAATCCATGAATTTAAGTTTTATTTAATATCTATATTAGAATAATATCCATCATCGGAAGACATTTTAGTAAATTTTTACACAAACAAAAAGATTTACATAGCAGCTTCCACACTTTGAATTCCGGAACATACCTACTACATAATTGCAACCCAAGTACCTTCTTGACCTCAGTATCTCGGCCTGGAACTATATTTAGAAGGTGTTGATATAGGCTCCTAAATATAGTTTCAGGACGAAGTTCTGGGGCCACGAAGGCGGTAAGGGGTTATTTTGAGTTGAAAATTGACTAAAATCTCTTCAGATGATGGATATTATTCTTTTCTTTCAATATTTCAATACTTCAGTGAAAAAATTATTTGATATTATTTGCCTCAATGAACTGTTATGTGTAATTGAAAATGAAATTCTATTTGCAGGTCATGGAACTGAAAACCAAAAACTAATGGATGAAGTAAATGGTGAATTACGGATAAAATCTAATTAATTTTTTTTTTTAATCGATATTTGTTAAATATTTTAGCCAGGAAATCCAGGTGTGATTTTTCATTTTAAAAATTTCCATGTGTGCTTAAAAATTGTATATCCATGATAACAAAGTTTTCTAGCATGTTGAAGAATGTTTATTGTGGGATAATCCTTGAAATGTTTAGGATTCCTGAAAATACTTTTGCTAAGGGTTGCAATGTTACATTTCTTTTTGTGAATTTTATAAATTAATTTGTTGTACTGGTGCATGTTTTGAAATGTAGAATTTTTGTTTTTATTGAGTATTATGCTCTTTTAGAATGTTTAATATTTATGCAGGATTGTATTTATTTCCGATATATTGCTGATATGTCTGATAAGAAGAAAGTAAAGTTACTTTGATTTAGTATGCATATTGTGTATAATGCTGGAAATTAGTTTTGCATTTTTATATGAGGAATTGGTATTCTTGAAAGAGAAATAAAATTTAAATTTTGTTGGAAAGTTCTTTATTGGCAGGTGGGCCTTTTGTTTTGTACCAGATGTACATTTATTGTTGTATTATTTTCCGGCCAAGGGGGCCTGGCTTTGTAATTCCAGTGAGAGGATGAGTGCTCTTTTTTTTTGGTTGTGGGCTCGTGTGTTTTGTGCGTTTTGGTCTTAGGCCTCCCTCCGACCTACTCGGTGCCTTTGGTATTGGGGCGGACTGGGCGTGGCCCTGGCTTGGAGGCGGCGGCTGTGTCCCGCTGGTGTCGGCTGCGGTCGGGGGTGGCTCCGTCGGTGGTGACTGGACCGGGGGGCATGTGCTGAGAGCGGCAGGCTTACGGTCGCGACGGAGTTCATCTTTTTCCCTGTACCTTCGGGTGGGGCGGGTGTATTTTATGAATATCCATGATAACACTGTTACTGGATATAAAAGTGATATCATGTTTTATACGTTTCATTCAGAACTAATATTCGTTCGAAATATTTCCTAATATGTATTGCATTTTAATGTTCCTCAATTTAATTCTTATTTACATTCTGTGTGGCTCATTCTACGAGCATTCTGCGTTTAAAATGTGTTATTCATTATGTGATATTTTTATGCAATCTTGGTCATTATTTCGGCGTTTATTTTATCCAAGTTCCTTAGTAACTATTCAATTATCAGTACTGATATCTAGGTGACTTTCCATTACTGCATAGTCGTAATTTAAATTGTTTTGCATTATGGTTAGTTTCTTGAAAAAAATTCCAGTGCTTATTTAAATAAACGTAAGTTAGTAAACAAAAATTTGTAAAATTAAGGATTTTTGGGAATTTGTGCAGTAAAAATTGTATTTATGCTCATTTCATACGTTCGAAATTTGTTTGAGAGATTATTTAGATGGTAATGATAATACCCGAATATAACAACATAAGCGTTATCGCAAGCATTTACAGAGAGACTTGTACCCATAAATCTAGCATACTGATTAGTTTGCTTAAAAATTGTGACTCATCATTTTGAGTAACTCTACCTGCCTTATTTAGAAGGTGTTGATAGAGGCGGGCAGGTGCATCTCTACGATGAGAAAGGTGTGCAGATTGAGATGAATTGCGATTTTATCCTTGCCCTTTCGTTATTTTATTTCATTTACCTTTCTTGATGTAGTGCTTGATTCTTCTAGTGTATTTTTCTAGATTTGTATGGCATGCCAGTGTATTATAAAGGAGTTGATTAAAACATCTTTTGGAAGTAAAGAGTTTCACACAAAATTGTGAAACTCTTCTAGAAACTTTCAGAACACTTCTGGAAACAGAAATACGTATTTCAATAAATGAAAAAAAAATTCCTGGGGCAGAATTTACTTCCTTTTTACAAACTTATAATAAGCAATAATAGACTTTAAATACGTCTACAAAATTAACTAATTGTATTATATTTACTTCCTTACAACAAAATTTGTAATAAACCCCTAGATCTCATATTGAAGTATGCATATGTTGAAAAAAATTAAATGTTGTGATACCTGAAACCTATAAGCTATTATTGCTTATTCTAAAAATTCTAGCAGCAGTAGAACACACATTTTCAACTTTGAAAAGAAAAAAAACTTTAGCCAGATCTACCCAGGGACAATAAAGGAAAAAGAAAAAAAAGACTGACTGGCTTGATCTGCTATTTCTAGAAAATAACGTTCCACAAAAACTCACACAAAATATATGAATTATAAAAATATTTTTCAAAAATATCACCGTTATCTTATATTCCCTGTCCGCAACTGGTATAACAATATAAAAAGAACACAATTTGTTTATTACAAAAACACAATTTGTTTATTAAATTTAGTTCACCTAAATGAAACATAACAATCTGTGCTTTCGCTTTACAAAATTATCTTCACAGGCAGATTTTGAAGTATGATATACCTGTACTATTTGTATCTTGTTTTAACAATCAGTTAAACACAATAGAAAATATGAGGTTTAAAAATGTTTAAAAGAAAAAAAAGAAAAAAGAAACAGGTGACTGAAAGTACCAATTGAAAATATATATATATATATATATATATATATATATATATATATATATATATATATCAAGAATTCCCGTAATCTTATAAGGTCATAACTGATAGAAATATAATCAAATCATATATAGTACCGTTCATTTATAACATTTATTTTATATCCATTTCTTTATTAATTAAATCATATAAAAATAAAAATCACCTGCCGAATAAATACATTTGATCTAATTTCTTTGTTAAGCAACATGATAGCATTTTCATCAAATTAAGTTTCGGAAAATAATCGTCTAAATAATGCTGTTTCAATAGAATATTTTGCGGTTTTTAGTAATATCTCAACAACCACTGGCCCTAGAAACTCGAAACATAGATGGGATTGCGTGCAGTGTGTGTGTGTGTGGGGGGGGGGGGGGGGGGACTATATCAAATTTTGAAAAAAATCCGTCAAAAACTGCGACTTTGTATACAGAACAGACAGACTTTCCATTTTATATATAGAGAGAGATTTTAATATTTGTGTATAGTAGCCAGATATGGATTTTTACAATTAATTATTAGCTTACAAATAGCTATTTGTTAATAATTTACATAGTAATTTATATTGATTAAAATATGTAATAACTATTAGAGTTTACAGATGCAAATAAGCAATTTGCCCTATAATACATAAACTTTGACTCTAGCACATAATAATAGTGGTCCCCAATAATAAAAAGTACCATATTTAGTTGGAATTATTTAAAATATTTTATTAGGGCAATTTATTTAATATTTTAGTGCATTCTCCTTCCGCGTTCCAAAAAAGCTTCTAGTGAATCCCTCCTTTAGAATTGCTGAGTCCCCCTTCAATTTCACTTCCACCCCTCCCATCTTGCATTTCGCTTCTGGCTATGGCCCTGTGTGCCAGAAAAATTTTAGATTACTTTGTCATATCAAGTTTTAACGCCAGCTGTGTTCCATCACTTGCTTCTTTCTTGTGGAAAAGAAAATCCTGGAAGCCGTTCAAAGAGTTGTAATATGATGCTTGTGACTGCAGTTTGCATATAAAAACGCCCCTTCAGAACAGAATTACTCTTTCATCATATTTTAAATATGATATTATGTCCTCCGTATGGGTGTCACCAAATGTGTGCCTTGCTAGATATTTAGTAAGATTTCAAAATAATTTTGTAAATGAAAGATTCCAAAAAAGAGCCAATATGCAGTGGCGTAACTAGTAGTAAACGCAGTTAAGCCATGCTTAAGGACCCAAGAAACACAGGAGACCAGAGCGAGCTAAGGATATTTGCGGCTCCCAGAACAAAACAGTTTTTTGAAAAATAAAATTATTTTATTGTTATTAAAACAATTTTACATATAAAATTATGACTAATCAAACTGATTTTTATTATAAATACGAAAACAATTTTACAGAAAATATCCATTACTTCTTCAATATAAATAAAAATATTTCCTAAAGTTTGACAAACACGGGACTCTATCAAACGTGAGGCGGTAGATAAAGTGAAAGTCTAACGATGGCTTCACCTTGCAATTGCCAACAGCAGAGTTCCCAGATCTAGCGATATTCGAGAATTTTTAGGGATCAAGATAAGGAACTACTTAATTTAGAGATGCTTTCTACTAAGTTTACAAATTTCGGGTATAAAAGTTTTCAGTTTTACAACATTATCATGATTATGTCATGCGTAACATTCAATCAGTTTGTGTTTATTTCTCGTTTCGGATTGGCTGGACAAAATCATTCATTCTGCTTTCTGATTGGCTCGCTCTGGTAGACTCTTAATCTAAATCTTCGTATATAAACCTCTCTGTTTCCTATTTACTCCCATTTCGTCTTTAGATACGTGAGTTTTTTCATAGGTGCCCCGAAAAGAAAAATGCCTTGGATACCTTGGATTTCGTCTTTTTGACTTGGGGTTTGTTGGTTTTCTTCCACTGACGAAGGGAAGTTAGCGTATCCTCGAAACAGCTGTATGCCGCATAATTATTTTATTTGTGCTTAAATACGTTGCTCACGTTTTCCTTATCCTTTACACAAATTGATTTTTACTTATTGAGTTTCCTTTGCACAAATTGATTTTTACTGGTTGGGTTCCTTGGCTTTAATAGACCTTACTTTCCCTTTATTCATGGCTTTTAAATTCACTCGTTTTTACAATTTGCATTTGAAAAAGTAATATTTCTTAAATCATTTGAGCTTTTTTAACACCTTACAACAAAGTTGAAAAGTGTTTATGACTTTGTTCATTCTGTGTGTCTGTCTGTCTGTCCGTTAGCACGATAACTGCCGTAAAAATGACTTAATCAAAATGAGATTTTAGTATGTTGTTCAGACGGTCTGTAGAACCTATGGGAATATAAATGAATAATATTACCCAATTAGTTTTGGATTGAACCCGGGTTGAAAAAACGAAATACATTGAGCCCTATGGGACCTAATTTTTCAAACATTTTTTAAGCAGATTTAAAATTCACAAATTGTTTCGAAAATTTCAGGTAATATTCAAATTGTTCCATAAAATATATAAAAAAAAAATTCAGCGAAATATATTCAGTAGTTTTTTAAATAAAAATTAAAATAATAATTACACCTCTTATATGAAACGATCACGTGACCATGTTATGAAACGATCACATGATCCACTTCAAAATGATATATGGCATCCATCTTGTTTCAAAATCGTGATTTTTTTAAGTTCTTTTTAATTCATGTTAAGTGTTGTATCCGTCCTAAAACTACTTTATTTTTGCTTAAATTCTGTGCATCTACATACTGAAACAACGCAATGACAATATATTTGAGTTTAAATGCTCATCTAAATTTGATTATTTCTACAACTAAGCCTATTTTTCACCTATGTAAAATGTAAACAGCAAAATATATAGAATGAGTTGTATTAGAATTCCTGTATTTTTTTAACACAAAATAATTTAGTCCATGGAGTCTGCATGGCTGATATGAATGAAATATTAATTGATTTCATAAAGAGAAGGACGATTTTTTTCGATGAAGTTTCAAGCATAGAGTTTAATTTTTTGTAACTCCATGGTCTTAAACAAAATGTTTAAATAGAATAAATTATTATAGTATTGTGATGAATGAAATGAAAGGGAGAAAGTTATGAATGATATCCTGTTTTTATAGAGAGATCCAGACGTGTTATTTTTTCTATGACGTCATTTGAATTAATTTCTGTTGTTTTCGATGAAGTTTTCAAATATAATAAATTATCGTAGTATTATGATAATTCTAAAACTATTACCGAGGAATGTATAACATTTTAGAGATGTTTAAACCAGGCAATTTATATTTCAATGCCGTCATTTGAATGAAGTTCATTTTTTTCGATGAAGGTTTAAGTTTTCAAATATAATAAATTAATGCAGTATTGTGATAAGTTTCAAAATATTACCGAGGAATGTATTGCATTTTAGACTTGTTTAAATAAAATTGCATTGAAGTTGGAAAGTGTTTCATAATCAATGCTTTAAGCATGATTGATCTTTCTTGTTTTTAAATGTAGGCATTGAAAATTCCAAAATTTATTTCTGTGAATTTTAACCTTAAGCTTTCTAATAGAGTTCGTAAATCTATGTCTAACTTTCGCTTGCCCCTTCTTAAGACGATTATTCAAGACACTCGCAGCAATATTGCTGCCATTGAAAAAGAGTTGTTTAAACTTCATTTAGAAATTTTTAATTCTCGACCACATTTCTCTGCTTTTGAACATAATTCTTGGCGTAGGCTTGTTAATGCTTCTGCTCTACATAAGGCCTCTATGAAATAAATAATTTTTAAAATACTTACCAACATTTTACTCCTCATTCTATCCTCGGCTTCGTTGTAGTAATAATCAAAGTTTAGTGATCATTTAAAATAAAAAATATCGTAATTGCGTTAACGTGGAATTTAGATACACATATAATAAGCCAAAATAAAGAGGTTTTATGACGGATGCAACACTAAATATAAATTTAAACGATCTTTAAACATCTATGGAAACAGCGACAAAATGGAAGTCACATTTTTTTCGCGACGAGTCACGTGATCTTTTTATATATCATGGGTGTAATTATTATTTCAATTTTAATTTAAAAAACCACCCAACATATTTTGCTGATTTTTTTTTTTACACATTTTATGTGATAATTTGAATATTTCCTAAAATTTTCGAAGCAATTTGTGAATTTTAACTTTGCTTAATAAATGTTCGGAAAATTAAGTCCCATAGGGTACAATGTATTTCATTTCATCAACTCGGGTTAAATCTGAAACTAATTGGATAATATTATTCATTTTTATTTCACTGACCTTCTCAACAACATACTAAAATTCCATTTCGATAAAGTCATTTTTACTGCAGTTATCCTGCGAACAGACAGACAGACGGAATGGTCAAAGTCATAAATGCTTTTCAACTATGTTGGAAGTGTTAAAAAGAACCTCTAGAGCAATTTCTCAACTAGGGTTCCACGAGAATTTGCAAAAGTTTTTAAGGAAATTACAATTTGACATCTTTTTCTAATTCAGTACAAAAATTAAATTACTAATGTTAAATTTCTATTGTGATAATTATACACTGCTTCACAACTGAAATTGCAAAACTATGAAGAAATTGATGTATCCTTATTAAATTTACAGAATATAATTGTAACATAGAGATGTGCAAATGATCAAAAAATTATACCTGGAAAATGAAAGCATGGAACTTTATTGACATTAGATCAATATGGAATAGGCTCACCGCGAGCGGCTATGCAGGATTGAATACGACGAGGCATCCCGTCAATGTGATAATTTGAATAGTGTCAATAGTGTGCTGAGGGATGGCATTCCACACAGCATGCAATTGGGCTTGTAACTGAACATGGTTTTCTGGAATTGGGAGTTCTCTTAATCAGCGACCCATGATGTCCCAGATATGCTCAATTGGCGACAAATCCGGAGAATATGCTGGTCAAGACAGGATACCAAAACCTTGTAGACTATTCATAGTTACCCGTGCAGTATGTGGCCTGGCATTATCTTGCAGAAAAAGCAGTCCAGACCTGGTTGACAGATACGGCTGTACCACAGGTCTCACAATGTCAGAGACGTATCGTTGTGCCGTGATACTGCCAGAAACGTGGACCAAATGTGTTCGTCCACCAAATATTATACCACCCCAAACCATGATACCACTTAGGGGGGACTGTGTGGCGACTGATAGAAAAAGCTTCCTGGTGGCGTTGTTGAAAGCGCCGCCATACACGAGTACGGCCATCTGGCATGCCAAAACACAATCGTGATTCACCCTTGAACAGAATGGTTCACCATTCTGTCGACCAATTGCGTCTCATTTGACACCACTGGAGGCGATGTAACCGGTGAAGACGTTGAAACGCTAGATGTCGAAAAGGTCGTCTACCTCGGAGGCCTGCGTCATGCAAACGGTTTCGAATTGCTTGCGTCGAAACCACGTTACCTGTAGTGTGGGATAAATGTTGTAACACGGTTGCTGTGGTAAACAACTCCCGCGCAATGCTTCTCAGAAGCATACGATCTTCACGTGGTGTGGTACACTTGGAAGCTCCACTACCTGATCTTCGTGTCGTTTCGTTGTCTCTCCCGAACCGTAACACACACCGTTGAATTGTGCTCACATCACGACCCAATAGTTCAGCGATCCTTCGAAAGTTCATTCCACCCTCATGTAAAACAATGATTTGTTGCCGTTCCGTTGACGACAACTGAACGTATGCAATACGTCGACGTACTCTTGGCATACTGTGATGATTTTTACAACCTGAAACCAATGACGCTAGAATTTAGCTGTGATATCGCTCCTCCTTGGCCTGACGCTTTTATGCTGCTCTTTAAGGTGTAACAAAACTGTGATCATTTGCATATCTCGCCTTGCTGTTTCCATTTCCTGATTTACATAAATCTGCACCTACAACTTTATGGTGTTGCGATTTCAGTTGTGAGCAGTGTATTAACACACAATTATTATAAAATGTATGTATTATTTCTTGTAACCAGTAAGACAGATGTAAAGTGAAACTGTTTGTCACTTTTTATCAAAAGTTATTAATAAATGGAAATATGTAATAAAATATCTTGTAATACTTTATTCAAAAGTATAAATTAATTATTATTTATTTTTCTTTCGAATTTACACATATATTTACCCTTGTCGAACCTAATATGCGTTAGCCAGGTTAGGGTTCCCGGAGATTTTACAAAATATTTCTAAGGTTCCTCCAAACCAAATAGGTTGGAAATCACTGGCCCATGAGAAGTGAACCCCTAGCACACGTGAATTTTGAAATCTACTCTCGATTTTCATCTTTCCTACAATGACCAAAAATTAACTCAATCGACAAAATAAACTAAAGACATTAACTATATACTTTATATATTGTCGCTATTCTCTGAGAGAGAGGGAAAATGTACGTAATAGATGGGAAGATGGGGAAATCAATTGAAACTCCAAAAATGATCGTACTGCTAAAAGGATGCTTTTCTGTAGATATTTGCAAAGTTTAAAGGAATACGTTCCATTATGCTAAATGGTTAAACCTCTAAGTACATGCTAATAAATTTTAGAGGAAAAACAGTTAAATTTTTACTTCGGAATTGATATATGGTTATACGGTCACGTTTGTTCAATCACTATAAAATTTTATAAATGATAGTTATATATCACTATAATTTATAAAATTATAAAAAAGTTATGAAATAAAAGTCCCCGTATGCTTCAGAGACTTTCACTTACTAGGTTACTCAGAGCTTTACTTAAAGCAGAGATGAGCTACCATACATGCGAATTAAAACTCTTAATATGACGGAAGTGTACCATATGAAGTGAATCACTGTGTCAGCTCGATTCTTCATCTGTAATAATAAAGGAAGGTGTTGGTCTGTCTGTATGTTTGTATATCTGTTGGTCGCGTAGCGGAAAATCTAAGCGACCTACAGTACGAAATTTGGTACAGTAATACTTCAGTTCAGGTCCGAAGACGCCTCGGAGCGACTTTTAAAATTCGAATTAGTTTTCTAGTTATTAAATGCTGAAGCGTCATTTTTGAAGATGTTCGCACAAATCGATTTATTAGCGATCGAAAATATAATTATAGCGTTTCTATTTTGACACGGTTGATTTTGAAAAAACTGAATAATTTTCTTTAAAACAAACTCTATACTATCAAAACGAATTTTCGTGTGTCTTTTGAGTGTTATTATCAAAGAAGTTTACATAGTGCGTATCAAAAGGGCTTATTTAAGGCTATCAAAAGAGTTTATATAGGGCGTATCAAAAGTGTTTAATTAGGACGTTTCAAAAGAGCTTATTTAGAGCATATACGCCATCACAGGGGGGGGGGGGGCGAAAGGCAAAATTCGGACGAAATATTATATTAGGGAGTACCATTCGATGCGCCTAGCATCAGGCCCAAGGCGTATTACATTCCCGCTCAGCGAATTAAGGCTTGTTTGAGTACTTGCTTAGGGCGTATTACGCCCGATTAGCTGGAGGAGAATAGCCGTGAGTGTGCTTGCGCAGCGAGCGACTACGCCTTTAAAAAAACCTAATGAATTAATTCAATTAATCCCTGTTATAAATTCTGGGCAACGTTGGGTACACTTTCTAGTCATAAATATGATTTCCCAATGTCCAAAAAACAAAACTTGACGAAATAAACATTTAGGGGGAAAACATTGTAAAATAAATAAAATAATCTGGGACTCACATACAACGAAGCTTCACATTTTCCATCATATCAAGGGCACCATATGTAATAATACAGAATATTTCATTCAAAGCTACACCGTTAAAAGTTTTCGTGCACGTTGTACTAAAAATTAATGCTAATCGTATTGCCTATTAATTTTCATACAACATTATGCACAACTTATTTAAGAAACCCAACTCAGTTTTCCCGACTTATACGTGTAATATTACACTAAAATTGGTAGGCAATAACAACTGCAGACAATTTTTAGTACAACATTCAACGGAAATTTTCTACAGTGTATGTTATTATTATAATTATTCCAATAGATCAATCTTGTAAACAAAAAGACCACCAAGGTACAGTGGCTATAACCAAGGTAACGTGTAAGAAAAAAGACAGACAGGATAAAAGGTGAACAGCAAACTCCACAATGATATTCTGCAAAAATGAAACTTTTTTGAGCTCGTCTATTATTATATTTAATACATAAGATTCTAATAAGTCCTGGACTCTCCTGGGAAGGCATTGACAGTCTTTATTTAGTACATAAACACATAATAGGAATACAACATTAATTTTCAGACAAGAAACACATTCAATTTCATTCGATAGTTGCATTTTGCCAAGCACATACTGAAGCCTTGTTAAGTGATTCAGTCGATGTCCGATAATTAAATGTTGCCAAACTTTAATTATTAACGAACCCTTATCTAATGAATTCCTAATTTTACGAAACGTATGTTTGATTCCAGTCAAAATGGATTTTTATATTTATCTCCAATGTAAGGATACCAATCGTTTAATGAACAAGCATAATCGTCCCTTTCGAATCATTACACCCTGTCCTGATAGATAAAAAATTCACAGAATTTGAGCAAAATTGCTCTCGAGTACTGAAAAATCTGATGTGGACAGCACATGACTTTCGCTACATAATGCAATAACTTCACTTCTTTCACAGCAAACTTATGATGTACAAGATCCATGGCCAAATGTGTTTATCATTGTGAAAACGTTAACAATGTGTTTGATTTAATGTTGAGCGCTTTTCAGGATGACAATGTATAACACTTTTTCTTAACTTATATTTCGCACAAATCTAACTTGACAATTAGAAATATTGGTAACATCCGCTAAGCAATATAGTCTATTAAATTATTTTAATCATTAGAAAATATTGAATTTTCATCGATTTTCGTGTCGTTTTTATTAATTAAGCGTTGTTTGGCCAATTTAACGACATTTTCCTTAATTTGGCAACATTTCCAAAAAGTCAACAAGTTGGCGATATATTTCGTCAAATTTATCACCGAGGCTAACGTATTTAAGGATACTTAATACTCATTTTAATTTTATGTAACTTTTTTCTATATATGTGTATCTGAAAACGTGCTATATCTCGAGAACGATTCCTGCTAAAGTTCTGAAGTTGGGTATATTAGTTTTCTATTGATAAATTAAGTAAGAAATGATTTTTTATTAACATTAAGGACATGATTTATTAATAAAATTCATTCGAAAATTTAGGGGTCTTCTGAGCATACGATCGCGTTTAAAATCAATAGGATCCCGGTATTCACTGATTGTAATAATTATAACAAATTGTTTTCGAATCGATTTATTCGTTCATGAGATATCACTTCCACAGACTTACTGACACAGACATATACACAAATATTATCTCAACGTTCGATTTGAATTCAGGTATGCTTGAAACGTGCATTTCCAGTGAAAACTCGAATTCGAATTTTTGACCCGTCACAATACTTTCCCTATACATTATACTATACATGCAGTGAAAATAAAAAATGACTAAATATAAAGTATTCAAGTAAGCGATTAGTAGAAATAGATCCAACTTACCCATACTTCCCTATTTCTATAAAAGTTAATTGGATATCCCGTGACCAAGGTTATTCCAAGCATTGAGACAATCCCAACGAAAAGGCTGAGCTTATTGATGATAGTTACTAGGTTACTCTTCTCACGATTTTTCTCCAAAACGATCATATACCTCAGAATCATAAAAGCTACACCTGCATAGGAAAAAGAATGTAAGAACGGGAACTAAAGTAGCAACTGTATTGCACTCAAGTAAAAACATTTCATTATTTTTCACTACTCGTTACTTTTTCAAATAATTGATAATTTTTTAGATTAAAAATTATTAACTCCTATATTCAACATAATTTACATTAATTTTTAAACGGTTATTAAAATGTATGTGTATTGAGTGTATATTACGTACATTCACCACGTTGAAATCAAATTCAAATGCATACTAACAATTTTGAGTATGAAATTTAATTAATGGTAAATTTTTATATACAGATATACTTTTTCAAATTAAAAAGAAAATTTAATAATCCATATAATTATATTGGATTTAAATTTGATTTAAAATGTATAGAAAAAATGATCATTGTGTGCTAAGTAACTTACCAAAAAATATTTCGGTAACTTGTAACTGTAACAACCAGTTACTTTATTCGTTTCACTAGTAACTGTAATGATACTTCAGTTTCTAACAAAATAACGTTAAATTACTTGTTACATTTTCAAAATAACTTTATCCAACTTTGGCATCATTATACATGAGCATATATTTTAGTCTCGAAGTGTTTAAACTAAAATAATTAATATTGTTACCTTTTTAATCTATAATAATAAAAGGAATAAAAGGAAGAATCTTTTTTTTTTCCCCGCAATGCTGCGCGATATCTACCGCACCTTCAGATCTGAGGTTTTCAACACAGTAAAATTTATACTTGAACTTATACGTCTCAAAGGCATTTTTCCAGATTTTTAATTATACTTTTAACGAGTTTTTAAAGTCTAAAATCAGCTAATCTCCATCCACTAACCAATTCTAACAGCTACCGTCACAGTCTAACAGCTACCCATACGATCTAGCATCTACCGTCACGATCTACTGCCACATTCCTCTCCTAGAGGTTTGGAATCCTCATTTATTTATTTATTTATTTTCTGCTTTGTAGGCAGTGCTTTTTCCTTTACATTGCTGATAGCGTGCATGAGAATTTGGTGATAGTTTATCATTTAAAGAAAACTGAGTAGTTATATTTGTAATTGTATTATTTAAGTAACTGGCGTTTGTTTACGACGCATTCCACGCCGGTTAATTCGTTCTTATACTAAAATAATGATTAATTAATCCATTAATCCCATTTTATCATCTGTCTAAAACTAAAAGTTTCCTAAATACGGGCGATAACGAATATTTGATACAGCCATGCAAATGCCTAGTATTTATTACACTCGTCAAAAGTGAAATTGCAACACCATGAAGTGATGAACGTAGCCATATGCAAATCACAGTACCGGTAGAAGAGAGAGTCATATGTAAATGATTAATTTTTCGTACGTATCGGGTCACGTGACACCCAGTTTCGGGTGATAAAGACCAGCAGACGACTCGTCCCGTAAATGCTATCAGCGACGATTTGCAGCATCCGAACTTTCGGAAAAGTGAAGAAGCTATGCATCGAAGACGTCAGTGAGCTGTATACCAGCAATTAACGGCTGGGAAAAGAGACCATATCCTGGAGTTGCGTGACGTGGGTTTGTCGATGCGTGCAATTGCCACGCGTGTTGGGCACGACGTGAGTACGATGTGAGACACGGTGATGTATGGCAGTGATATGTGACACGGCGGACGCAGGAACATCAGAGAACACGACGAAGAGGGAGTGGATCGAACAGGCACACGACGAAGAGCACAGACTGGCACATTCGCCGAACAGCTCATCAAGACCCGTTCGCAACGGCAAGTGACATCCGAAACAGCCTGCCACTATCAACTGTTGCACCTGCGTGCACCCAAACCATTCGCAACAGATTGCATGAAGTACAGTTGCGCACACGGCGGCCAGTCACTGGGATGCCATTAAGCGCTCGACACAGAGATGCACATTTGGCGTGATGTCGTAGTCATCGCAACTGGGCCAATGAATGGTATCGGGTATTGTTTACTGATGAATCTCGCTTCTGCCTGTGGAGGAATGATAGCCGTGGACGGGTGTGGCGGCTTCCCGGAGAACGCCACTTGCCAGCCCATACCACCGAGCGTCACACTGGTCCCGCACCGGGAATCATGGTTTAAGGTGATATCGTGTTTGATTAACGGACAGCTCTGGTGCATATTTCAGGTAATCTGACAGCAGACCGGTACATCACACAAGTTGTGATGCCTATGGTTCTGCCACTGGTGCAGGCCGTCCGAGCACGGTATTCCATCAAGACTATGCCACACCGCACAACGAACTCTCAACAACTTGAACAGAATTCCATAGTTTCCTGTCCGACAGCCTCGTCGGATCTCTCTCCCATTGAACACGTATAGGCCCTCATCGGACGTCAGGTACACCGGGGACTACCGGTACATACAGTAGACGAACAGCTTGCCGCAGTGGACGCTGTTTGGCAATGATTGCCTCAGGCAAGCATTAATAGCCTCATCGATAGTATGCCTCTTCGTTTAGCAGGCTGTATAACTGCCCGTAGGGGCCACATTCTTTACTGAATAAACAGGTTTCTTTTGCATATCTTTGTTTGTTCTTTTAATCATTTGCGTATGACTCTCTACCGGTACTGTGATTTGCATATGGCTACGTGCATTCTTTCATGGTGTTGCAATTTCACTTTTGACGAGTGTATATTACATATTACAAAATATTTAAAGAGGAGATAATACTTTTACCAGATAAAAGAAGGTATAACCATGCTGCCGAGAGGATGCTTTTCGACAGAGTATTTGAATCTCCTCTCAGTAAACTGAAATCTTAAATTTACTGAAAACATTTGACGCCAAGCTATCTGGCTAGTGATTATTACGTAGAAAATCTTAAGATATTTTTCAAAAAGAAAGCTACTTTTACGAAGTTTATAAAAAAAAATTTACATTACAACATTCATTTGATTTTATAACGCAGGCCTATTATTCATTTTGATCCAAATTTTTTTAAACACGATGCCGGCTCCTTACTAGTGAGAAATAAAGACATAAAATATTCTCTTAAACTACAGTCTTAAATAATCTGAGAGAAAAAATTACTCCATTAGTAACAGTGTAGGACTCGCATAAAAAGACTTTTGCTCTTTCAAATTTTTGGAGACCTTTGTGAGCTGGGAAGCAACCCATGGAATTCCAAAATAAAATAATATGGCTGTCAGCTAGAGGTGGGGAAGGAGAATATATCTCGAAGTCTGATTTTAGGTTGCAAAAGTTCCTCATGGATTGATTATCTGGGAATCCAAGATTCCAGGGGAGACTTCTGTGAATTATCTGAGTGCGATCTAATAATATCAGGGGCTCTAGGTATAGATATGGGAATGGTACAGATCTAGGGGGATGGAGCAATGCAACTGCAGATAAAAGATATGCAGAGACCGCTAACAGTCAGGTTGAGCTAAGATAACGTTACTTTTTGCAGAAACATGCACGAAACTGCGAAAGCTTTAGATGCTCTCCACTGAGTGAGACATTTTGTAGATGTATAGATATTTTAAATTAAATAAAGGTAGATGTATAGTTGACACATCCATCTGGAACATCCTGCTGATACATTATTCATGCGCGAGGGGAAAAAATGCTTAATTTCTAGAAAGAGTACGGAACATACACTCTTTACTGAGGATTCACCGTTATCTAGAGAATCAAAATACCACTCGGAATAGAAGGTGACACCTGGAACTATTATTCTGTTTGTAACACCATAGGGTGTTACAAACAGCATAAGACAATTGGTTAAAAACAAAAAAATCAATTGTTTCAAAGACAAAAAGAATCTTCTCCTTCAAGATATATCACACAGAGCAGCTGCTACAAAGACAGGGAAATTTCTGTCAATAAAAAAAAAAAAATACTGTCGTGACCTAGAAAGATAGGTATACTGCTAATCTAAAAAAAAAGTTATAATTAAGCGAAAAAATGAAGTAAGCATAAGATAATGAAACGAACTACAAGATATTGCTAAATAATTTTCTTGACAATTTGCTAAACAATTAAAACGATCGGCCAAAAAAGTCACTTCCCAACACCTACGAAAGTCCAGCCTTACCAGACAGCCTTTATTCTAGATACCAATAAAGGTTGTCTGGCAAAGCTGGGCTCCCGTTGACGCCTACTTGATGTTAGGAGGTGGTTTTCCTTTCCGGCTGTTTCAATTGCTCCAAACCCTATGGTGAGCAAAACGGTCAGGGTTAAAAAAATTGCCTGAAACACTAAAATTAATTATGAATATACAATATTGCGAATATTTGTAACATATAGCAAAATTGAAGGTATAGATGAAGTAGAATAGCTGCTTTTATCAAATAAGAAAAGAAAAAGAATATAAAAATAAAGGAAGAAACAATCTTCAGGAACTAAATGGGCTGTCGTCAAAGAAACGAACTGGTTTTGAAATCAAAGTTAACTAAATGCATCCTGAAAAGGAAAAATAAAGCAGTAATAAAACGAGGAAATTTAATGGTATTGAAAACTAAAATTCGGAGATAAAGTATGATTTAAACAAGATATTGTCAGGCAGAAGAAATTAATGGAGAATTTGATTAGGAACAATAGAGAAACCTTCAATAAAGTTAAATTCAAAAATGGAATTATATGTACACATGATCTCAGCATCAGGAAATTTAAAAGCATAATTACAGTTATCAGAAAGTTTCGCCATAACATATCTCATATGTTCCTTAATAGGAAATTTTAGAGCTCTTAATTTGACCAACATAACCAATACCGCATCCATCATGGAAAATGACAAGCCCCCTGGATATTCTTTATTCGAAGCACTGTCAAAATTGATAAATATAATATCTGACTTTACACAAAAGCATAAATAAATAACACACAACGTAAAATACTGCGCAAATAAATTGTAGAATGCATATTATCGTTTCGAAAACACTTGATGTGTTTTTCTCATCAGTACAAGGAGGTAAGTATGGGAGGTCTTGATCTACTTTGTATTCCTTAATTGTACTTACTGTAAAACATAGCATCAAAAGTTTTTTTTGCCAAAAAAAATTTTTTTTTTTAATCCTAAGCTTATATTTATGATTTTTTAAACCCATAATGTTTTTTGTATTCATGCATTGGATATTTAACGAGAAGCAAATTTAGCAACGCCCAGCTTATTCACAATAGTCGAAGGTAGGCCAACGGCCGTACCGTGCTGAAAACACCGGTTCTCGTTAGATCACCGAAGTCAAGCAGCATCGGGCGCGGATAGTACTTGGTGGGTGACCACCTCGGAACACCGCGTGCTGTTGGCCATCTCGGGTGCGGTATCCCCGTGGTTTGCGCGCTAGATTTGCACGCTACCACAAATGCCGCCGTGTTCATGCGGAGTACGATAACGTTAAACATGTGGGTCCGTAAGTCCTTCCGAGAGGTTGGTGGTAGGGGAAGGAGGGTACGGTCCCTGTGGATGCCTCCCCCACTGGGTTCCGGTCTAAATTGGGTGGCACTTCCCGGCCGTCCATACAGTTACCTTACACCTTTCTGGTAGGTCGGACGGTCTGGGTCTCAACAACAACAATAGTCGAAGGTAGGGCGCAGTAGCCCAGTGGTTAGCGCTCGGGAATTGCACTCTGCGGGCACGGGTTCGATTCCCGCCACTGCCAAAACTGTCGCTGTGTTCACGCGGAGTACGATCACGTTAAACATGTGTGTCCGTAAGTCCTTCCGAGAGGTTGGTGGTAGGGGAAGGAGGGGAAGGTCCCTGTGGATGTCTCCCCACTGGGTTCCGGTCTAAATTGGGTGACACTTCCCGGCCGTCCAAACAGTTACCTTCCACCTTTCTGGTAGGTCGGACGATCGGGGTCTCAACAACAACAATAGTCGAAGGTAATTTAAGCAATTTTCATCCATTTTTGGATCAACTGTGTTAACTTCAAGTTAGAAGTAATTAGTTTGATTATTGACTGAGCGTATTTTTTGAGGAAATGCGTAAAGGTTGCTCATAGAGCCTTCAATCAATTAAAGATCGATTAAGAATTCTAAGATAGTTGCTATTGCGTGATTTTATATTTGTTATTATTTTTCATGTCTTATAATGGCAGTTGCTTCTTAATCATCGGACAATAAATATTGCTTTAATTCACTACCTCCTACTGGGAAGACCCTGCCTTCCCTTTAGAAAAAATCTCCACTTGGGTATTGACGTTTTTCTACACTATGAAAAGAACGGCCATACCGTGCTGAAAACACCGGTTCTCGTTAGATCATCGAAGTCAAGCAGCATCGGACGCGGTTAGTACTTAGGTGGGTGACCACCTGGGAACACCGCGTGCTGTTGGCACATTTCGGGCGCGGTAGCCCGGTGGTTTGCACGCTGGATTTGCACGCTGCCATAACTGCCGCCGTGTTCATGCGGAGTACGATCACGTTAAACATGTGGGTCCGTAAGTCCCTCCGAGAGGTTGGTGGTAGGGGAAGGAGGGTACGGTCCCTGTGGATGTCTCCCCCACTGGGTTCCGGTCTAAATTAGGTGGCACTTCCCGGCCGTCCAAACAGTTACCTTACACCTTTCTGGTAGGTCGGACGGTCTGGGTCTCAGCAACAACACTATGAAAAGAAATCCTTCATATTTCTTTATCACAAAAAATATTTGTTTTTTGTGATAGGAAACACAAATTGTTCCTTACTGAAATACCTCTTAAATAGAATTTTCACAGATATTATACCCATCGTGAATATACTGGGAACTGCCATGCCCATCTGGGGCCAAAAGTTTCACTCACTGGCTTTCGGGGAGCGGTAGCCCATTGGTTAGCGCGCTGGAGTTGCACTCGGTAGGCCCGGGTTCGATTCCAGCCACTGCCAAAACTGCCGCCGTGTTCACGCGGAGTACGATCACGTTAAACATGTGGGTCCGTAAGTCCTTCCGAGAGGTTGGTGGTAGGGGAAGGAGGGTACGGTCCCTGTGGATGCCTCCCCCACTGGGTTCCGGTCTAAATTGGGTGGCACTTCCCGGCCGTCCAAACAGTTACCTTACACCTTTCTGGTAGGTCGGACGGTCTGGGTCTCAACAACAACAACAACTCACTGGCTTTCAGTTTCATAGGTACTGTGTCTTATCCGGGATAGGGTATAAGTATATTATTTACTGTTAGTGGTTCAAAATCCACTATAAGCTGTAACTCCCTGTTAAAGTAATTCACATATGCAAAAGAAAAATAATAGAAAGTCAAAATAAACCAATCCAGTCCAACCCGAAAGCTGAAATTTATTATTTTTTTATTTAATAAGAAAGCTTTCTTCATTCTATGGAGCAGTTGGGTGTATAATTTTTGTGCCAAATTGAAATAAACTCCACTAAGTTCCCTGTATGATAACGAAAGTATCGTTGTTGTTCAAAGAATCGCGAAAGGAAGCACAAAAGAACACAAAAGTAGAAAACTGTATCCTGATATATCCTAACGATGGGTGAAACGTTTGTGCTTTGTGAATGGCTGTAAATCTGTTGCTAAGAAATTTCCGTATTCTAAAAGCTTTCTTTTACCTAACAGAAATATTTTAAATTAAAGGCTTTAGTTACTTACCAAACATTCCACCTAAACATACAAATGTTCCGAAAAGGCCATTTTGAGGAGGAGATCCAGCCGCATCACTAAAATATAAATTCGAAAATTAAAATATTTTTAATTCTCAATTCACATGCAACTTGATTCAGCATTTACCAATGAATACAATGTTATAAAGAGTAGTTAGAATGTCAAAAACCACCCTTGGTTATCTCATTAAACATTTTATACTAGTGTCCAAAATTATCTTTATATACATAAAACAAGAAAGATCAATCATGCATAAAGCATTGATTATGAAACACTTTCCAACTGCAATGCAATTTTATTTAAACATCTCTAAAATGCGATACATTCAGCGGTAATATTTTTAAAATTACCACAGTACTTACATTAATTTATTATATTTGAAAACTTAAAACTTCATCGAAAAAAATTAACTTTATTCAAATGACTTCATTGAAATATAAATTGCCTGGTTTAAATATCTCTAAAATACAATACATTCAGCGGTAATATTTTAAAAAATTATTACAATACTACAATAATTTATTCTATTTGAAAACTTTAAACTTTATCGAAAAAAATGAACTTTATTCAAATGACGTCATTGAAATATAAATCGCCTAGCTCTATATGTAAAAGCTATAAATATTTCATTCATACACTTTTATTCCATTCCTTTTTTTCATCACAATACTACAATAATTTATTTTATTTAAAAACTTAAAATCATGGCGGTACAAGTAATTTAACTACTTTTCTAGGTTCTTTTTAACACTTCCAACATAGTTGAAAAGCATTTATGACTTTGACCATTCTGTCTGTCTGTCCGTTCGCAGGATAACTGCAGTAAAAATGACTTTATCGAAATGGAATTTTAGTATGTTGTTGAGAAGGTCAGTGAAATAAAAATGAATAATATTATCCAATTAGTTTCAGATTTAACCCGAGTTGATGAAATGAAATACATTGTACCCTATGGGACTTAATTTTCCGAACATTTATTAAGCAAAGTTAAAATTCACAAATTGCTTCGAAAATTTTAGGAAATATTCAAATTATCACATAAAATGTGTAAAAAAAAAATCAGCAAAATATGTTGGGTAGTTTTTTAAATTAAAATTGAAATAATAATTACACCCATGATATATAAAAAGATCACGTGACTCGTCGCAAAAAAAATGTGACTTCCATTTTGCCGCTGTTACCATAGATGTTTCAAGATCGTTTAAATTTATATTTAGTGTTGCATCCGTCATAAAACCTCTTTATTTTTGCTTATTATATGTGTATCTAAATTCCACGTTAACGCAGTTACGATATTTTTTATTTTAAATGATCATTAAACTTTGATTATTACTACAACGAAGCCGAGGATAGAATGAGGAGTTAAATGTTGTTAAAGTTTTAAAAATTATTTATTTCATAGAGGCCTTATGTAGAGCAGAAGCATTAACCAGCCTACGCCAAGAATTATGCTCAAAAGCAGAGAAATTTGGTCGAGAATTAAAAATTCCTAAATGAAGTTTAAATAACTCTTTTTCAATGGCAGCAATATTGCTGCGAGTGTCTTGAATAATCGTCTTAAGAAGGGGCAAGCGAAAGTTAGACATAGATTTACGAACTCTATTAGAAAGCTTAAGGTTAAAATTCACAGAAATAAATTTTGGAATTTTCAATGCCTACATTTAAAAACAAGAAAGATCAATCATGCTTAAAGCATTGATTATGAAACACTTTCCAACTTCAATGCAATTTTATTTAAACAAGTCTAAAATGCAATACATTCCTCTGTAATATTTTGAAACTTATCACAATACTGCATTAATTTATTATATTTGGAAACTTAAACCTTCATCGAAAAAAATGAACTTCATTCAAATGACGGCATTGAAATATAAATTGCCTGGTTTAAACATCTCTAAAATGTTATACATTCCTCGGTAATAGTTTTAGAATTATCATAATACTACGATAATTTATTATATTTGAAAACTTCATAGAAAACAACTGAAATTAATTCAAATGACGTCATAGAAAAAATAACACGCCTGGATCTCTCAAATAAAAACAGGATTTCATTCATAACTTTCTCCCTTTCATTTCATTCATCACAATACTATAATAATTTATTTTATTTAAACATTTTGTTTAAGACCATGGAGCTACAAAAAATTAAACTCTATGCTTGAAACTTCATCGAAAAAAATCGTCCTTCTCTTTATGAAATCAATTAATATTCATTCATATCAGCCATGCAGACTCCATGGACTAAATTATTTTGTGTTAAAAAATACAGGAATTCTAATACAACTCATTCTATATATTTTGCTGTTTACATTTTACATAGGTGAAAAATAGGCTTAGTTGTAGAAATAATCAAATTTAGATGAGCATTTAAACTCAAATATATTGTCATTGCGTTGTTTCAGTATGTAGATGCACAGAATTTAAGCAAAAATAAAGTAGTTTTAGGACGGATACAACACTCAATATGAATTAAAAAGAACTTAAAAAAATCACGATTTTGAAACAAGATGGATGCCATATATTATTTTAAAGTGGGTCATGTGATCGTTTCATATCATGGTCACGTGATCGTTTCATATAAGAGGTGTAATTATTATTTTAATTTTTATTTAAAAAACTACTGAATATATTTCGCTGCATTTTTTTTTATATATTTTATGGAACAATTTGAATATTACCTAAAATTTTCGAAGCAATTTGTGAATTTTAAATCCGCTTAAAAAATGTTTGAAAAATTAGGTCCCATAGGGCTCAATGTATTTCATTTTTTCGACCCAGGTTCAATCCAAAACTAATTGGGTAATATTATTCATTTATATTCCCATAGGTTCTACTGACCGTCTGAACAACATACTAAAATTTCATTTTGATTAAGTCATTTTTACGGCAGTTATCTTGCTAACGGACAGACAGACAGACAGACAGACAGACAGACAGACAGAATGAACAAAGTCATAAACAAGTAATCGCCTGCTTCTCTATGTAAAATCAATGAATGTTTCATTCATATCAGCTATATTGCAAACTCCAAAACTAAATAATTTTACGTTAAAGAAATTCAGCAATTCTTATACAACTCATCCTACATCTTTATTTGTTTACATTCTCCCTAATTGAAAATTAGGCTTCGTTGTAGAAATAATCAAAGTTTGATGATCATTTAAACTCAAATATATTGTAATTGCGTTGTTTCAGAATGTAGATGCACAGAATTTTAGCGAAAATTATTTAAGTTTAAATAACTTAAATATATTGCAATTGAGCTGTTTCAAAATATAGATGCACAGAAATTAAGCAAAATTAAAGCGGTTTTAGGACGCATATGACACTAAATATAAATTAAAAAGAACTTAAAAAATCACGATTTTGGCACAAGATAGATGCCATATTTTATTTTGAAGTGGATTAAGCGATCTCTTCATATAATATGAGTGTAATTATTATTTTAATTTTTATTTAAAAAACTTCCGAATATATTTTGCTGAAATTTTTTTCATATTTTTATGGGATAATTTGAATATTTCCTGAAACTTTCGAAGCAATTTGTGAATTTTAAATTCGCTTAAAAACTGTTTGAAAAATTAGGTCCGATAGGGTTCAATGTATTTCATTTTTTCAACCCGGGTTCAATCCAAAACTAATTGGCTGATATTATTCATTTATATTCCCATAGGTCCCACAGACCATCTGAACAACATACTAAAATTTCGTTTTGATAAAGCCATTTTTACAGCAGTTATCGTGCTAACGGGCAGACAGACAGACAGACAGAATGAACAAAGTCATAAACACTTTTCAGCTATGTTGTGAAGTATTAACAAGAAAGATCAATCATGCTTAAAGCATTGATTATGAAACACTTTCCAACTTCAATGCAATTTTATTTAAAAAAGTCGAAAATGCAATACATTCCTCGGTAATATTTTAAAACTTATCACGATACTACATTGATTTATTATATTTGAAAACTTAAACCTTCATTGAAAAAAATGAACTTCATTCAAAAGACGCATTGAAATATAAATTGCGTGGTTTAAATATCTCTAAAATGCAATACATTCCACGGTAATATTTTTAAATCTATCATAATACTACGAAAATTTATTATATTTGAAAACTTCATCGAAAACAACTGAAATTAATTCAAATGACGTCATAGAAAAAATAACACGCCTGGATCTCTCTATAAAAGCAGGATTTCATTCATAACTTTCTCCATTTCATTCATCACAATACTATAATAATTTATTTTATTTAAAAATTAAGACCATGGAGCTACAATTCATAAACTTTATGCTTAAAACTTCATCGAAAAATATCGTCCTTCTGTTTATAAAATCAATTAATATTTCATTCATATCAGCCATGCAGACTCCATGGACTGAATTATTTTGTGTTAAAGAAATACAGTAAATCTAATACAACTCATTCTACATATTTTGCTGTTTACATTTTACATAGGTGAAAAATAGGCTAAATTGTAGAAATAATCAAATTTGAATGAGAATTTAAACTCAAATATATTGTCATTGTGTTGTTTTAGTATGTAGATGCACAGAATTTAAGCAGAAATAAAGTAGTTTTAGGATGGATACAACACTCAATATGAATTAAAAAGAACTTTAAAAAATCACGAATTTGAAACAAGATGGATGCCATATCTCATTTTGAAGTGGGTCATGTGATCGTTTCATATCATGGTCACGTGATCGTTTCATATAAGATGTGTAATTATTATTTTAATTTTTATTTAAAAAACTACTGAATATATTTAGCTGAATTTTTTTTTATATATTTTAAGGAACAATTTGACTATTACCTAAAATTTTCGAAGCAATTTGTGAATTTTAAATCCGCTTAAAAAATAGTAGAAAAATTAGGTCCCATAGGGCTCAATGTATTTCATTTTTTCAACCCGGGTTCAATCCAAAACTAATTGTGTGATATTATTCATTTATATTCCCATAGGTCCTACAGACCGTCTGAACAACATACTAAAATTTCATTTTGATTAAGTCATTTTTACGGCAGTTATCGTGCTAACGGACAGACAGACAGACAGACAGACAGACAGACAGACAGAATGAACAAAGTCATAAACACTTTTCAACTTTGTTGTAAAGTGTTAAAAATAAGCAGCGCAAACTCTGTGCACAAAATATATTTCCCTGCGAACTTCTAGAATTCAGGATTTGATTTTGGTATTTATAGTCTCAAAACAGTTTTTCGTGGTTCCAAAGTAGAAGAATCCTTGAGGCTCTCAGATAGAAGCTGGACAGACATTGATGGAAATGGCAAATTGTTTCATAATTAGTTTTGTATTGTATGCACTCATATTCAATTTTTCAGTTTATATTTATGTGTTATAGTGCTATGTATACCCCCTCCCCATAAAAAAATGATTCAATTATATTGAACAGTTGTTGAGAAATCCGTGTTTTTGTGAATTAGCATATATAACGGATCACTTTCTTCCAGCAGACGTTTTATATGAATTTACGTTCAACTGAATTGTGCATTTACTTATGCAATTAATATATACAATATAGAAGATATATGGAGTAAGAAACTACACTCCACCTTCTTATCTATCTATTGTTCTACTGAGACGATTATCTACCCATCTCTGTTTAAAGTGCACCCTGCATTCTCCTTCCGAATTCAGATCAAAATACAACTTTTTATCTAAATATTCTTATCAATCCTCTACTTTTTATATAGGATACAAAATGTTTATTTTTTTATCAATCAATGTTTAGTAACTTAGTGCCAAATTCATTTAACTTAAATATAATTTTTTCTATACATATTTTTATTAAAATATTTATAAATACATTATGAATTTAACACTACACAGTGAAACATTCATTACTTTATTTTATAGAGTATATAATCCTATTCAATACAACTCTCCGTGAATTGAAACCACTGCCATAAATCCTAGCGTCCTGGGAAAATTCCTATTATGGTATTATTTAGACATCAGTGTATCTAACTTATAATATCAAGTTGCTCGGACGATATTGTAACGAACTCTTGTCTCAGGAATCAAGCCCCCCCGATCTCCTGTTAAGTTAATTGGATGGCATTGTAAAGAACTCTTTTATATTTTTAGTTATTATTATTATTATTATTATTATTATTATTATTATTACCCAGGCCATCCAGCTCGCTGAAAGGGTGTAGAGCAGTTACAATGGACAGCCAGCAAAAACACGGAAATAACAATACACATAGGCATACATTAAAACAAATACAGAACAGCCGAAAAAACAAAGTGAAAATATAGAAACACAAAATTTTGGGACACAGTCGAAATACAAACTAAACAAGAAAGATCAATCATGCATAAAGCATTGATTATGAAACGCTTTCCAACTGAAATGCAATTTTATTTAAACATCTTTAAAATGCGATGCATTCAGCGGTGATATTTTTTAAATTATCACAATATTACAATGATTTATTCTATTTGGAAACTACATCGAAAACAAATGAACTTTATTTAAATAATGCCATTGAAATATAAATCGCCTGGCTCTCTACATAAAAGCTGTGAATATTTCATTCATAAACTTTTTTCTATTTTTTCTATTCAGCGGCTACATTTTTAAAATTATCACAATACTATAATAATTTATTTTACTTAAAAACTTAAAACCATGGAGGTGAAATTTATTTCTAACGCCATGCTTAAAACTTCATCAAATAAGCAAACCTACATAATCGTCAGCTTCTCTATGTAAAATCAATGAATGTTGCATTCATATCAGCTATATTGCAGACTCAAGAGCTAAATAATTTTGAGTAAAGAAATGTAGCAATTCTTATTCAACTCAACTTACATATGGATGTGTTTACATTCTCCATACGTGAAAATTAAGCTTTGTTGTAGAAATAATCAAAGTTGGATGATCATTTAAACTCAAAAATATTGTAATTACTTTGGCTCAGTATATAGATGCACAGAAAAAAAATCAAAAATATAGCGGTTTTAGGACGGTTGCAACACTAAATATAAATTAAAAAGAATAAAAATCACGATTTTGACACAAGATGGATGCCATATTTTATTTTAAAGTGGGTCACGTGATCTCTTCATATAATATGGGTGCAATTAATATTTAAATTTTTATTTAAAAAACTACCGAACATATTTTGCTGAAATTTTTTTTTATATATTTTATTGGATAATTTAAATATTTCCTAAAATTTTCGAAGCAATTTGTAAATTTTAAATTCGAATGAAAAATGTTTGAAAAATTAGGCCCCATAGGGTTCAATGTATTTCAATTTTTCAACCCGGGTTCAATCCAAAACTAATTGAGTGATATTCATTTACATTCCCGTATGTTCCACAGACCGTCTCAACAACATACTAAAATTTCAGCTTGATAAAGTAATTTTGACGGCAGTTATCATGCGAACGGACAGACAGACAGACAAAATGAGCTAAGTCATAAACACTTTTCAACTATGTTGTAAAGTGTTAATAAGAATTCACAAAACAAAGAGACCATAAAACTGAAACCGGACGCTAACAGGGTGTAGTACAATATAAGTTTGAAAACAATTCTTTCAACTAACCCAATTCAAACTGCATTCCATTTAATACAATTAAAAATAGTCCTCAAAGTAAACAAATAAAGAAAAATATTGCAAAATTCAGAGTGGATATAGTAAGGAACAAGAACCAAGAATAGAAAAACTACGAAACTGGGAAAACTAGCATATAATTAAAGTAATTAAATTAATAACCAATAAGAAAAATTATTGAAATTTTATCAGCAAATTCATCAGTGATAAAAATACAATTTTTAATATTTAAAATAGAGTTATTATTTTTCAAGATACTGTTAAACCAATTAACTTTATGTCAATGGAAGGATTTTTAAAATGAAATATATTGGTATGAAAGTAGTCGAAAACGTAATGTTCTACATTGCTAAATACTAAGCAAATCAAAGTAAAGAGCTTTTAAAATTTAAAAAAATAAATAAATAAAGTACATAATTGTGTTATATGTACGTGTGCTTGCAAAAATACCAAGGTATTTTTTCTAAATTGTGCTAAAATTGGCAAAAGATATGTTGCAAGTAGCACCATGGAAAAGCAAGGTGAGATTTTTAATGCACGACAAAAACCCGGGTTTACACATACTCAGTTTTCCCGTCTTATATTAACTATTCCTCACGTCTATTTAAACATACTATTGAGACAATCGAACTAATGCAGTAGCCTATTCTTATACCAAATTTGATATCATATATTTGAATAGTTTTGGAAATATTACAATGAAATGCCCTTTGAATTAATTCCCTTTGAACGTTCTGTGCATGACAGCACCCGATACAGGCGAAAGTTTAAAATAGTCGTGACTCTTGTTTTCGCATTCATGTTGAAGCCTACCTCTGTACAAAATTTGATAACAGTAGATTGAGTAGTTTTGAAGAAATTTTATAATGTACATATCATAGTGTAAACTGCACTTACGCACAATACGCACGACACTGAGAAACATGTAAAAATAAAATTTCGACATTGTTTTTAAACATATAACGGGCTGCATTTTTACAAAATTTGTTTTCTGTCGGTTGAGTAATTTCTGAGATATTACTATATAGTAAAAATTACGTTTGCACATACTGTCCATGACTCGCGCTAAATTTAAACAAGAAAGACCAATCATGCATAAAGAATTGATTATGAAACACTTTCCAACTGAAATGCAATTTTATTTAAACATCTCTAAAATGCGATACATTCAGCAGTGATATTCTTTTAATTGTCGCAATACTACAATAATTTATTTTACTTGGAAACTTAAAACTTCATCGAAAAAAATGAACTTTATTCAAATGACGTCATCGAAATATAAATCGTCCGGCTCTCTACGTAAAAGCAATGAATATTTCATTCATATCACTTTTATTCTAGACTCCAGAGCTAAATAATTTGGTGTGAAAAAAACTCAGCAATACTTATACAACTCATCTTACAATCACTTGTTTATATTCTGTATCCATTAAAATAGGCTTCGTTGTAGAAATAATGAAAGTCTGGTGATGATTTAAACGAAAAAATATTGTAATTGCGTTGGCACAAAATATAGATGCACGGAAAATACACAAAAAAAAAGCGGTTTCAGGACGGAAACAACACTAAATATAAATTTAAACGAACTTTAAAAATCACGATTTTTACACTAGGAAAAAAGATGGATACCATATTTTATGTTGAAGTGGGTCACGTGATCTCTTCGTATAATATGGGTGTAATTATTATTTTAATTTTTATTTAAAACAACCGAACATATTTTGCTGAAATTTTTTTATATATTTTATAGGAAAATTTGAATATTTCCTAAAATTTTCGAAGCAATTTGTGAAATTTAACTTCGCTTTAAAAATGTTTGAAGAATTAGGTCCCATAGGATTCAATGTATTTCACTTTTTCAAACTGGGTTCAATCCAAAACTAATTGGGGATATTATTCATTTACATTCCCATATGTCCCACAGGCCGTTTCAACAACATGTTAAAAATTCATTTCGATGCAGTCAGTTTTACAGCAGTTATCGTGCGAACGAACAGACAGACAGAATGAACAAAGTCATAAACACTTTTCAACTATATTGTAAAGTGTTAAAAACATTGCCAGGTTGTTTTCGTTTCTGTGCAGCAACGTTTTGTGTTTGCCTTGTTTACCCCAATTTGTACAAAATTTGGCTTATTTGGCTCAGTAGTTTGGAAAGAAACGGGACTCCCTCTTTTTGGTGTCAGACCAACAGACGGACGGACCGTGAAAACGTGTTTTTATGTAATATGCACCTTCAAAGACGTATAGATTTTAAATTTTGTTGAAAAGGATTTTCGATTTACTACGTAAACAATACTTCTAGCGAGAAAAGTAAAAAGAAACATATTATATGTAACCAAATTGTAGTATTAAATTATGAAAACGGTTCAAGTTCAAAGTAATAATTTGATATAAAACTGTTTATTTATATATATATATATATATAGTGTTATTGTACTATTTTATCAGTTTTCGCAGCCAGTCTCTACATTACACCATTATCAAATTGGACAATATTCGGCACTAATCATCTTATCCAATTTATTCATTGTCTGACAGAACAATAAATAAATATACATAATTTAAAAATATTTTTTCCAATACAATGTTGTATAGGAGTAACTGAATAGAATGAAAACAAATTTCAATTGTATACTTTATATTATCCAATTTTTAACCCCTTACCTGTGGAGTATATTTCAGGAAAATGTGTCAAAAATGAAAAAAAAATTTTATGCTTCAGTTTTGTGCATTATAACATTTAAAAAGGTTAGAAAAATTTTATTTTATAAAACTATAAATTTTTATATGAAATAACTACTATATTTAATATTTTGACATACATGTGGAAAATTAATGGATTATATTCATATTTTACTCAAAATTGTTTAATTATAGCAAAATAAATCAAATAATCTTTTGAATTGCACAAATCATTTCACAGAATCATTTTTCAGAATTTCACAAATATTTTATAGTATGATATACACGAAAACATGGCACGGCACACAAGCCTACATCACACTCTTTACAATAAACTCGGTTTACATCCCGCCTAAGCAAGTTAGCTGATCCCGCCTACTTAAAAAAAAATGCGGACAACTATAGCCATCTATTGGAAAAACAGTGAATTATATTGTAAAGCATTTGATAAAGCAAAACGAACTCAATTCGGGATCAACGGAATAGAAACACTGATTTTTCGCTTGCCCGAAGTCAGTTCGGGCATTCCAAATTTGGCGCAAAGGGGTTGCCCGAACTGGGTTCGGGTGACACAGGCAAGGGGTTAAATATGCAAATGCGCGTAATTATTATTTTGTTGGAATCTTATTCCACTAAATTGATGGCATCTCTCCATATAACATTGTGACCTAATTTCAGTAATGAGAAAGTATCAAATCAAAAATTAAAATAACTGAGAAAAATTCCGAAATTCCCCGGGATTAATCCAGCGATTCCACGATCACGTTTCTAGTCGGGATTCGGAGATTATCATCCCTACGTTACAGACGTAAACGACCATTGCCGTGTATTCTCGGTTCGAACATTGTGGAGCCTCAAAATGTAGAATATGTGCCTTGTCTCACGTGATAATGCTTATAAATTTTATATAGGTATCACTGAAAGGACTGTTTTCTGAACATTCTTGCAACATTAAAACAGTTTACAATAAAAGTTTTACCTTCCTTTTTGACAAAATTTTCCCTGAATACCTTAGAAGTTCCTAGAATACGGAATTAGAATTACTTATGTGAAAATGGAACATTTATCTTAGTTATATGTACTCCATTAATCTGTGGCATTCCGCGTCACCAGTATCGCATCAGTCTCCTGGCGCTTCTCGTGCTACTGACAGAATACTTAACGGATTTCTCTGTCTAATTGGAACAGTTTACTGTGTGCCTCATTAGAGTAGGTTCCACGTGCCGCGTTGGATTAATTTCTAATAACCACGTCTGTTGTAATTGTGTGCCGGAAGGTGGCATCCTCAGGGCAGCAATTTGTGAAATCGGCACTGCAGTTAGTGCCATCTTCGGTCTTCGTAAATCAACTTCATCAGAACTTTGGGAATAGCTTCGAATGCAGCTTTATTAGTTCTGATAACAAATTCGTCAGCTTCGAAGGGGAGCTTAGTCAGAGCTTCAGTAGCCTATGAGTGTGAGTTAGAGCAGCTTTAACCTTTTGCTTACGGGTGAGACAGCGTCCGTAAGCAAAAGGTTAACTATAGTTTCTGGTATAAATTAGTGTTAGTTCAACGAGTGCCTCGATATAGTAGAATGATGTTAAACTTCAAGTTGACTTCGGTTGCCACGAGCGAGTGGAAGGTGCACTTAAAAGTGAGTGAGCAGCACAAATTACAAATGAAATAGCGCCATTTTCGATCTCCCTGCCGTCCTAAATTGAGTCCATGATTTATCGAGATCGGAATCCCAGAATCTGCTGTTTAGAGGTTCGAGGTCCACATCCAGTATGTATGTACCGAAAGTTGCAATTAGATGGATGGTCGCAGCATGGGTGTCATCAACATGGTTCGTTGCGTGTGTGAGTATATCCGTGAGACGACGATTCATCGTATAGAGGTATTTTCTAGAAGGAAAGTATAGAGGTCTAGAGGTGGTATAGAGGTCTTTTCTAGACTACTTCTAAAGCGTTCAATCCATTAGTATGCAAAACTCGTGAATTTTTTGGTCAATCTTCGTCATCCAAATCTTCAGCGTCATCTTTTAAGGCTCATTAGTGATAGTTTCGATAACGTTTTCGACAGACACTATTTCGAGGCCCCTCCTACTTCCTAAGCTAACTCTTACTTCCTGAACCTCCTAAATTGAACGAGTTATTTTATAAAACTCACTTCAACAATAAAATGCGTGAATATTTTTAATGCTTTCAATTACTCGATGAATTAAAAACAAGACTAAAAAATATCACTTTTACATCACCTTGGAACACGTGTTCTCATTTAAATGATAACCAGTCATAAACAGCCCCCCCCCTTCCTCCCCCGTACCCAAAAAAGGAGAAATCATTCTGTTATGATGAATTTGAAGTAAACATTAAAAAAATAAATTCATGGCACCAACGAATGTCTGCAGATCGCGTAAGAAAAAAAAATTCCCATTGGAAGGGCGATTTTTTAAAGGATTGATATTTTTAACTCATAGATTAAATGTACGCCGATTTAAGAAAAGAGTCAATTAAATGGAGGCCGGTTAAATGAGATTCCAGAGTAGAGACGTCATGTCCCTCTTCTGCTGACGACATTCACATAAAAAACGGTTATCAATCTTTCTTTCAGAGAAGTGGAGGATCACTACACATTTTCGCGAATGAATTTGTCATCTCGATCAGTCAAAAATTGACGTTTCTCCAAAAGTCAAAATGTTCCTTTTTCTGTTTACCTTATTAGAGGTAGAAAGGCGTCCACGTTTCCTCTGGCTACAGCTATAACGTAGGCAGTAACACATCCTAGTAACAAAAATCCACCAAAAGCGAGAGTAATATATCCACCATAGTTGAAGCTCCATTCGGTTACTTTTGTCGTCTTCAAAAGGGAATCTGGAATAGAAAGATCGTATATTTATAAATAAATATTTATTATTGTTTCTCTGCTGTTATTATTTCTATTATACAGAGTAACCTAAAAGGTTAATACATTATATGGCTTATATTAGATTTTCATAAACATTGCATCTGAGGTTTATTTCTTAAACAAACGCATGTTTCCATTTTAAAAGAGAGTGTACATTTCTGTTACGATAACTTAGTACTCAAGAGTGGTATATAAATAATCTAAATTTTGTATAGCCCCTCTGGGAGAAAGTACAATTAGAAAAAAATTCGATAAGATACAGCGATATTAACTTCAATAAATATCTAGCCATCATGATAGACATTTAAGAACTAATATACAAAAGAATCGGATTCATATATAATACAGAGGGAAACATTGATTTATATAAAATTTTATATATAAGGAGAAATATTTTTACAGGAAAAATACATTCTATATCTTATAAAAGAAAAAGAAAGATTATTTTCTATTATAGAAAAGATTAATAAAAAAAAAATGTTTTATATATATAATAAATGTTAATGTACTGAATAAAAAAAGCAATTGTCATTGTAACTGCAAAATCCACTCTTTTCTAAAAATTAGAAGAATTAAAGGTGATCATTAATATCTCATTACTGAGCTAAAAGAGATTTTTTATATATAATATGAAAAATGTAATATATAATAAATTCATGTTAAAATATAATAAACTTATGTTTATAAAAATTGAAACACCATGAAGGAATCAAGAAATTGAACTGAAACTTACAGCAAATACAAATTAGGGTGTGCTATACAAATGATTAGAATTTCAGAGTCACCGCGCCTGCGTGGGCTGAGCAGCGCCCTCTGAACTGCAGTTTTATCCGTATAAATAGATAGTAGTGGGACATTGAAAATAATCTATGGTTGTCAGCTAGAGGTAAACGCTTCATGAGAAGTCACTATGCCTCTACAACGACAAAGGGCGCCATATGAACAAGTTACGGAGTTTGAACGGGGACGAATGATCGGCCTTCGTCAAGGTTTTTTTTTTGTTATCGTGCAATAGCAGCTCATATGGAGCACAATGCCACGACAGTGATGCGAGTGGAAAAGCAGTGGATATAAGAGAACCGGACGAGTCACAAATCCGGCAGTGGACGACGAAATGTTACGTCAACATGGAATGATAGACACCTTAACCGCATGGCAGTGATGGATCGTACAATTTCATCTCGATAGTTGGCAGAAGGTTCGAGCTCTGCTACAGGTCAACAGGTGTGTCATTGTCTGCTTCAACAAATCGTCGGCGTCTGTTGCTTGATGAACTGCGTGCAAGAATTCCTTTGTACAGAATTTCCCTGGCGCAAAACCATCAACGCCTGCGGCTGCAATGGGCTCGTCAACACAGACACTGGCCTGCCGATTGGCAACAAGCCGTCTTTTCTGATGAATTCCACTTTAATTTGGGATACAATGATGGCCGCATCTACATTAGACGCTATAGTGGTGAACTCCATCTTCCACAGTAGGTTATCTTATGTCATATTGGACGAACGCCAACCATGATGGTCTGGGCGCCATTGGGTATCTTCGACGATCTCAGTTGCTAAGAATAGTGAGTAATCTCAGCAGAAACCGGCACATCAGAGAAGTTCTGGAGCCCGAAATAGTACCCGTCCTTCAACGCATTCCTGGAGCTGTATTTCAACAGGACAATGCCCGTGCACATGTTGCTAGAAATGTTCAAGACTTCTTTTCAGCATAACAGATACAGCTTCTTCCTTGGTCTGCCTACTCACCGGATAAGTCGCCTATTGAACATGTCTGAGATTTCGTCAGTCGGCGTCTCGCTCGTAACGCTCATCCCGTAGCTAATACAACTGAACTTTGGGTTCGGATCCTCATGTATAAATTCAAAATCTGTTTGATTCGATGCCATGTCGTATAGAAGCACTTATTCTAGCGTGTGGTGGCTTCACCAAATACTAATTTTTGACATGTAATATTATTTTTTTGCTTTGTACATTTAATCGTTTATTTGTACCAATACAGGTCGTTTGTGAAATAAATTTCATTAAATTCTGATGATTCCTTCATGATGTTGCAATTTTTACAAACAGGAGTATATATTTATATATAATATAATATATAAAAATATAAAACATAATAAATAAACATATAATTTTTATACAAGTTTTTTACAAAATTGGTACAAAGAGCGTCGTAAGAGGTGTCTAGATAATATCGAAACATATATACAAGCATACGCCTGGAAGTATTACTCATCCCACCTGCATCAATATTGGTGACGCCTACCCTTCTTGACGAAGCCTCTACTATTTACCAAAGTACATTAACTTTCCCTTCCATCTAATTTAATAATTTTCAGTTCTTGATAAAAAAAAATATTTATTTGAATATAAAATATCTTCACCAGTATCATGTTCATATATAGCATCTTCACTTTGATTGGCTGTGTCACGGATTTCTGAACTTTCTCTAAACGCATAGCTTTCTATGTCATCATCATAATATTCAGACTTTTCTCCTAAATTCCAAATTTTATTTATATTTTTTATAAAGAAAGCATTTTTAAACCTCCTCCCCATGTTTTCTTTACAAATATAGTATCTCAATTTGTTTTATAGCAATTTCAGAATTTGCCGATTTCTTTCGCTACACTTTTTTACTTTGCTAATATAGTCGATCAAAACATCTGATGTAGGCAACACATGACTTTTCCAATATAACGCACAGCCTTTATTCTGTGGCAGCAGACGACTCTGCTCCTGCCAAAAGACATCGATCGAAGATGCTTGGATACCCGAATTATAAGTTCGGAGTCGAAGCTAGCTTTTGCTCTAATCTTATAATGTCGGTCTTGTAAGCACCGGGTCCCTGGTTCGGGTCTGGCAACATCTATCCGCTACAATTCCTTTCACAAAGAAATAATTGTATACAAAATTCATGGCATAATGTTCTTGCCATTGAATCAACAGCAAGTAGATCGAAATTTGACACTTTTGGTAACTTATTAGTTCAACCAGAATAACTCATTTCTACTTACGTGCAAAATCATCATTCGAAAAGTCGGGAGAGAGGAAGGTCTTCAGAACATTCGATTGCGTTTAAAATCAATAGGGTTCAGTATTCACTGACTGTAATAATCATACCAAATTATTTCCGATTCATTCGTAAAATATCGCGTCCACAGACTCACGGACACGCACACACACACACACACACACACACACACACACACACACACACACACACACACACACCACCTCAAAACCGTTCAATTCGAGGTTAGGGATGTTTGAAACGTGCTCATCCGTCGAAAACTTGAATTCGAATTTTTAACGCCTTCACAGTACTTTCCCTATGTATGCTGGGAAAATAAAAACTCTCAAAAACTGATGTTAAAAAAAAAAAAATTAATATAAGATATTCGTATACATGCAGCATACAAAAAAATTTAGGAGTCAACCAGTTTCGAAGGCAAAACAGCCTTCTTCTTCAGGACAAGATAGGAGAGCAACCTCACATATTCAAGCAAGTTTTGCATCTTAAGTAAGTTCACTTATTCGGCAAATTCAGCGGATGTCGAGCTTGCCATGCAAATTAAATTTTAATGTTTAATATGTAGCATTAAAATTCAGCATCAGAGTTTGGAGGGATAGGAAGGTTCACTAAAGATTTCATCTTTCGGTTTTTTCCATTTCCCGTTCAAAATACCTTCCTTGAAACACCTATTTCTCAGGATGGGCTATAGACAGAGCTTAGATAATGATTAATATGAATTCAATATCAAGTTCCTGAAAGGGCTGGAGGATTCACTAAGGATCTTAATTTCTGGTTCTTTTCTACTACCAATTAAATAATTTCCTTGAAACATATTTTTTTTCAATATCGACTATGGATTTAGATGATGACTGATATGGATTCGGAGTTAGATCTATTTCTCAGGATTGGCTATACATGATGTGTGATATGTATTCAGTATCGATTTCCAGAGAGAGGATTTTACTAAGGATTTCCACTTCCTGTTTTGAAGATGTCACTTCCGGTTTTCCAAAAATTCGCATGACTGTATGAAATAAGCGTGCAGAAGTATATAAAATTCTTAATCGTGCTTTCGAAAATGATGTGTACACACCACTTGTCACCATGTGAAGGATCCTTCATAAATTTGTTGTTATAGATTTTATAAACTAAAATTCATTAAAATTTAAGCACGCTACTTTCATTACTGTTACTAGGTTCTTAAGTAAATTAATATAAAACATTCCAAAGGGATTGGCCCTTGTTCCTTTCCGTTACATATTTCATACAGTAATAACCGCATTCCACAGTTGTACGTTTCTGCAAAACGCTAGAAATGCATCTCATTTCTTTTTTGTTAAAGTATTGAACGATGTTATTTATCTTGGGATAATTGAATCATTTAATGCAACATCTTTATGTGTGTGTGTGTGCTTGTGTTTGCGTGTGCATGTACATATATATATATATATATATATATATATATATATATATATGTGTGTGTGTGTGTATACAATATATATATATATATATATATATATATATATATATATATATATAAATTATTAAATCCAAAGTTAGAATGTATGTAGTAACTCATAATACACTATTCCAAAATTTTCTACAAATACAAAGAAATAAAAGAAATTAAGACAAAAAGAGGAAATAATAAAGCATAATGCAAGTCATAAGGACAAAGACAATCAACAAATTTCAAAAATGAGGAATGCAAATAAGAAAACAAAAAAATCAAGCAAAAAAGCTTGCACATGGAGGAGATTTAGGCTTACGAGATTAGGCTTACGAAAAGTTCATTTCGAAAAAATTCTCGTCGGGTCCATATATCCTTTCGAAATGAACACAAAAAAATGCTTGTTTCTGAAACACAAGATAGATTTTATCTATAAACTTGTGTTATACTTGTGATATACTTGTATATATATATATATATATATATATATATGACTTCTATTACATCTTTTAATTGTACATTTACATTTATTATTTACTTCTGATTTCAACCATCTACCTTTTGATTTTTATACTTGCAAAAAACTTTTTTTAAAAAGGTAAAACCTGTTGTAAAGCTGCATTTGCGCTTATTACAGAGTTTATTCTCTTTTTAATTTTAATTTTATTTTGATTATTATTATCGCTAACGCATTTCTATACTTCAACTACTAGCCCATCTATGTCTTAACATGGCCCTCTATGGATATTGTTTTTATTTAGCTAATCCTTTCATTCCTTCAATTGATTGATTTTGGTATGTCTTCACATTTCGCATTATGGAGTATTTTGGTTTGAGTTCTCTCATCGCTTTTATGATTTTTTCTGCGGGTTATTGCTCTTTTTGGTAGATTTCACACTCGATTCTCAAACTCGTTTTATATGTGTGTGTATAGTACTGACATCTCTCGGCAGGCATTACAGTTTATTGTGTTTTTTGTGTTATTTATTTCTATATCTTTTAGTTAACCCAGACGTCAATATCTTTTATTGCTTATTTTTACATTTTAATCTAGACATATAATTCCACTATATGTGGCACTCTTTGGCCTGCAGTTGTAGGGATTCAGTCAGACACATACGTATTAATGGCTTTGCATGTCTTCCATTCCGGATGATCATGACTATTTGTCCACACTTCGCTTATTTATGAATGTTTCGTATGAAAATCTCATTTAGATCTTATCTACTACGCTTGTTTTGTTACTCTCCGAAAATTCGTTCCAATTCTTTATGGTATTAGTTATTATTTGAAATTCGTACCTGACAAAATAGTTTTTGAAGGGGTTTATATTGGGAATTTTAATTAAAATTCGTGATGTAAATTTTATTCATCACCTAGTGTCCGGTCTATTATTATTATGAATTGGGATAATTATAGATCGACAAACATTGACCAATTTAGCGTTATAGACGATTTGGAAGAATACCATACCTACTCTCAATCTAAATCATATTCCTTCAATAGATGCAATAATCTTAGGTGCAAAACTTGTCCTTATGCTGACCCATTACAAATTAATAATAATTCCACTTCACAAATATTCTGCAAAGCTTTTAATTGCATATACAAACTTAATTGTACTATTTGTAACTTATCCTATATTGGCCAAACCAGCAACCCTTTACATCTGAGAATGAATGTCCACAGGGATCATATTAAAAAATTTGACCATAAAGTCTTTAATGATCTCTACTAAAAATCAATTTGAATATCAGCACTTTGCTACACACGGATTTAAAAATGTATCCCTTCATATTTTAGATATTAAAATTTCACTCACTGATAGATTAGTATTTGAAAATTATTACATTAAAAAATATAAAACTCTCTTCCCCTATGGCTTAAATCAAATTTATAATAATAATAATGTTGTTAATAATAGTTTTGAATACAATTCTAATAAATCGCCAGTATATAAACATCTTTTTCAATATTCAAAGTCATCAACGTCTAGTAAAAAGCGATATAAGCGTGGCAAAGGAAAAAGTAACTTAAGTAAAACTATTGATCACAATGCAGATATTTTGAAATTACAATATAATTATTCTCAAACTTTCAATTTTCTACCTGTTAGAACTTGGTTATATAAAGTCAGAAAATGCAAATTAAGTATTGTTTATACTAATTTTTTAAAATTAAAATTAACTCATGAGCATTTTAAACTTTTATTTTATGATTTGTTTCTTTCACGTACAAATTTCTTAAATTACCACCTTCTCCATTCACCAAATCCACATACTAAAATAGCTTACTGTGTAATTTCTTTTAAACACCCTCTTCTTAATTCTCTTAACTTCAATAATTTATTTGCAAAACATCAGCACTTATTACCCATAAAAGAAATCAAAATACAAAAATCATTCAAATATAATTTACCAATTGGTAGAACTATTTACAATTACAATGAAGTTTCCAGGACATTAAACTCCGATGACCTTACATCATGTGTATGCAGCAATAAAAATCTTGCCCCTTATGTCAACTCCTCTCATGGACACATTATTACTGGGGATCTCAGTATAGTTCAGGATGATATACTTAGGGATATTATGAATAAAGGGTGCAAATTTCGCATTCCATTCTGCCATCACCCTAAACAACTTCTTCAATCTATATCATTTGATTTTGATAAATTCATATATCAACTTGCTTGTTCACATTCCATTCCTATTGAAGCATTCCATCTATGGAAGTATACTACCTTACATCTACTTAAAAATGTTATATTATAAAAACATTAAATTAACGAAGCCTAGGTATCCTTATAAACAACTCTTATCTGCTATTAAAGAACTACAACAACATTTTGTCATAACTTATGTAGATAAAGCTTCTAATAATTATGCCATCATTTGTAAAAAATATTATGTTTCTCTGTTACAGAATTACTTAAAAAATAATCAAATTTTTAAACCCATTAATAATCAGTCTATCAAAATCAAAACTAAAATGCTAAAATTATATACACAATTAAATATTAATTGTAAGTTTTTAAAATTTCCTTATGTTACTTTGATTCCTAAATTCCATGTTTCACCTCTCAGTTTTAGAACAGTCACTTGTGGACATAATACCTTTACCACTACAGCTAGTAAGTACTTGCTTAACTGTTTAAATAGAATTAATGAATCTCTTAAATTTAGGAATTCAGGATATATCATTTTGAACAATAGTTTCGATTTAGTAAATCACCTTAGCAAGCTTCCACAAATTCTTGGTTTCCATACCTTTGATTTTAAAGACCTATTTAATAATATTGTCATTAAAGATTTATATAAAGTTATTATCTCTCTTTATAATGACTATCTATCTTCCAATAATGTTGCATTTAATGTCAAAAACTTTCCTATGCTCTTGAACTTTGTGTTATACAACAATTATATTATCCAAGGTGATAACATTTATTTACAAACATCTGGTGTACCACAAGGTGGCTGTAGTAGTAGTATACTCGCTAACTTATATCTTTATTATTATGAATGTCATTTTAACTCTAATTTATATATTATATATAGATATGTTGACGACTTAATTTGTATTATCATTGATGATTCCTATCCAATTAATATTAATTTTTACCCATCTAACCTAGAATTGATTCCTAATGAACCTAGCGTTAGTCAAACTGTAAATTTTTTAGACCTAAATTTAGATACCCTCAATAATCATGTAATCACCAATCTATATGATAAAAAAGATTCTTACAACTTCACTATCATAAAGCTGCTATCATATCAATCTTGCAATTCTATTCAATTGTTTAGAAACATCATTTTAAACCAGCAATTTCGAATACATCGACTTTCTGATCCTCGGTTTCACTTTCTCCACATCAATAATCTTAAACGCATTTGTCAAAATTACCAATATCCGGAAGTATTTGTAAATAATATTATTAATAATTTCAAATATACCACGTAATAATTTTACACATGCATTATTTATCTTTGATTGGATAACTCATTTTTGAGAATTCACCCATTCTTATCACCTAACTTACCACTTGGCCTGAGTCTAATATTGTTTACTATTTTCGAATGACTATTTTCCACTTGTCCTGAGTCCTATACTGATTACTATTTTTGACAGTCTCCATACATATTATGTATCGTTCACATGTATTCATTCCGGTGCCCACTCGCATTGACGAAGTGAGGTGAAATGCTCAGTCCCTTCTTCAACTTACACGTGGTAACAATGCTTGTGAGTATTTCTGTTCGAGGAGGTATTATCTTTCTGATTTGTAATTCAATTGATTTATTTTTCTCCTTCCACTAGCCAGTAGACAGTTCCAATGGTGTCTATAATTAAATACTATCGCTACTGTCAGAAACTGGCTATTCTATAGGTTTTAATTCGAATTGTATGGTTGTCCTGATGAGAATGCAATTTCGAACTAACCGCCATTTTTTGTGTAGTTTCAATTGATTGTTCTCTATGTCTTAATCTTTTATCTTGAGCTAACTATTATTGCCTTTTCTCATTTTTGCCATGTTTTCTTTTTATTTTTACTTATATTTATATACTTTGAATTGTGAATTTTGTATCCTAAAATTCTTCTCATCCCCCTTTCCATTGTAGTGATTTGTTACCTTCTATCTTTTTTCTTAGTCTTGGTCTATAGTTACTCATTTGTAACAGATATGCTCAAGATGGGTTTATTTGTACATACAGTAGTTTATGCATAATTTTCGATTAAAATCTATCAATTTTTATTTATATATATATATATATATATATATATATATATGTGTGTGTGTGTGTGTGTGTATGTGTGTGTGTGTGTGTAATATAGGCTACAATAGTCCAGGGAAGAGACATTTCACGTTACCAAAAATCAAAAATCTACTTTATTATATGACACTCGAAACAGATATAGTTACATAGGACGGTCGAGCTTCGGCGACCAGCTCTCAAGAAATCTCAATGCCGTCTGGGTTGGTTCACACAATGTACGGTTACATCGCAAGGGGAGGGATATGAGGACATGGGGCACATGCTGCCTTCGCATTCTTTATGCTTTAAAAATGTGATGGGGAAGCAGTTTCGTATGAGAACGATTACGCAGAGGTTAAGATTAGTGACCATATATGATATGGTCGAGGAAAAGTGGAAGCGCTGGCAGACTTTGTTAATATTAGTGGCGTGGGATAGAATTTAATATAGCTGCAATAAGTGCTGGACATAAAATAGGAATTTGGAATAATAATTATGAAAGAAAAGGGCGCGTTATTGGGGAAAGCTTAAAATTTCTGTATTATATATATATATATATGTATATATATATATTACAAAAATGCAAGTCACAGATTGGAAAAACATGAAGCTGCTTAATTTAAGGCGCAATGCCGCACTATTAATTAAAATATATATATAATTGCAAATACAAAACACGATATACAAAAAAGGGGGCCCCCAATAGGAAGGGTGAGAAAAAGATGAGAGTACTTACAGGAACGACAGTAAAAGCCCCCTCCCCTACCTTTTTACTGTCGTTCCTGTAAGTACTCTCATCTTTTTCTCACCCTTCCTATTGAGGCCTTCCTTTTTTTGTATATCGTGTTTTGTATTTGCAATTATATATATATATATATATATATATATATATATATATATATATATATATATATATATACATACATACATATATATATATATATATATATATATATATATATATATATATATATATATATATATATATATATATATATACAAGATTTATTTGTCATAAAAGGTCCATAAGTGTACCCGCTACGTCTATCTATAGCAGTGATTCCCAAACTGGGGTCCCCGGACCCCTGGGGGTCCGCGACGAGGTTTTAGGGGGTCCGCGAACAACACGCAATATTTAACTAATCAATAGTTAGCCTTAAAAAAAATAAAATTCATTATTTTTCTCCACTCTTTTTTTTAATTTTATTTTTTTAAATTAAATAATAATGAACTTTTTTCTAAATAACTTTGAATTAAATACATTCATGAAATTAATTTCAAACTGATAGGTTATATCTTCAAACAGAATTAAATTGTTTGGGAGTAGGTTTCATTTTGGCACATTGCCATGATTAACGGTGACGAAACTCTGATGTAGCTCGGACGTCAAAGCACTTGTAACTTCGAGCATTAATACTACTAGAGACCAGATGACGTCAGCTTTGAATAGAGGGGGGCTTAGCGAACGTCTCCAGCCTCTCCCCTTGCAATATGGTTTTAAGGGGTCCGCGAATTTTTTTTTCTCTGAGGGGGTCCGCGGACAGGAGAGTTTGGGAACCACTGATCTATAGTAAAGTAACCATGCCGTTGAATAGAAGGGATTGTAGCACCCCAAGCAAAGAATGTAAAATGTTGAGACTTCGAACTAGGCAATAAAGCGAGATAGACGAAAAAACCCAATTACAAAGTTGTTAGGTATTGTCATGGTAGGAATCGATATAATGCGGATAATTAAGATATAATGCGGATATTAGAAAAAAAACTATTTGTGAATTTAAAATAATTTAGATTTTGGAAAAAATAATAAGTATTGAAAAGTAAAGAGTACTTTTTCCCTCTTTGAATATCATTACAGTTACTGTTTTTTTTAATGCAATGAGTACGGACCAGGGTTACTGAATATTGGTCGCCAGTCGCGACTGAAATGGCCACGTGGCGACTAAAATGTTAAATATGACGTGTAAAATTTTAAAGCTAGAAGATTGTTGTTTTTCTGGGGGAAGGGGGGGGGATCTTGAATTTTGAAGTCTAAATTTAAGGTGAGACTGGCCCTCGTACATACTTCCAAACGCAAGAAAACGTGAAGTAAATAATACTTCTGACGGAAAGGGCAGAAGCTCCGCTTATAAACGTTAACTGCATAACTTGTCTTATAACATACTTAACATGTATGTATATGCCTTAGTGTTTAAAATGTTAAATATATATTTTTAAAATGTGATATTTCAATTTTTTCACACCTGAATTTAGCAATTGAGTTTTAAAGTAAGGCAGGGCTAGGAGACGAGCGAAGAGTATTAATTTTGAGCAGTGAGAATAAATAATACCAAAAAGTTCACTTGTGTATTAATCTTTATATTTACACTTTTCCTTGTTAAATTTGAACAAATTTTATTTTTATCAAATTTTATTTGGCCTGCAAGTTTTAGTAGATGACCAGTAAACTATTAGCTGCATCAGCCAAATTGACTGGTAGAAATTTGAGCACATTCGGCAATCCTGGTATTGACCCCCATTATACGAAAAATAACCGTTAAGGGTAGCGCAGTTACATTTTTACTCAACTACTACTCAACCCTGCTTACAAGAAGTCCTTTCCTAGGTTTCAATTTTTGCCTAATTTAGCAATAAATCATTTAATTTTCCGTTTATTTAAGGAAGTAAGAATTTAGACAACTTAAATGGTAAATATGTTGCATGTTTTCCTGTCACGCCTCTATCGTCGAAGTAATGCAAATCCTTAAAGGAAGTCTGCTCAACAAGGTCATCTTTACGTCTTGACCAAATGTTTATGTTCATTTTGTTTTTCTTTCAAGCCTTTGTTTTCTTGGTGTCTTCATTGCTTTCTGTTTTTGAGGTGTTTGAAGACTTACCAAGAACAAATTGCGAAAGATTCATTTCTTTCAGTAATAGGTAGGTTAACAAATAAGTTGTGTCAACAAAAAATTACATAATTAAAGAGGCCTATTAAGTGTTTTCTTCACATCAAACTATTTCGGATATATATAAGATGTGCAGTCTTCTTTTTTATGCTCTACTCAACTATCATGTAACCACAACTGGGTATTATGCTTTTGCCAATATGTGACAAAAGAGTCCAATTTTCGGTAATTTTTCTGAGATAACGTGGTTGCCAACAACTGTACCTTTTTTAATTTTCAGTGGAGATAGGTAGCTGCATACTACTCAAATATGGGAGACGTTTTCATTACGCTCTGCTTGTTGCTAATTCCGAGAAAAAAAATTCTATCAACCAAGTAAAAAACCGAAAAACCATGGTTTAAATCAAAAGGTTGTTTAAACAAAGAAAGAAAACATAGCTTAAGCAAAAGTTTAAACCGATGGGGTTCAAACCAGCCAACCCTGCTATCAACCCCAAAACTTTTAACCTGTTTTTCTATGTTTTAATGATCTAGCTTGATTAATAATTCAAAATTTGTAAGATGAGTTGTAGTTATAGTATATAGATGCGATTTTGTTTTTTAGAATCAGCCCGAAAACTTTACTTAAGAAGGCAATAAACTCAATTTTTAAATTTTTACCAACTAGATCCTTTTCTTGTAAACCATCACATATGTTTATACGAACATTCACGGATAATTTTCACATCTGATCAAGTTCCCTGATCAATAATTAACACTATCAGTTATACAAATTCTTGTATTTCCTCAAAGCAGAAATAAGAAAACAATTCTTCGATCAGTCGCACTGTTCCTAACCTAGCACCTATTTTTTTTTATGCCTGCTTCAAGTAAACACAAAAAATTATATTCTCACAAGCAGCAGTTATATTCATAGACTATCAGTTATCTCCGACAGATTCTATTGCTCAGTTATTTGTTTGAACAGCCTGTTTCAGCTAGTTACAGCCTCAGACTTATGAATTAAGCCTAATTAATTAAGGTACCATTCGGGGCCTAAAATGTCCTTGAACTTAAGAAAACCTATCAATCAAATATTGTTTATTTCCCAATCATTCCGTATATACTAGTAGTGATATAATGGGGGTTCTAGAACATCAGAGAGGAACTATACTTTAACATGGGGCTTCTGCAGGAGCTATATTTCGCCATGTTATAACTTAAGACTTCAGGGTGACTTAAGACTTAAAATAACTTAAGACTTAAGACTTCAGGGGACTTCAGAACTTCTACGAGTCATGGGATTTTTTCACAAAGGGAATTTTATCAGTCAAACAAAACAAGAAAGGAGTATTCTTAATCAGTGAGCTGATGAGAAATCTTGTTCAGAATGTTTTAAGAGTAATGAAATGTATATTTCATTTTGTTTCGTTTTATACAACTTGAATGTAATATTAAATGTGTATTTTCAATCGTTTCAGTTATTTCATCCATAGATGTGTTTATTATGTTGGTACATCTTTAGATAAATTGCGTACGTTTGCTAGTATGCGTGTAAAAGCAGTGTAATTTTATATAATTTCATAGTTCTACTTGATCAAAGGTCCTGGTCATGTTTAAAAATTGATTAATTTCCTCTAAAATTAAGTTAATGAGTTAAAATCTTCATTATATTAATCAAATTAAATTAAAAAAATATTAATTTTAGTACCAGCCTCTAACCGGTGTAAAATATCGCTACAATCCAATTTAGTACCCTTTTGCAATTTAAATTTGATAATGACCGTATGCTAAACACATGATACCATCATTAAAAATATAGCACTTATCATTATAGGGGATAAACTCATTTTAAACTGCTTCATGGTATAAATCTGATGGTCACTGCTTTCAATTTTAAATTGCTCAGCTTTATTATATTTTCGGCTTGTTAGACAGTTATAGTATTCTTCATGATGGACGAATCTTTTTACAGCATTTTAACGCCTTTAGCAGTTTTCTTTTCCATGGATGATGTCTTAATACTATACATCTTAAATCTAAGACCCATAAACTCCACTGCAGGGATACCATTCAATTCATCTTTCTTTTTTTTTTTTTTTTTTTTTTCAATTTTTTTTTTTCTATTTTCGATGAAATGAAGTGGATAATCACATAGATAATCCGAAAAACAAAAATGGTCTTCATAACTTTTAAAATCTATGTAAACATCCTCTGTTTCAATATCATAACACAGTGAATCTGTGTCTGTGAAAAGTAATTCAGCTCGACTTCTATGTATCTTCTTAATAGGAATCATAACAGAACTCATACATGAGTATTTTACTCAAGTCAAGTACTGAAAATCCTGCATAGATGGGCCGATTCGATTTTAAATTAGTTTTATATATATGAATTGCTACCAAATCTTCACTAAATATTTTGAAGGAGAGAAAGGCTGGTGATGCAAGTAATTTTTCTTTTATTATCTTTTCAGTTTTACTAGTTTTAACATTAATTCTTTTTCTCAAGTTTTCCATGGATTTTCCAAGCACTGCGTTCATAAGTTTGAACAGATCTCAAAAGAATTTTTGCCAGCATTAACTTGTACTAAATTGTACATAACATTTCAACCAAGGTTCATGCTGGAAAATAAATATTCTATGAATATTCTTAAGTTTCATGCTCAGTTTCATGCCTAGTTCCATACACTGTTTTAATTTTCTATAATGTAGAACATATTTAAGCATTAAGGGTGTCCTGCACATGCTGCAAAAGGGCGACGAAATTGGCCTAAGGGAGCCTCCAACACTTACCGGCGGATGCGTCGGTCCAGACGTGCTCACGTAGCTCTGGCCTTACCGGCACCCCTCAAACGTACCACTTTCCCTTGTTCCACCCATCTTCGCCACAGCCGGTGCACGGTGGAGGCGTGTAGGTGGCTGTCCTCTGAGATTTAACGTATGGACTAACCTGCCCTTCTGAGTCCGATCACCATACCCCTCGTAAAATCGTCTGTCTGCTGAAACTGCCTCGGTTGGCAGCGGCCTGGCATTCTCTGCTACTACACGTTTCCTCTGAGACAAAACAAAATTGCAGAATGATTTCCCTGGCAGATAGAGCGGCGCGACTATTGCCGATTCTGCAGGTTCCTTCCCTGATCTCTCACTCAATGTGCGCGGGACAACTGAGCATTTCGCATAATTTACATAACTCTGTGAACTGCGTCTACCCTGCAATTTGCATATTTTTCTGCCCACTCCATCTTGGTGTCTCATTTTCACTGTCACGTAATGTATATATATTTGTTTCCTCTCTATTTTCTGTCTTTATGCTTGTCGTCCTAATAACACATGTTTACAGATAAAATCTATCTTGTGTTTCAGAAACAAGTATTTTTGTGTTCATTTCGTTTAAATATTAGGACTTGAAAAATAATTTTTTTGAAATGAACTAATCTTAAGCCTAGAGCTCTTCCACGTGCAAGCTTTAATGCTTGATTATTTTTGTATTCCTTTTTTCGATTCCTCACCATTGACATTTGTTGATTATCTTTAGCTTTCTGAACTGTGATATGTATTATAATTTCCACATTATGGTTGAATTTCATTTCATTTCATTGTATTTTGTAGGCAAATTTTAAGATAGTGTATTATGAGTTACTACTTCCATTCTACCATTGGATTGGCAATTTTAATATTATATATATATATATATATATATATATATATATATAATAAAAGTTTGAAAGTCCAATGAAAGAAAAGTGAGAAGCTGTAACTCGAAAAACCTAACTTTCTAACAGCTTACAAAATAAAAGTATAAATCAGCAAATCTTCAAGGAAATCGAAAAAAATACAAATTTCGAATTAACAAGTTAACGAAAATTATCAAAAATCAATGGTATGGAATCTATAAAAGAAAAACAGATGAAATTCAAGCAATAATGCTATACACGTGGACAAGGTCTAGGCCTAAATCATGGATTTGTTCACTTCTTCAAAACTCTTTCTCAAGTCCAAGTGTTTTGTAGAAGCAAACACAAAAATGTATGTTTCTGAAGAAATAGATAGATTATATCTATAAAGTATTTCTACTTGGACAACATACATAAAGACGAAAAAATAAAAGGAAAAAAGAATACCTGGAAAATATCTCAACGAATGCACAAACCTGTCAAAACCGGAAATTCAAAACCGGATGATTGATCTTTCTTATTTTTAATGATCTTGTTACATTAAAAATAAAAAGTTTCTGATTGACCAAATTTGTCTAAAGGGGTCGTATAAAAATTTAAAAAGTGTAACTTTTTGAAAATTAATGGGATGACTATTTCATTTACGTAGTCTTATTTCCTACCTTACTTTCAACATTTTTGCAATTTACGTTGCCCACTTATCTACAACAGGTAAATAATTAAAGCGCGTTTCAATGTTTTGGGGACACCCTGTATATATATTTATATATATATAATATATATATATATATATATATATATAATATATATATATATATATATATATATATATAATATATATATATATATATATATATATATATATATAATATATATATATATATATATATATATATATATATATAATATATATATATATATATATATATATATATATAATATATATTTATATATATATATATATATATATATATATATATATATATATATATATATATATATATATATATATTAAGAAAGACCAAACGTGTCGGCTTAGGCATAGGATTCATCAGAGACATCAATCTTCCTGATTTAAACTATCTTTAAATTATCAAAGAAGGCTTTTTGAGAGGGTAGACGTATTCCTTCAAACTTTTTAACACAATCCACAAAAGAATAGAGATAAACACCTTCCTGATCAGTAAATCCACTTGATCACTTGTAAAATGTTCTCTAATAACACGAAACTGATTGGGTTCCAATCTATAACTCAGCTTTTCAATGAAGACAGGCAAAAATTAAAGAGAATCTATAAATTGCAGACTCCCTTAACTGAATTTTATATAATTCAACATATTACTCATAATGCAGTCAATTCTGTCTTCTTTAAATTGACACATCCCCTGCATAATTAAATGTCCATCATAGCCTTTATTGAAGACAACGTTTATGCGATATTTCACTTGTAATTCATGTTACAATTTGAGTGAGCTGCCCCTCTAAACTTAGCAGCTAAGTGGCAGTGGTCTTTTACACGTTGTTCTCCTAAATCCTTGTTACGGATATGAGAGATCGTTGTCTTTTCAAAGTTTTCTTTGTCTTCAGTTGTGAAATTCATTTTCATATTTGCTTGCAATATTCTTTGAATCCCCCCTTTCTTCTTAAATAAGAGCCTTAAAAATGTAATTAACCACATTTTCAGCCCTTTAGATCACTTCTGAAATAAGCTGAACTGTATACCTGATCCAACCATATACCTGACGGCAACTAAGATTTATATGCCATTTAATACTACGTTTCTGGGCAATTTCTTGTAGCAGCACTTGCTTCATCTCATTTCTATGCGAATCCAAAATGGTGAGTGCACCTTTCTCACTACCAATAATTTTATAAACAGCCGTAATACTGTTTAAAGCTTGCTGACAATAATTAAACACCAAATGCTTGCTTTTTATTCTTGCTGGGAACCTCAAAAAAATTTTTTTTAATTCCTTGCAAAGGTTTATTCCCATGAACTCTGCCTTCATAAAGCTTCATATTACTCATTCAAGTTAATGTGACCAGGCATTGAAGACACAGAATTTTGCTTGAAGTGGTATGCAGCTTAAAATGAATCACTAAATTCGTCTTCTTTATGAAAATCTTGTTACATAATTCATATGCGAAAGCCTAGAAGGAGAAAAAGATTAGTGATGACTTAGTTAAATCAAATTTAATAGTTCATATAATATCACAGAAACATTTGAAACCTCCAAAGAACTCACATTAAATTCATAAGAATCTTAATTGCATTGAAATATATATATACATATACAAGTACTGTGTAAGGGATGTTTGTAAGCGATACTTGTATATAGTGTAAATAAGCTTAAAAAATGCAGTGCTCAAAAGAAATAAGTGTAAAAAAACATAAGTTCAGAAAATTAAAAGTATAAAAAATATTAGTTCAAAAAATAAGTTATTGCAAGTTTTAAAAAATTACAAGTGTAAAACTTATATGAATAAAAAATACAAGTTTTAAAAAAAAATAAGTTATTATAAGTTAAACAACTTATAGGTTTAAAAAAATAGTAGAATAAGATAATTTAAATAGCAGGTTAAAATAAGTACTTACATGTCTAATCGAGTCTGGAGTTGTAGCATCAGGCTTATTACTATCAGTAACGAAAGATGTAGCATCGATATCACTAATAATAGGAAAAGACATTATTATTCAAGAATACAGGAGAATGGACCAAACACGTCTGCACACTGTAAATTCCACAGATGGAATGATCAATACCTGTTCCAAAAAGACCCTGCTTGACCAGAGCTCTCTAGTATCTAACATGTGAAACCATAGAGCCAAGACGCCCTATAGCGGTCAATATATAAACTATGGAAAAAATTGGTAAATTCCTTACCTAAGTCATAATATAATAAGCCTTGAAATAACCACACTTAAAATTTAGTCCTTGTTTTGAGTTTCTACGAGCAGTGATTTTCCAGATATTAATGAAAAACGAAACTTTCGTTTGTCTCATCATCACGGGAGAACGGCTGAACCGAATTTAATGATATTTTGTGGGAAACCTCAAAATAGACACACTTAAATTTAGGCCAGGTTTCGAATTTCTGAGACCGTGAGTTGTTGAGATATTACTAAAAAACGAAACTTTTTCCTAGAGGTTCTACTCTTTAACTCCCTAGTTCCTCCAAACGAAAAGGTTGGAAATCGTTTGTTTAAAACGCGGAAGTGAATTAAAATTTTATCTCCGAGTTTAGTGGGAGATTTTTTGCTCTAATTATCACTTTCTGAAAATATGAAATGTTTGAAGCATGAATTTAAATGGAAAATCTATCAACATGGTTTATTTTTCATAAGCTTTTACTCAACAGAGAAAAGTACTAAGAAATCAAAATGGTTGTTTAATTATTAGCATTTTATGGGGAAGATTCTATCTTATATCATATTGCTCGGCAACGTAATTAAATTAAATGTGTTTGTTAATATTTATTACTATTTTTTAAATTTGAATAATAAATATATGGATATAAAAATATATCTTATAAATGAAAGGTTTGATTTTTCTTTTAATTATATTAATTGCGGACTGCATACATCACTTTCATTTGTTTTGGCAAAGAATTTTCAATCTTATATATTGTGTTTAGCCAAAAAATTCATTTAGCCGATTGTTGAAACAAAAAAAGAGTAGAACGCGGGTATATCTTCTAATACAATTTTAGTGTTTTCATTTAGTATATACAAACGGGATCAGGATGTTTTATTCAGATCTGCAAATTTAGAGCTGCAAATTTAACAGGATATCGCTAACTTGGCAACTTTTCTTTAACGTTGCCAATTTGACGGAAATGTCGCCAAATTGTTAAAAATGACGCAAATCAATGAAATTTATTTTGTTTTGTTAAAAGAGAGTACTGAAATGATGTTTCGTTAGCATCTGTCTGTCAATCCAAACGTCCTACTTAGTAACACATTTAGCGAATTTTTAAGATGTCACCATATTGATAAAAATGTTTGTAAATTCATAAAAATATCTCGAAATTGAAAAAATAGCGATAAATAAATTAAATGAATTGTGTTTTGTTAGAGGATAGTATTGTGATGATGTTTCGTCAATTTGTCGCCAAGTCGGACTGTCAGTTCTACAGTCCCACTTGGCGATCAATTTGGGAATTTTTATTATGTCACTAAATGGACGAAAATGTCGCCAAACCTTTCATAGGGATAACATTATTCAGACAATATTTTTTCCACCAATTTATTTGAAGGAAATAATATGTCGCTTAGCAACGTATTTAAATCCAATGTGTTTATGCGGCAGACAATTTTTATTAAATCTTTTCCGATTTGAATAATGAAGATATGTATATAAAATAAATTTCATTATTGACTGGATAATATTAATTACGGTCTTCAGGTTTAAACATTATTATTATTGATATTTTCGGGGATTATTGATTCAGAGATTATAGATAGTTTCAAGTTATTATGCCATTTTTTTTAACACTTTACAACAAAGTTGAAAAGTGTTTATGACTTTGTTCATTCTGTCTGTCTGTCTGTCTGTCTGTCTGTCTGTCCGTTAGCACGATAACTGCCGTAAAAATGACTTAATCAAAATGAAATTTTAGTATGTTGTTCAGACGGTCTATAGGACCTATGGGAATATAAATGAATAATATCACCCAATTAGTTTTGGATTGAACCCGGGTTGAAAAAATGGAATACATTGAGCCCTATGGGACCTAATTTTTCAAGCATTTTTTAAGCGGATTTAAAATTCCCAAATTGCTTCGAAAATTTTAGGCAATATTCAAATTGTTCCATAAAATATATAAAAAAAAATTCAGCGAAATATATTCAGTAGTTTTTTAAATAAAAATTAAAATAATAATAACACCTCTTATATGAAGCGATCACGTGTCCATGATATGAAACGATCACATGACCCACTTCAAAATGATATATGGCATCCATCTAGTCTCAAAATCGTGATTTTTAAAGTTCTTTCTAATTCATATTGAGTGTTGTATCCATCCTAAAACTACTTTATTTTGGCCTAAATTCTGTGCATCTACATACTTTAACAACGCAATGACAATATATTTCAGTTTAAATGCTCATACAAATTTGATTATTTCTACTATTAAGCCTATTTTTCACCTATGTAAAATGTAAACAGCAAAATATGTAGAATGAGTTGTATTAGAATCGCTGTAATTCTTTAACACAAAATCATTTAGTCCATGGAGTCTGCATGGCTGATATGAATGAAATATTCATTGATTTTAGAAAGAGAAGGACGATAATTTTCGATGAAGTTTTACGCATAGAGTTTTACTTACTTGTAGCTCCATGGTCTTAATTTTTAAATAATATAAATTATTATAGTATTGTGATGAATGACATGAATGGGGGAATTATTTATGAATGAAATGTTGCTTTTATAGAGAGAGCCAGGCGCAAGGTTACTATATCCTAAAATAGGTTGATTTTAGCGATGCGCTCGCTGTCATTGGCTACTGATTGTGACGTCACCATCGAGTAAGTCAGAGCCAAGCCGCAATGGCGAAGCCCAAGAATCGCGTATTTTAAATATCCCAACTTCTTGTCACACGTCTCTTCCAAAATATTTTGACAAAATTAAAATCTCTATTAGAAATTTCATCACCACCATCAAAATTGAGCCCGTTATTTGAGCCCCTATCGCTTCTTTTATTTAAAATAAATTGCTTGTAGTCCAATATTGCCGCAAAAATTATCAATTGAATATAGACTACGAATCAGTGGCGAAGGGTTGCGATATTATTAATTATCGGTTGAGCCAATAAATTCGCCAAAGGCAAATACGATTGCCTTAAAACTTAGGTTTGCTAACAAACAATTGGAAAAATCACCCCTCCCCCCCCCCCCCCCCCAAAAAAAAAATATGATTTTTTCAAAAAACAATCAGTTTTCAATATTTCTCAAAACATAACAAAATTGCCTCCAAACCTCAAAATTAATTGGTCTACTACATTGTTTCAGTGTTGTTCTTTTCCTTCAATTAAAAAAAAAATCAAACATGAGAATTTCAATACTAAATATTTTATTAATTTCAGGCTCTGAAATTCACCACCAAATTTCTCTATTTACATGTAGACGCTTGTCCCTTCACATTCAGTGCATATTTCTTTTTACTTTTCTTATATACATAATGTATAAGGAAAGTATTGTTGTTGTTGTTGAAACCCAGACCGTCCGACCTACCAGAAAGGTGTAAGGTAACTGTTTGGACGGTCGGGAAGTGCCACCCAATTTTGACCGGAACCCAGTGGGGGAGGCATCCACAGGGACCGTACCCTCCTTCCCCTACCACCAACCTCTCGGAAGGACTTTCGGACCCACCTGTTTAACGTGATCGTACTCCGCAAGAACACGGCGGCAGTTTTGGCAGTGGCTGGAATCGAACCCGGGCCTACCGATTGCAACTCCAGCGCGCTAACCAATGGGCTACCGCGCCCCAAGGAAAGTATTGTGACGGGGTCGAAAATTCGAATTCGAGTTTTCGACGAAAGAGCACGTTTCAAGCATCCCTGATCACGAATCAAACATTTTTGACGTGATGTCTGTGTGTGTGAAAGTGTGTGTGTGGGTGTGTCAGTGAGTCTGTGGAGACGATAACTGACGGACGAATGGACCAATTCGAACCAAATTTGGTACAAAAATCACAATCCGTAAACACTGGAAGCTTATTGTTTTTATACGCAATCGAATGTTCAGCACCCCCTCTAAATTTTCAAATGAAATTTTGAAAATATTGTCAAAAAATCAACACCACTAATAAAGTTACGCAAAGAGACATTCCTTATGTAATTTTTCATTAGAAAACGATTGACATAAATTTTAGAACGCTAACATAAACCGTTCTCGAGTTATTGCACATTTTTCAAAAAAATAATCAAAAAGTCATATAAAATAAAAAAACATATTTCCTATTGAGAAACATGTTCACTTTTCATATGTAATACCATGCGATAAATTGGGCGACATCATTCTCGTGGTTCTAGCTCGTTCCATTCATGAAAAAAGATACTTTGAGTAATACTTTTGTATTTGAACGCCAATAGTCATTTATCTGCTGTAAGAATAACTTATTTCTTCGTCCATAACGCTTGGCGAGCTTTTGGCGACGAATTTGGCGGAATGTCGCCAACTTGGCGACTTTTTGAAATGTTGCCAAATTAACGAAAATCTCGCCAAATGGATAAAAATGACGCTAAATCAATGAAAATGACGACTAATTGTCGAAAATTCAATATCTTGGAAAGAATATTAGTATTTACTATAAGAAAAACCTATTTTTTTTACTGTAAAAGTAGTAAATTCATTACATCATATAAGGAAAGTTATGTGTTGCCCACATCAGATTTTTTTTGGGGGGGTGATATGCTAGTAATAGTAGAAAGAGCACGTTTCTTCACTTCTCTCGATACACATCTCGTTCTTCTTTCCGATTTCGTGTTTACAATACAATTTTCTTCGAAATTTTTACTTAAAAAATCATAGTTATTATTTGTTGGAGTGCTTGGCCTTGGACTAGAAGTATTCAATTTCTGAGATGGAACAGCAGTGAGGTTCAATCTTCTTGACGGGGCTAATTGTAAAATTTCAGCTCTTAAATCTCTAGCATATTCCTCCTCCACAAAATGCTCGGAACATACACATGGATTTGAAAAATTCACTTTATCCAATCTTTGGCACTTAATGTACCATTTTTTCGCATAGATTCATCTTTAGGGAAACTATGAAAAATAATTCCCATACCTTTTGTGTTGCGATTTGTGTTCTTACATGTAGTAACTGCACAATTCGGCATGATGTTAATGAAATTATAAAGTACTAAATAAAAGTAAAATAGCTACACTTGAATGTGTAAAAGAAATCAAACGATGCAAAACAATATGTAAATCCAAGGTCAATATAAACAACGAAACGGCGGGAAGAGCAGCAAGCAATCGAGAAATTTTGACTCGATGATGACGTCATGCGCAGATTCCGAAAACAGGTGTCGCGTTGCGCATCGCTTTTACGGTCCCCCCTGGCCAGGCCGTCACCCCCGGTAGAAAAGGCCGAACTACTTTCCCCCCCTGTACCTCGTGACGTATTAGCTGTAGGCCCAATTCTGGCCTTCGAATTCGAATTCCTCCGTCTCAACTTTTCTGGAAAGTTCTCCCCTAGTAGAGTAGCCCACACAAAGAAGTATCGTATGTGCAGTGCAGTACGTGGGCTCGCGCGTGTGGATGCATAACGGTCTTTTTATCGTATTTTTGAATGTCTTATATGTTAGTTCATCATTTAATAAACATTTTGACCAGCATACCTTCGACTACATACCTTATAACATTGGATTACTAATTACCTTATTTCTGTAATGTGAAAAACGAAAAATGCTATTTAGAAGTAAGTGCTTACCATTTTTTGCTTATTATCATGTCATTTAAAATTATATAGAATTTTAAATATATGGCAATCAAATTATTGCTATTCAATTAACGCTAACTGGATTCTAAATTGTTTTGTTGCTAATTATAACGTCAACAAACCTTTTAGAGTTTTCTTAGTTTGTTTTAAAATTTTATTGTTGTCATATTAATTAAGAACTGCCCAGGTACTTGTAAAATTAAGCTTTGCTAAGTAATTGTAAAGTATTTAAAATCATTCAATGTTTAAAATGTATATTTTATCAAGTTAGCTTGTGTCATTATACAGCTATTATACATGTGTCATTATACATAAATTATACAGTCTCCTGCAAATATTTTAAAATTACTTTAATAATGTTGTTAGTTGTGTAATATTTTATAATAGACTAGCAGCATGTCCGTTCTTCATACTGACCATATAATACAAGAAACCTAAAATTCAGAATTTGATGTGAAGTTTTAATATTTAGAGTCTCAATTTTTGAAATTTTATAATAATTCTAATGAAATGAAAATAGGTGATCTCTACCGTGCTGAGATAATAAACAGACAGATAGATGTACAACATACAATTTTATGTATACTGTTAATAGCAGATATACCCGACATTGCCCATGATTTAATATATGTGCAAATTCCTGCAGTATTCTAAATGACATTCTTACTCAAAACATTCTATTAAAATATTTCATTTAATTCTCCTTTCTGTGTTTTCTATACAAAATTATCTTCAAGCAGATCTGAATAAAACATTCTCGTTTGAAAACAAATTATAAAATATATATGAAATTGGATCAATATAAACTAAAATAAAAGCGCTAAAATTGTATAAAAATGGTTATAAAATTTTGTTTTATATTGATTTCTTTATTATTTAAATCTTAAAAAATTTAATAATCGTCTGCCTAATAAACACATTTGATTTAATTGCGTTGCTAAGCATCATGATATAATTTTCTTAATAAATTTGTGGAAAATATATCATCTGCATAATTCTATTTTTATGGAAGGTTTAATTGTGGGATTTTTATTCATATCTCGACAATCCCTGGTCCTAGAAACTCGAAACATGGACTAAATTTTAAGTAGGGCTATTTCAAAGCTACCCACAGAATGTTCATGAAATTCGATGCAGCAGTTCTACCGTGATGATGAGATAGATAAATACACAGACAGATACATGTATTTTCAATTTTATTTATATAGATAAAAAAATGTCATTCTCTTCTTAAGATATTGTCAATAGTAAGAAATCGTAGCAATAAAAATGCTACACTAAAGTTATGAAAGTAAAATAATGTAAAATGGAATATTTCACACATCAAATAACATATTTTAACTGTTTGATAAGTAATTGCATATAAAAGATATAGTATCTTAATATATTGCACGTATATTTTTTATTATTTGTTATGGCATGCTGAAATTTTAGAAGAATAGGTTAGGAAGTCATTTGTGTTTAGGTTGGGCACATTTTATTTTTTATGTAGCGAGTTATTATGTTATTGAAAATTGTTAAAATAACTTGGAAAAAAGCAAAGTAACTAACTTACAATTTCAAGTTACCATTGTATATTTCATTATATTATAGTTAATGTTATTTTAATAATACAAAGCTAATTTAATCTTTCTTACATTTTCACTTCAATGGAATTGTAAATGAAATATTAATACCAAAAAGTTTTATTATACAGCTTTATTAAATTTTCAAAGCCCCTGAGGTATTTCAAACTCTATAATTAAGCAAAATTGTTTACAATTTGTTAATGTCTGGTAGTAAAAAAGGGAATATAAGATGTGCTATATTAGAAAACCTGAACTTCTACAATTTATAGTGCATAGGTTAATGAATGACATTCAACTAGTATTTTATCTTAATTCTAAATCATTTTACAATTTATAACAACAAAAAATGAATAAAATAAAATGAAATAAAAATAAATAAACACGTAAGCATATTAAAAGTTAAATTCTGAGTTTCTTTTTAATGATTATCTTATGATATTTAAAGATATAGTATTCAGTAATCATTTTAGTTTCTGCATACTTTATCTGTAAGTACGCATACTTTAGCTGAATGTACTGAAGAATTATTCAAATAAAATGCCTGATTAAGCAATAAATATACAGGGTTCTTTTTCAAACTTTTATTAAAACACTGACTGAATGGAATCCTTTCATCTTTGCTCCTACAGTGAATGAGTCATTATAAATATTTTATTTTAAGGAAATGTACAGCAATATTAAGATTTTAAATCACCCATTTTAATGAACATTATCGAAAATACTTCCAAATTTCATGAATATTATTTTCTTTACTGATAAATTATGATTCCTTTACATCGAACAGAGAATTAAAAGGGAAACAAATAGCAAAAGCTTCGATCGCGATCTGGAAGACCTACTCGCAGTGGGCCTACAAGCCAAGACGTCAAAAATTAGTGCTCCGGCCTCTGCTTTCGGAGGTGACGGCCAGGCGTGTTATTTTTTCTATGACGTCATTTGAATGGATTTCAGTTGTTTTCGATGAAGTTTTCAAATATAATAAATTATCGTAGTATTATGATAATTCTAAAATTATTACCGAGGAATGTATCACATTTTAGAGATGTTTAAACCAGGCAATTTATATTTTAATGCCGTCATTTGAATGAAGTTAATTTTTTTCGATGACGGTTTAAGGTTTCAAATATAATAAATTAATGTAGTATTGTGATAAGTTTTAAAATATTACCGAGTAATGTATTGCATTTTAGACATGTTTAAATAAAATTGCATTGAAGTTGGAAAGTGTTTCATAATCAATGCTTTAAGCATGATTGATCTTTCTTGTTTTCTTTTGCGACAAAAATTGTTGAAACTCATATACTGTACTTTGTACGAGTAATCTTCTACAAATGCACGGGTATATCTTCTAATCTACGGGAATATAATTAGTACAGATATATTGGCAGATATATTTTGACATATATTTGCATATATTGGAATCAAGTACGGCTTTCTGGTATGAAGATTACGGGGATTATTGATATTTTCAATTTATTACGCCATCTGTTTTATTATGGCAAAGATTTTTGAGACTCATATTGTAATACATGTAATCTTCTACTAACACTCGGACATGTCTTCTAACCTACGACATTATAAGTAGTAGGGGTATATCTTCCCATATAACTTTAGCACTTTCATTTTGTCATATATTGGAATCAATTAAGGTTTAAAGGTTATGAATTTACTGATATTTTTAATTTATACATGTAATCTACTAATACAGGTTATATCTTCTAATATTCGCGTATATAAGTGGTACGAGTCCCATACAATTTTAACGCTTTTATTTTGCATATATTGATTCAATTCCATATTTTTTGTAAATTTGCTTACAAAAGGGGCCAGAATGTTTTATTCTTCAGATCTGCCCGTGAAGATAATTTTGTATGGTGAGAGAAGATAGTCTTAAACGTCTTTTTAGGAGCATTAAATTAAATATTTTAACAGAATATTTTGATTAAAAATGTCATTTAGTATACTACAGGAATTTGCATATGTTTGTGAATTTTAAGTTTCTTTATATTACATACTCCGAAGAACGGGTATGCTGCTAGTACTTTATAAATAATTCACATCTGCACATAAAATGCGTTTTACAGACAAAAAATTCATTGAAATCACTAATAATCCCCTTTACAAATAAAAAAAACCTTTTTAATCCACTAAGAATTCCAATCCCTTAATACTAAAGGGTAAAAAATCCTAAGAATCCATTGAAAAAAGAAAACCCTATACATCTGCTAAAACAAAGCAATCTAACAAATAAATTATTCATTAAAATCGAATAGATAAATACCTTGACAAACATATGCATATATATTTTAAAACAGCCGAGTTCCAAAGAAATGATTGCAATTATACCCTAAAAAATACTTCATCAGAAAAATAAATCCCCCACAAACGATAACAATCTCCCTAACATGAATACATGCCTAATACATGTCTTAAATCCACTGAAAATCAGCTTAACGCTGGAAAAAACCTTTAGAATCCATCAAAACAAGCATAGTAACATGTAAATATATGCCCCGAAACATCAAAGTTCTGAAAAAAAATCAGCGCATTCGCCTATAAAAAAAACTACTATACAGGGGAAAACAGCATTAAGATGTCCTTAGAAACACCTAGAAAACACTTTAATAGATAAAGAAATCCTTACATCAAGTTAAAAATAGCATATTAGAAGATAATATCACATTGAAACACCTAAAAGCCCAAGAAATAGGCGTATTCAGAGGAAAAACTAAGGAGATGCTGTAAATGCTGAAAAAGGAATATAATCCATCATGAAGATTACCATAATTGTCTAACAAGTCAAAGATACAGTTGAGTAATTTAAAATTGCTAGAAAATACCATCATATTTATACTGTGAAGCAGATTAAAATGGGTTTATCCCCCTATGATTATAAGTACTATAGTTTACATGATGGAAATGATTTTAAATGATATTTTCGCTGGAAATGCTGCCTAGAACTGCACAGGATATCCGCGCTGCTTTTTTTCTGCAGAGTAACCAGATAACCGAAGAAACAACAGTGACATATTTAATCAATATTGAAATGAAATTATGATTAATTATCATACGAATAGGTTATTTACTAAACTGTTCACCAAATATAATGGGTAATAATAGAATTTGCTTGTTTGCATAAGGTTATTAATATGTAATTGGTGAAATTTTTTATTGGACAATGCATAAATTCGAAATAACTGATTTATATTGATTTCAAGAAGTTATTGAACCAAATTACAAGAAGTAAATGGCAATAATTTAATAACATTAAAATATTCTTTATTATCTTATAAGTGAATAATAATCCCATTGGAAAGAAGAGAAAATACGAGATTTAAATCCAAAAAATTAATATAACGGATATTTCACTAGCGGGTATTTCATTTGGCATCAATTCCAGATTATCCGGATATAAATCTATTTGGATATTATTATAAATTCAGAAATAACTACACAGATCAAGTCATCAACATATCTATAAATTTGAAAGTCAGAAGATGCAAAAAAATGTTCGTAATGATAAAGATACAAATTAGCCAATATATTACTACTACAACCACCTTACGGAACTTCTAATACTTGCAAGTATAAAGGATTTCCCTAAAATATATAATTATAAAATAAAACAAAGTGGAGAAGTTTAGGGGTTTTTTTTCCTATGGTCAGCATGAACAGCAACAGTGCTTAAATGATATATTATAATGATCTTAAAAAATTAATATTATTAATGATAGCTTTAAAATCAAAGATTTGTAAACCATAAATATTATCAAATAAATTCAATTTGTCAATATTTTACTATTATCTAGCTAGAATAAAATAATCAGTTCGAGAATAACGAAGCATGTCATTTAGTTCTTTCAAACAAGTAAGTAATAATTTACTAGCAGTAGTAGAATATGTATTTTGTCCACTGGTGACAATTCTAAATTTGATGGGGTTCTTGTGACATTTTGGAATTAATTCTTATATAAGGAAACTTTAAAAATTTAGAGTGTAAATGTAGATCACCATATATATTAAGAATTTTTTGTTTGATATTATTAAGTGAATGCGAATCTAGTTTAAAAATAGTATTATTCTTTAAATAATCTATTAAATATTGTATATAATTTTTACTTTCCTTATATACATAATGTATAAGGAAAGTATTGTGAAGGGGTCGAAAATCTGAAGTCGAGTTTTCGACGGGAGAGCACGTTTCAAACATCCCTAATCACGAATCAAACATTTTTGAAGTGATGTCTGTGTGTGTGTGTGTGTCAGTGAGTCTGTGGAGACGATATCTCACGAACAAATGGAGCGATTCGAATGAAATTTGGTACAAAGTACAAAAATCACAATCCGTGAATACTGGAAGCCTATTGTTTTTAAACGCAATCGAATTTTCAGAACCCCCCTCAATTTTCGAGTGAAATTTTGAAAAAATCATCAAAAAATCAAAAACTTTAATAAAGTTACGTAAATAGACATTTCTTATGTCATTTTGCCTTAGAAAACGATTGACATAAACTTTAGAAAGCTAGCATGAACTGTTCTCGAGATAATGCACATTTTTCAAGTAAATTTATCAAAAAATCCCATAAATTAAAATATATATATTAACTGTTGAGAAACATGTTCAGTTTTCATGTGTAATATCATGCAATAAATTTGGTGACACTACTCTCGTGAATCTAGCTCGTTCCATTCATGAATAAAGATACTTTGAGTAATACTTTTGTATTTGAACGCCAATAGTCATTTATATGCTATAAGAATAACTTATTTCTCCGTTCATAACGCTTGGCGAGATTTTGGCGACGAATTTGGCAGAATGTCGCCAACTTGGCGACTTTTTTAAATGTTGCCAAATTAACGAAAATCTCGCCAAATGGATAAAAATGACGCTAAATCAATGAAAATGACGACTAATTGACGAAAATTCAATATCTTGGAAAGAATATAAGTATCTACTATAAGAATAACCTTTTTTTTTTTCTACTGTAAAAGTAGTAAATTCATTGCGTTATATAAGGAAAGTCATGTGCTGCCCAAATCAGATTTTTTTTTACAAATAATTGCATAATTATTGGAGGCTTTATCTACATAAGTAATTACAAAAGACTATGTAAATTAATGATAGAGTTTTTTAAATTACCATTTAAAAATATAAAAATATACTATCTATCTCTGCGTAACGCTGCTGGAAAATGTTGCCAAAAGTGTTTCAATCATGGTTAAACATTTTAATTTAGATGCTAACCCAGACCATCAGCATTTTCATAATCCTCCAAGTGAATACTAAATTTTTCCGATTACCCATTGACTTTCCACGTTCACTGCTGATTGAATTCAGTGTTCATATTAAAAACCGGAGCGTTCTTCTTAGATAATTAAATTTTACTTGAACGCGGTTTTATTCTTTTCTTCAAAGAAATATTTCAAATGTAAATTATTGTTCTGTTAAACCTTCTTAGAGTGATCGAATTGTCGAAAACAATAAATGTAAATATTTTCTCCTTTCAAATTAATTTCAATTTTTCTTCCTTAGTAATCTTAAGTTCACAGTTTTTTTTCTTCCAAAGGCTTAGATAAAATTAAAAATAACTTATTTCTTTTAAAACGGAAGCCACGGGCGCGTCAGGGTTATATTCTAGTAGTATATAATGGTTTAGAAAGCTTTACACTATTAAACGTATTTTTAATGATTTTTAAGATAGTATATTTCCACATATTAAATGCTTCTAATGGCTATGCTTATTTACATGCTATTTTATAAATATATTTTACTAAGTTTATAGATTTTAATATAAAAGAGAGATTACTAGAGAAGGATAACCTAAATATTGTTCCAAATAACATGGCGTTTTTTAAAAGTTCATCAAGAACAATATTTAAATCTCCAATAACAATATGACCTAGCGTGGGATTAATGTACCCTTTATATTTAACATCCCTGAACACGCAATAATTATCTGCATTTGCATCTGTGTCATCGTCAAAATGGAGAGATTGAAAAATATTATTATAATTAAATATTGATCTACAATGGTTTTTTTTATATTTGAATGTCTTAACAACTTTTGAACCTTTGATTAGCAGTAAATGGCGATGATTATTAAATAAATCATTAAAATTAATAGAATTATAAATAGTATGTTTAAATAAAGTAACACAATAAGAATTAGAAGAGTAGTTTTTATTATAAATTTTGTTGAGGTATAAGTTTAAATGTTTAGCTCTTGCAATAAACAAATCATAAATACGATTAAAATAATCATTGGGCAAGTTTAATTTTTAAAATGTGGCACAAAGATAAGCAAAAACATACGATTTTATAATTTTCCAATTAAAAGAAGAACTATTGAAGTTATGATGTAAGGTTTCAATTTTTTTAATTTAAATCTTTATATTAACTCTTCCAATAGGAATATTATTAATTTATATGAAGAGAAAGAATATTTTAATTTTAACATTATTAAATTATTGCCATTTATTACTTGTAATTCGGTTCAATTACTTCTTAATATCATAATAAATCAGTTATTTCGAATTTAAGTATTATCTAATAAACAATTTCATCAATTACATATTTACTAACCTTATACAAACCAGAAAATTCTATTATTACTCATTTTATTTGGTGAACAGTTTAGTAAAAACGTTCAAAGTAACTTAGCATTATTAAAATGCATATTTCATTTTAACATTATCACGGTAGTGTTAATAGTGTTAATTTTCACAACCTGCTAGTATTAGATTTTATTTCTAACGTTATCTGCTTTGCGCATTACATTCCTATTCTAACTCTACATTCTGCCAGATTGTATATGTGACTGCATTGTATATGTGACTAGTTTGTCTAAATTCAAAATTCGATTTTTATTATAATTATGATTATTATTATTAGTATTAAACATATCATTACTCTCATTAGTATTTATAAATGTTAATGTTTAAGTTATTGGACTTATTAATAATCATTATCGTAGGTAATAGGCATTTGTTGTTGCTGTATTTCAAATGTTATATATCTTGTGTTTTTCCTGCTTTTACTTTTGATTGGCTATTCCTTTTTTAAAAATTTTCATGATTGGCAACACAGGTTTTACATTTTATTCTTTATGTTTGGCAAAACTGTCTTTTAACTTCATGTGTGGCAACAGTATGGTAGACTTTACATCCCATCTATGCACATGTAAGTAGTAGGCTTAAATTATTTTTCATTTTTAGAAAAATCTTTTACTTTTCTCCATTATTCATGGATTTTATAGTTCTTAAAGGTGTAATATAACTTCCTGATTATACATAGATGGGAAGTATGCATATATAAGTAGTAGGCTTAAATTATTTTTCAAGTTTTAGACAAATCTCTTACATTCTCTCCATCAAATTTTAAAAATAATTAAAGCGAGAAAGAAATTTAAATGTTAAATACTAAGCATGTATTACATGTCAGATTTACATTAAAATTACATATATTTATTGCGCTAATTGCATCATATAAATTAGATATTAATAATTAAGTTTAAATAATTAGCTCTACTTTAAATTAAGATATATATATATATCTTCACCACTGATATTTGTTGATTGTCATTGTCTTTATGACCTGTAATATGTATTATGATTTCCTCATTATGATTGATTTTCATTTTATTTCATTGTATTTGTAGGCAAATTTTAAGATAGTATATTATGAGTTACTACTTACATTCTACCATTGGATTTACAATTTTAATATTTATATATATATATATATATATATAAGAATGAAAGTAGAAAAGAACGGGAGTGACCATATGAATTACATAAGAATGGTAGGGGTGGATTGCGACACCCCTTTCCCGCTTAAAGCAGCTTTTACTACCCGGGTAACGCTCACGGAACCAACATAATTCCATGGTCAGCCTCCCAAATGTGCGAAAATGCGAAAATGTTTTGTAGTGAATCGTTCTTTTAATTGCTGGCTCATTTGGGATATATCCTATTTTAGTCTCACTTTATCGTAATAGTATATATATATATATATATATATATATATATATATATATATATATATATATATATCCATGTGAACTCTTCCACGTGCAAGCTTTTTTGCTTGATTTTTTTGTTTTCCTATTTTCATTCCTCTCCTTTGAAATTTGTTGATTGTCTTTGTCTTTATGACCTGCATTACGTATTATAATTTCCTCTTTATGGTTGAATTTCTTTTATTTCATTGTATTTTATAGGCATATTTTAAGATAGTGTATTATGAGTTACTACTTACATTCTACCATTGGATTTACAATTTTATATATATATATATATATATAATAATAGAAGTTTGAAAATCCAATGAACGAAAAGTAAGAAGATGTAACACGATAAACCTAACTTTTTAAAACACCCACAGAATAAAATATATATATGTATATATATATATATATATATATATCTTAATTTAAAGTAGAACTAATTATTTAAACTATTATGTATATATATAATATATATATATATATATATATATATATATATATATATATATATATATATATATATATATAAATTAGTAAATCCAAAGTTAGAATGTATGTAGTAGCTCATAATACACTATTCCAAAATTTTCTACAAAATACAAAGAAATAAAAGAAATTAAGACATAAAGAGGAAATAATAAAGCGTAATGCAGGTCATAAAGACAAAGACAATCAACAAATTTCAAAAATGAGGAATGCAAATAAGAAAACAAAAAATCAAGCAAAAAAGCTTGCACATGGAAGAGATTTAGGCTTACGATAAGTTCATTTCGAAAAAATTCTCTTCGGGTCCATATATCCCTTCGAAATGAACACAAAAATGCTTGTTTCTGAAACACAAGATAGATTTTATCTATAAACTTGTGTTATATGGACGACAAGCATATAGATTGGAACAATAAAGGAAACATAAATACCTTGAACTACATTTCATTAGAGCAACCATGACAAGCAAAATATGGCTAGACCAATGAATATATATATATATATATATATATATATATATATATATATATATATATATATATATATATATTCAACAATCGGCAAGACTCAATATATGAGTTAAACACGATTTATGAGTTTGAAAAGTCTTATACTGAAAACTGAAAATACCAATAATTTCCCCGTAATCTTTCACCCCGGAGGCCTTAATTAATATAATCCAGTCAAAGATACAATTTTAATAGTCAAAGATTCAATTTTATATTTATATAGATTTTTACTTTCCTTACATACATAGAATAATGTATAAGGAAAGTGTTGTGATGGGGTTGAAAATTCGAGTTCGAGTTTTCGACGGGAGAGCACGTTTCAAGCATCCCTGAACACGAATCAAACGTTTTTGAGATAAGTGTGTGTGTGTGTGTGGAGACGATATCTCACGAACGAATGGAGCGATTCAAGCGAAATTTGGTACAAAAATTACATTTCGTGAATACTGGAAGCTTATTGCTTTTATACGCAATCGACTGTTCAGAACACCCCCTAGGTTTTCAAGTGAAATTGCACATTTTTCAAAAAAAATTACCAAAAAATCATATAAAATTAAAAAAAATATTAACTATTGTGAAATATGTTTACTTTTCGTAAGTAATATCATGCGATAAATTTGATGACATCATTCTCGTGGATCTAGCTCGTTCCATTCATGTGAAAGATACTTTGGGTAATACATTTGTATTTGGACGCCAATAGTCATCTATCTGCTATAAAAATAACTTATTTCTCCGTATATAACGCTTGGCGAGATTTTGGCGGAATGTTGCCAACTTGGCGACTTTTTTCAATGTTGCAACATTAACGAAAATGTTGCCAAATTGATAAAAATATCGCTAAATCAATGAAAATGACGGCTAATTGATGAAAGTTCAATATCTTGGAAAGAACATAAGAGTAGACTATAAGAATAACCTATTTCTCTTCTCGTCAGTTAGTAACGCTTAGCGATAAAATTAGCGGGACGTCGCCAGCTTGGCGACTATTTAAATGCTGCCAAAGTGACAAAGATGTCGCTAAATTGATAAAAGTGACGGCAAAAGGGAAGTTATGTTTCGCAAATTCTGATTTCCGTCATATGACGGGCGTATCTTCTAGTATATAAGAAATGCTCTTCTCTCCGTTTGTCTGTAACACTTGGTGATGCATTTGGCGAACTTGGCGAGTAATTTAGCAACGTATTGCCAACTTGGCGATATTTCGCCCCAGATTGACAAAACTGTCATCAGAATTACAAAAATGACTCTAAATTAATGAAAATGACGCCTAATTGATAAATTAATTATTAAAATATTTTAATATATGGACTATACCGCTTATTGAGGATTTTATCAATATTGATAATTGTTTATTTAAGGTTGGCAAATTGCAAGTTAATTGGGTATTTTGAAATAGTTTTACATGTTATCATCCGGAAAATCACCAAATGTACAATTCAACGATAACATCACAGTACCGGGGATCTTATACATTATTTTTTGACTGCAAAAGGGGTAAATTCATTGCATTACATAAGGAAAATCATGTGCTGCCCACATCCGATTTCTTTTATTATTAAAATCGAAAAAGATTTAATAAAATCGTCTGCTATATGAATACATTGAATTTAATTCCGTTCCTAAGCAACATGATATATTTTTCTTCAAATAAATTGACGATAAAAAATATCGTCTGCTATCTATTTTGAGGTTCGTTTTTAATAATATCTCGATAAACCCCTGAAACTAGAAAATCGAAACATAGGCAACATATTAAGTGAGACTGTTTCACAGCTATCCACAAAATTTCATGAAATTCGGTGCAGCCGTTCTTCTGTGATGATGAGTCACACACACACAAACATACAGACAGATTTTCAATTTTATTTATATAGTTAAGTATATACCATGGGCGGAGCTAGGATTTGGAGTGCTGAGCCTGTTTAATCCCAATAATTTAAATTGTTAAGTAGAATACCACTATAATTTTAAAACATATATAGAGGTGGGGTTCTAATGCAACTTTCAGGGGTTCACATCCATCCCACGAACCTCCGCCAATGCTATTCGGATTGAATATATATAAATAGATTGAACTAGGGATTAGTTAAAGGGATGCTACAGGTTATTCAGGGCTACTAGTGTCTGGTTGGACCCCCAAGGGTCCCCGCTGCAAATGGCATAGACGTAAAAAAAAACTGTTTAGCAGTTTGAAGCATTTTATTTCGCCATGCCCTGAGACACCAGGGGCCCCGGCAGGAAACGACCGCGTTCCGCATAGGCGATAAAATGCAACCATAATACCTGCTTAAAAATATGCATGAGAAAGGGGCTACTGAGCGTTAGTTCGGGGTGTACACAAGTGAAAATGTTTCCGGGGGTTAAACTCCTGGATCTAACATGATTTTGCCTAATAATTTACTATTAATCAAATAGATTTTTTAAGAAAAAAATCTGGGTATGACAGGGAATGAAATACCCTGAGACCCCCCCCCCCCCATCCAGGTACCCCATAGCTCAGTACGGTTGACAAGAGCCCCAGAAGTGAGAGGAACCCCAGCTTAAGACTGTTGTATCTATCTCCCATTTGAGCCCCCAATTCTTGTCCAGCCCGGGCCCCTCACAAAATTTAATTCTCTCTAAATATGCTCATTAATAAAATTCATATTTCAATCACGTGACAAAAAAAGATCTTACCGTTTCCCGTGCCGTCCATGCTTGATCGCGGCATCCTGGGTTCTGCAGGGAAAGGGTTTTACACCGACAAGGAAAAGCTAGAGATCGGTCACGAGGCCATTGGTACGGCATGAAGCTCAAGAAAACCTGTTTGACGATCCGCAGGCAAGGACGGCAAAAGTAGCTGCGTGAATAGGTAATATAGTTCTGAATTTCACTTCAGAAGAATGTACGGACACCTTTGCTTCGAACTCGAACAAGGTCAGATTCCCATCCAAACGTCAATATTTGTGGAGAAAATAACATCAGATGGTGATCGGTTTCAGAAGAGAGATTCACTTCAGCTTCCTTGTTACGGTTTGATAACTGATTTCTTTTCAGCCGTGTTTCTCTTATTAAATGAGCTAGAGCCACACAAGGAAAATAACCTGAAAATACTTTCCGCTTCTGCCTTATCCAGGGACATCGTTAGTCATTTAAGAACTGATTGTTAAAAATTATTTCCCTCTTCTCCAAATTAACATACCTCAACGCAGTACGAGAATTTATTATTTTCTTACATAACAAATCCAGTGTTGTTCATGTCTTGTATTTGTTAATTACAAGTTCGAAAGCCTAGATATTCCTAGATATAGCCCCGTTCTTTTCAGGTCAGAGTTTTCAGCTAAATAAATTAATGTGCAATGCTAGAAACATTTCTAAGATAATTCGAGGGAATACCGTATATGCCCGGGAGTAATGTGACTGGTAGAATGACTGACTGTTCATACAACATTCTTCAGTTGCACTTATGTAACATCCAAGTAAGAATGTGGCTTGTAATATTTCGGCTACGTCATGTTATGTTGCAGCAATGCCACAAACGCTTTGTAAACGAAGTAAAAATATCCGTTTTCCTCAATTTTTTGTGACGGGTGCGGCGCTGATCAAACCGACTGCTACATCCTTATACAACTGCGTATTAAGCCCTAAATACGCGTTTCGCCCTCTGAGAGAGCATAATACGCCCTAAATAAACTCCTTTGATGCTCCTAAAATAAGCACGCAAGGCTTATGCTAGTAATAGATATTAATAGAGGATGCTAACCTTGCTTAAAATCAACATTACGTCCTCTAAATGAAATTGCTTGCAATACATAAACAGTCAGAGGTTCTGCATTCTATCATCCAGTTTGTGTCTCTTGCCGAATTCCAAAAATACGACTGATTCACATCATAGCAATCGAAATCCCCGCTTTTGCCAAATGTGCATGCGCCGGTGGAAATTTTTCGATCTCGCTCCTCCGTTGAATACTGAGGTTTGTTAAAAATTAGCAATACGTAATTACCTTATCAAAGTCATAACTATTGAATAGATAGCCACAAAAACATATTTTTTGTTTCAGAACAATGTATAATATTAAATTTAGCTCCTGTTGAATTATAAAAATCGGATTGTCAGTTAATTTTTCTATATCGGAGTTTAAAAATCAATTACGTCTTTGAAATACGAAAAGTGTATATTTTTTAAAATTCACGAAAATTCGTCTATTGATAGTACAAAGACATTTCAAAGCTGTTTTGAAAGAGATTTTTTTTTATCGTTCTGATATTAAGCTTGAAACTCTATAATAATATTTTCGATTGCTAAAAGAAACCCATTTGTTCGAAAATCGCTTAAAATGGCACTTCAGCATTAAATAACTGAAACGCTAATTTAAATTTGTTTTAAAATCTTGACGAGGCATTTCCACTCGGAGGCCGAGGTACTCATGCACAAAATTTTATGGCTATACATCGTTTAGATTTTCCGAAACAATATATCCGCTTAGGATAAAATAAAAGTCGTCATACGGGAACTAAACTGCAATATATATATATATATATATATATACATACATACAGGGTGTATATAAACTGTTTTGACAAAATAAGAGGAGGGTTGATAGTACCCATCAAGACGAACAATATTTACAATGAAACCTAGGGTCGCATTCCCCTCTAAGTGTCAGAAAAGCTTAAAGTTAAAGTTGAATTTTCAACGGTGAATATAAGGAGAATTAACGTAATCGTAAGTTGCACAATTCCATTTATTTACACCAGGGAAAGACTCAAAATAGATGCTCAAAATGACGGCCAAGGGTGCCGCTGCACAATTCACACCGGCGAATGAACGACTAGCACACCCTCTCGAAGGCACCTAGTGTCTTGTTTATCCTGTCCGCTGCAACAACGATTCTCGCGACGAGATTTTCTAAGCCAAGCCAAGACGCTTGCTTACGGCCTTCCTGGGACGGAAGGTCCCTCACGGCACATCGAATGTATAAAAGTCCACTGTAGATGGTTTTTTCAGTAAAAGCAATATGGAATAGCATTCATCTTCGAGGGGTTGCCGTGTAGGAGTCAGAGGCGGCTGGTGTTGTGCCGCCTTCGTCTTGAAGTGGCTGCTGATGGTTGAGTGCTGAGCTGTGGCTGCAAGAGAGGGGGCCACAGGTCCAATCCATCGTCCGGAATATGTAGCATTCAAGAAGTGTTGGATTACTAGAAGTGAGGGTGATGTTCTGGAAATGTGATACTTCTCCGGCACGATAGCCATGTCGTCCGAAGTGGCGACTTGTGCTCGTTGGACGAAGTTGCCCTTTTCTGGCACACAAAGTGGAATGCGACCCTATATATATATATATATATATATATATATATATATTCCCGTGCCCACTCGCATTGACAAAGTGAGGTGAAATGCTCAGTCGCTTCTTCCACTTACACGTGGTAACTATGCTTCTGAGTTCATATTTCTGTTCGAGGAGGTATTAATTTTCTGATTTGTAATTCAATTGATTTATTTTTCTCCTTCCACTAGCCAGTAGACAGTTCCAATGATGTCTATAGTTAAATACTATCGCCATTGTCAGAAACTGGCTATTCTATCGGTTTTAATTCGAATTGTATGGCTGTCCTGATGAGAATGCAATTTCGAACTAACCGCCATTTTTCATGTAGTTTCAATTGATTGTTCTCTATATCTTAATCTTTTATCTTAGCTAATTATTATTGTCTTTTCTCATTTTTGCCGTGTTTTCTTTTTATTTTTATTTTTATTTATATACTTTTAATTGTGAATTTTGTATCCTAATACTCTTCTCATCCCCCTTTCCATTGTAGTGATATGTTACCTTCTATTTTTATCCTTAGTCTTGGTCTATAGTTACTTATTTGTAACAGATATGCTAGAGATGGGTTTTTTTGTTCATACAGTTGTTTATGCATAATTTTCGATTAAAATCTTTCATTTTATATATATATATATATATATATATATATATATATATATAGAAATAATTTATAGATTTAATCTATCTATTTCTTCAGAAACATACATTTTTGTGTTTGCTTCTACAAAAAACTTGGACATGATTAGATTTTTATAGAGGTTAACAATTCATGATTTAGGCTTAGAGCATCGTCCACGTGTAAGGCGTTTGTGCTTGATTTCGTTTGTTATACTATTTCGATTCCATACCTTTGTATTATATAATTTTCATTGACTTGTTGAGTCGATATTTATTTTATTTATTTTTTTCCATTTGCTTGAGGATTAGTTGATTTTTACTTTTGTTTTGTAAGCCAGTTATATAGTTGAATTTAGTTTAAGTTTTTCTTTTTTTGTTTGCATACCTTTTAATTTGGTTGATTTACTGTAACTTGATAGCTTGTGTTTTGTATGTTTTATCCATTTGATTGATGATTTGCTGTAATATATTTTATTCTGTGGGTGTTTTAAAAAGTTAGGTTTATCGTGTTACATCTTCTTACTTTTCGTTCATTGGATTTTCAAACTTCTATTATTATATATATATATATATATATATATATATATATATGTATGTATGTATGTATATATATATGTATATATATATATATATATATATATATATATATATATATATATATATATATATATATATATATATATATATATATATATGTATATATAATAATAGTAGTTTGAAAATCCAATGAACGAAAAGAAAGAAGATGTAACACGATACACCTAACTTTTTAAAAACACCCACAGAATAAAATATAATACAGCAAATCATCAATCAAATGGATAAAAAATACAAAACACAAGCTATCAAGTTACAGAAAATCAACAAAATTCAAAGGTATGGAAACGAAAAAAGAAAAACTTAAACTAAATTCAACTATCTAACTGGCTTACAAAACAAAAGTAAAAATCAACTAATCCTCAAGCAAATGGAAAAAAATAAATAAATAAAATAAATATCGAATCAACAAGTCAATGAAAAATATCATAATACAAAGGTATGGAATCGAAAAAAGTATAACAAACGAAATCAAGCACAAACGCTATACACGTGGACGAGGCTCTAAGCCTAAATCATGAATTGTTAACCTCTACAAAAATCTAATCATGTCCAAGTTTTTTGTAGAAGGAAACACAAAAATGTATGTTTCTGAAGAAATAGATACATTATATCTATAAACTATTTCTACTTGGACGACATACATAAAGAAGGAATAAAAAAGAAAAAATGAATACCTGGAAGAAGCACAGCGTATGTACAATCGAGTCGAAACCGGGAACACTGATAGACGAGACCAGTGTTGCCATTCGTAAAGAAAAAATAAAAAACCATTTACTGTTGCCATTCATAAGAATTGAAAAACAGTTAAGCGAAATGTTAAGAAAAAGTATTAATATACAAAAAGAGCTACTAAAAGGAGGGGCATATAATAGTAATGCTGTAGTGGAAGAAAATGTAAAAAAAAATTAAAAATACAAGAGAATGGAGATGTCTGGCTAATATAAGATACTATGAATAGAATTATATGATACTATGAAAATCCAGCTATTTTAAATTTTTTAACAATACTATTTACTAAATAAGAGGGATATTTATATAAATTGCTAGTAATTTTGAGATTATTGATATGCATAGCATGAAATTTTTTATCAGATTATCTATAAATTCTAAAAAGCTGATTGAGTGTAATATTTCTAAACAATTGAATCGAGTTACAGAAATTAAATGGTAAGATTTTATTAATATTAAAATTATAAAAGTCTTTTTTATCATATAAATTTGTAACAATTCTATTAGAAGGATCAATAAAAAGATTTAAATCCAAAAAATTAACATTTTTACTAATAGTAGCTTCATTAGGAATTAATTCCAAATTGTCTGGATAGTAATCTATATCTATGAGATAATTTTCTGTATGTATTAAGCAAATCAGATCATCAACATATCTGTAAAAAGTATAATCTATTGAAGTAAATGACTTTTCATAATGATAAAGGTATAAATTAGCTAGCATGCTGCTACTGCAGCCACCCTGTGGAACTCCTGAGATTTGTAAGTATAATTTATTTCCTTGAAAAATATAATTATTGAAAATAACAAAGTGAAGAAGTTTACGAAAATTTATAAATTTAATTTGATTTGAAAGATGTGTAATATAAGCATTATATAGAGCTAAAATTACATCATATAGATCAGATATCTTAATATTATTAAAAAGATCTTTAAAATCAAAAGTTTGAAATCCTATTATTTTTCTAAGAGATGTTAATTTATTCTTTAATTCTTTACTATTATTTAGAATATGGTAATTATTGCTAGTCTGGCTTAAACTATTATTTATTAGATTTAAAGAATTTAGTAATAATTTACTCGCAGTAGTAGAGTAAGTATTATGGTCACTAGTAACTGTTCTAAATTTAATAGGATTTTTATGAAATTTTGGAATAAGCACTATATAAGGAAATTTAAGATATTTATATTTGATATTTAAATCACTATACATATTGATATTTTTCAATTTAATACTATTGATGGAATGTAAATCAGGTTTAAAAAGACTATTATTTTTTAAATAATCTAAAAGAAATTGAATATAAAAATTTTTACAGATAATAGCATAATGATTAGAGGCTTTATCAACATAGGTGATAACAAAGGATCTTTGTAAATCATTAATGGAATGTTTAATATTATCAATATTATATAAAGATCTAGACAATTTAATATCTCTAATAGCATTTTTAATTGATTCTAATATAGTAAATTTCCACATATTAAATGCCTCTAATGGCAGAGCGTATTTACAAGCTAATTTATATATATATTTATCAAGATCTAGATTCAATTGATTTTAAAACTTTAAAAGAATTATTACAAGAAGGTATCCTAAATTTAGTGCCAAATGACATAATGGTTCTTAACACATTGTCACTAACAATGTCTAAATCAGCTCGAATCAAATTCGAAGTATTAAACTTTATCCCAAAAGAAAATTATATACTAAATTTTTATTTTTTAGATGCTCCGATTTTCGAGTTATTTTCGAAAAACGAGTACATTTTTATGTCCAGCCCAAGATGGGCTAGCCTGATAAGGTTCCAAATCCAAAGAAATAAAATATACCCTAAAATACAATGATATACTAAATTTAGACATTTCAGCTGCTACAGTTTTGAGAGTTATTCGCAAAAAACCAGTGCATTCCTTTCGTTGGGCCCAAAACTGGCTAATCCGATAATGTTTTAAATCCAATGATTTAAGATATACCTCAAATGACAACGACATTCTATACTTGGAACTTTTAGATACTCCGTTTCTCGAGTTATTCCCCAGAAACGAGTTAATTTCTAAGGCTGGCCCTTGACGGGTTTGCCCGATACGGCTCAAAATCGAAAGAATTAAAACATACCCCAAAATATAAGGATATGCTAAATTTATATTTTCTATTTGATCCGATTTTCCAGTTATTCACAAAAAACGGGTCCTTTCCTATGTCGGGCGCAAGACTGGCTAGCCCGATAAAGTTCAAAATCGAAGAAACTAAAACATACCACAAAAGCCAACGACATGCAAAACTTGGGATTTTTAGCTACTTCGGATCTCGAGTTATTCTTTAAAAACGAATGCACTCTTAAGCGGACCCAAGACGGTCTAGCCCGATGAGGTTCAAAATATAAATTAAAATGTATCCAAAAGGAACTAATATACTAAACTTACATTTTTCAGCTGTTCCGATTTTCGAATTTTTCTTAAAAAGCGAGTACATTTCTATGGCGGACCCAATACGGACTAGTCCAATAAGGTTCAAAATCCAACGAAATACAATATACCCCAAAGGACAATGATATATTAAATTTAGACATTCTAGATGTTCTGATTTTTCGGGTGATTCTAAAAAAAACTAGTACATTTCCTTTTTAGGGCTAAGGACGGGCTAGAACGATAAAGCTTTAAATCCAAAGTGTTAAAATATACCACAAAAGACAAAAATATGCTAAATTTGCAATTTTTATATACACCTGTTCTCGAGTTATTCCGCAAAAACGGATGAATTTCTTAGGCATGCCTAAGACGGACTAGCGCGATACGGTTCGAAATCGAACGAATTAAAATATACCCCCAGAAAAGGGATATATTAAATTTAGAGTTCCTACTTGCTCTGATGTTCGAGTTATTCTCTAAAACCAGGTACAATCCTATAACGATCCCAGGACGGGCTAGCCTGATAAACTTCAAAATCGAAAGAACTGAAATGTACCACAAGAGAAAACATCATACCGAATTTCACGTTTCTGTGATGAATGAACCTGATTATTTTAGACCTCAAAGATTTGAATGAGCACCAGTTAAATGAAATTTTAAAAATACATATATATCCTTATCTCAATCTCTCTGAAAATCTAATGACTTTTTGCGTATACCACTTGCAATAATCACACCAAATTTCACAAAAATTCTTCGTTTATTTCTAAAGATGTCGGTCATTTCCTTTGCATTAAATTCCTATTAGTTTTAATGCTAACGCCTTAGCTTTTGATCTCTTATTCGAGACCAGCGATATCTGGCGGTGGCGGCTTTTAGGGAACCCGTTTTTCTCCTCGGTCGGCACACTATCTCTTCTCTAGGCACTATACCCAAGGTCTACTAAAAGGTACTAAAACACTCTTACTTCCATTTACCGTGTTCGTGCTAGCTCCTGAGACTATTGCACGTGGTGACTTTTAGTGCTAGCCTGAGTATAATTGTACCAAGTTTTGGTAGAATATATCTAACTAAGCTAATCAAGATGTTTTCGCCGGAGGAAAAAGAGAAATTACTGCTTATTAGAGAATTATTTGTTTTGGAAAAAAAGAGAGCTTTGGAAAAACAGAGGAGGAGGTACAGGGGAAACTAGAGGAATATAATTGGATTTCAAAGGAAAGTGTACAAACTGAGGGACGACAGGAGATAGCTGAGATGCCTAGACCTAAAGACAAGAAAGCCAACGACAGTAAGGAGATATCCCAAGGCAAAGAGGAGGACGTGAAAGGCAGACAGATTAAGAATAAGGAAAAAAATATTTTCGAAAGGCGCAGGAAGGACAAGGAAAAAGAGACTCTCAGCTAGGCAGATGCCATGGAGATCGATGAGGAAGAAAAGAAAAAAAGAAAAGACTTGGACGGAGCAGCACGTGCTGGGAAGCTGGTGTGACAGGCGCACAAGACTCCTGAGTACGTCACATCCTTCGCTGCCAGATGCGAAGCAAGCTTGGGATATACCCCTGACACACCCAAAAATGAAGCCTTCGATATCCACAGACACTGTGAGATCTATGACTGGGCCAAGAGACACCTGGATGTCGAAATCGCCATCAAGGAAGCTGAGGACATCGACAAGGCGTCACTCATCAAAGAGATATTGGTAAGCATAACTTCTGATGCTATCTTGCTAGCGGATACCCCTACCCCTGAGAACCTCTTGGTTAGGAAATCTTATCAGGCTACGGCTTATGTCATCAAAACATGGAATAGCTTATCCGAGGATTTTTTGTATAGTCAATACAAAATCAAAATCGCGAAATCTTTCTAAACTTCTTTCGAAACTAAATTTTGAGCTTCCGCGCAGGAAGCCTAATGACGAGATTACGACTGCTGAGTTAGCTGAGGCCATGCCACGAGAGGCTGCATCTAGTAAAGACGTTCCTCTACTTAAAAATACATTCATGCCGCTTGATAATCAGGAAGAAGAGAATGGAAATAGTGACCCAAAACCTAATCCCAAAATTTCTTCCTTCTATGTTGACTCCTCGAGTAATTGGGGAGCCCTCATAGAAGAATTAAACAAAACTTTAGGCACTAAACTTGAAGGACTGCTGAGGGATTAGGTTTCACTCCTGGATCCGTTGAGAATTACAGGAGCGTACAGACTCACCTGACTCAGAATAAAATCCCTTTTAGCTCCATATGCTTAAAAAACGTAAGACCAAAAAAAGTAGTGATAAAAGGGCTGCCAACCAACACCAGCATAGACTCTATTAAAGAGGCTATATCCCGTGGAGGATTCAGGATTGTTAGGATTTCACAGCTTAGAAATCGTCGTGATAGATCACCTCTCTCCATCTTCTTGGTCTGCCTAGAGCCGGCTGAGGAGTGGGATAAAATTTACAACCTCACCTCCATTCTCTACATGAGAATCGTAGTGCAAGCCTTCAAATCAAATGGAGTAAAAATTTGTTACAATTGTCAAAATTATAACCATTCTTCGGATAATTGCTCGCTTCCCGCCAGGTGTTTAAAATGCGGAGAAAACCATCAAACTAGCGAATTCCTTAAACCTAGGGACCTTCCGGCAAAGTGTGCTAATTGTGGTGGGGCCCACCCCGCCAACTTTAGGCTCTGCCCCAAAAACCCCTGGAACCGCAACAAGTTCCAGGAACCTAAAACCGAACCCCAAAACTTTCGTACCAATAGATCAAATAATTCAAACCTGAGCACGGAAAACTTTCCACAGCTCCCTAAATCACAAAACCTCGAAATTGTTACAAACAACGTGGCGATGGCGCGTGCCGAGACAAGAACACCAAGTTCTGAAGAGCACGTGGCACACACGTACTCAGATGCCCAAAAATCTTCAAATCAAACCCCTAACCTCTTTCTAGAATTCATTAAATTCTTTAAAGAAATACAAGATTATTTCAATGTCAATGATGTCAGAAACTTCTTAAATCAAATCACCAAAATAATTAAAGCAGACGTAGACCCGATGCAAAAGACCTTTGATATAATCACACTAATTGCAGATCAAAAAACCTCAAACATTCCCCATAACTTAAACTAACTCTGCCTTGCAAGATAGTTTTTTGGAATTGTGATCCAGTTCTCTTGACCAACAGGAAAAACAGATCCTGTTGCTCCGCCCACTGTGGGTGGTCTCTATGGACTCTATCTGCACACCTGCAATCCAGCCAACTGATGCCAAAGCTTCCAAGCCAAGCAAGAAGGAATAGCATTCATCTTCGAGAGGTTGCTGTGTAGGAGTCAGAGGCGGCTGGTGTAAGCACACATCGAAGATACGGCACAACCTGCCAGGCGCTTCATAAATGACGAAACAACTTCCATTTACCTTGAGTCAAACCAGTTTCAAGCTTTTGGTAGGTAACCCCATTTGGCGGTATATCAATTTTCATGCCCTTTTCTGTTTCATTTTAAAATCAGATTTTTAGAACCCCAAGACAGATAAGTGGTTTTTGTTTACATTTGTTCAGGCTCTTGCTGTCAACAATCCGCAAAGTGTGGGGAAGAGTATTTTTCCCCCTTTCGCATTGATTCTGGTATTGTGAGCTGATATTTTAACTCTTCTGAGCTGTTGGCAGTTTTCTGGTACTATTTATAATTCTCGGAGACCATGCTCAGAGAAATTTATAGATCTTTCAAAGTATAAATGTCTATGAAGTAGTGGTCTATGAATGAAATCAATTAGGGAAAATGGGCAAAACACTCAATTCAAGTACTACAACAAAATGTGTAATATTATTTTACATTTCTCTTAATTCGATTTTGTAATCACATTTCTTTACATTTTTACTCTCTTGACATATTATAGTCTTTACTGTCAGTATCATGCTGATGATTTTCAAAATTGATGACAGGATTTTCGCCATATGTGTTTGTTGATTTTTTACCTATTTATTTCTCTGGATCTGCTAATAATAGAACTTAGATGATGACAGATCTGTATTCAGAATTACATTCTGGAGTATTTAGGTTGGTTTACTAAAAATTTCCGCTCCCGGTTCAATTTTTTTATTTTCCTTGAAACATATATTTATCAAGATTGTGGCTATACATAGAACTTAGATAAAAACTGATATAGATTCAACATCAAATTCCGCAGAATTTGGGGTTCACTAAGAATTTCCATTGGGGATTCTGGCGGTGTCACTTCCGCTTTTACCAAAAATTCGCATGACTATATAAAGAAATATGCAAAAGAATGTAAAATGCTCAACAGTTCCGTCGAAAATGAAATGCACATACCACTTTCTACTACATGAGAACAACACAATTTTTTTAATGTTTTCATTATAATGATTAAATTGTTATTAAATTAAAGTGGGATATATAGTTAAAAAAATTTAATACATTTGATTTTCAATGTATTTTAAAGTATGGTATCTAGGGTAAAAGTTCCGTGTTACCTTCTATACTGGGTACTAATACTGGCGTGAACTTATTATTTTTCGTCTATGTGGGATTAAGTAAGTGCTTTTGCATGTCACTCAGCATAAATTGATGATATATATCTTTCAAAACACATATTGAAAAAAAAATGTATCCCCCCCCCCTCCCCAATTTAAATAAATAAAACTAGTTTTGCTACTAACCAGAGAATAATAAGACAAAAATATATATAGGAATATTCTTTGATAATCAGTAAAACGGTATAAATTAGAGCAAAATTGTCTACGAGGAGGACCTCTTTGATGCACAAAAAACAATTTGATTAAAAATGATCCTATAATTAAAATATTATGTATTAATCTGTTAAATTTGTTTCCTTTATACTTTTCCTTCATTCATAATATAGGTGAAGTACTGTGACGGAGTCTAAAATTTAAATTAGAATTAAAATTTATTATTAGAATTAAAATTATCTTTCAAAACACATATTGAAAAAAAAAATGTATCCCCCCCCCTCCCCAATTTAAATAAATAAAACTAGTTTTGCTACTAACCAGAGAATAATAAGACAAAAATATATATAGGAATATTCTTTGATAATCAGTAAAACGGTATAAATTAGAGCAAAATTGTCTACGAGGAGGACCTCTTTGATGCACAAAAAACAATTTGATTAAAAATGATCCTATAATTAAAATATTATGTATTAATCTGTTAAATTTGTTTCCTTTATACTTTTCCTTCATTCATAATATAGGTGAAGTACTGTGACGGAGTCTAAAATTTAAATTAGAATTAAAATTTAAATTAGGTCTTTTGATTAATAAGCAGTTTTTGAGAATCCCTGATTTGGAATCGGGAGTATTTTATATGATATATGTATATATATATGTGTGAAAGAATGAGTTTGTAAGCAGAGTATATCTCAAACGAATGCAAGTCAGTGCGATTTTTGAAATCTGTGAATAATGAAACTCTAATTTTGATCGAAATCTTACATTCGAAGACACTATTTTTTCAAATTTAATAAAATATTATAAAAAAATATCAGGGTTGTCAATCAAATATTGCCAGCATCCACTAAGATATGTAATCCATGCATGTATTAAACGATTTTAATTACTATAAACTAGTATTTGATTACGTAAAATTGATGCTTTAAGTTCCAATCATTAGATTTCTACATATCAAAACCAAAATTATATAATTTCGTTTTTTCCATTACATTCAGTTGTTTTAAAAATACTGCTTTTGAAATATTTAAATATATCTTGTAAAATATATCTTGCATAATAAAAGATGTCTGTGTATATGTGTACGTGGCGTGAAAAGCGGAAAATAGAAGCTGCACACAGCCGCGAAAGTTGTGACAGGGATAGTTGAGTTTCCCGGATGATACGCATCGGTGAGATTTAAGAAGTCAAATTTTTTAAAAGTCATTAGCGTTTAAGGGTGAGCGTCAGTAAATTTTCTGCCCTATCCGCGCTTTGTTAACTTTCGCGGCACACATATTTCGCCGAAATTCTGCTCAAACAGTTGCGAAATATTTTCTTATAGATAAAATGCAATGCTTAGATTATATTAAAACTAAATTTAAGGCCCCAAAAAACATAGAATATATTTTTTATTTTAATCCAAAATATTTTTGGTGCTGCCATCTGTTGTCGTAATTTAATTCATACCGATTATTTTTATTTTTTAAAACATTTTTAAATATCTATTCCTTCTAATACAGTGTTAAATACAACAACAGATCATATATAATAATGCCACAATCACGGAAAGGTAATTTATCATTCTATAAATTTGATAAGGGATCTGAATGTGCATCACTGAGGACTGCAGTTTTGTCTTCAAGTTCCTTTGTCTTCAAGTCCAAGTTCAATTACATTTTCGTGATTATGGCATTATATATGATCTGTTGTTGTATTCAATAGAGTATTAGAAGGAATAGACATTTAAAAATGTTCATTAAAAAATAAAAATAGTCGGTATACATTAAATTACGACAACAGATGGCAGCACCAAAAATATTTTAAATTAAAATAAAACATATATTCTATGTTTTATTGGGTATTAAATTTAGTTTTAATATAATCTAAGCATAGCATTTTATCTATAAGAAAATATTTCGCAACTGTTTGAGCAGAATTTCGGCGAAATATGTGTGCCGCGAAAGTTAACAAAGCGCGGATAGGGCAGAAAATTTACTGACGCTCACCCTTAAAATCAAAATTTGACTGAAATTTAGCCATTTCCAAACTATAAATTGACCTGATCAATTGACCTTCGGTACATTCAAATCCGTTTGTTTATTATAAAATGTTCTACTTAACATATAATAAAACTAATATAAATTTACTAATTATACAATAAAAGTTCTATGTCATGTGTCATATGTTTGCTATTTTACTTGCACTAAAAAGAAAATCGGGTTTGTTTAACAAGATTATCATTACATATTAACAAATTTCGATGTTATAAGAAAACATTAACAAAAGTTTGAGTCTTTTTGTTACTAGATCTCAACGAAAATAAGTAGAAGTATTAGAGTCATCAACTAAATAAGCATACCTTATTTCTAGAAAATCGCTTAAGGGTGAGCGTCAGTAAATTTTCTGCCCTATCCGCGCTTTGTTAACTTTCGCGGCACACATATTTCGCCGAAATTCTGCTCAAACAGTTGCGAAATATTTTCTTATAGATAAAATGCTATGCTTAGATTATATTAAAACTAAATTTAATACCCAATAAAACATAGAATATATGTTTTATTTTAATTTAAAATATTTTTGGTGCTGCCATCTGTTGTCGTAATTTAATGTATACCGACTATTTTTATTTTTTAATGAACATTTTTAAATGTCTATTCCTTCTAATACTCTATTGAATACAACAACAGATCATATATAATGCCATAATCACGAAAATGTAATTGAACTTGGACTTGAAGACAAAGGAACTTGAAGACAAAACTGCAGTCCTCAGTGATGCACATTCAGATCCCTTATCAAATTTATAGAATGATAAATTACCTTTCCGTGATTGTGGCATTATTATATATGATCTGTTGTTGTATTTAACACTGTATTAGAAGGAATAGATATTTAAAAATGTTTTAAAAAATAAAAATAATCGGTATGAATTAAATTACGACAACAGATGGCAGCACCAAAAATATTTTGGATTAAAATAAAAAATATATTCTATGTTTTTTGGGGCCTTAAATTTAGTTTTAATATAATCTAAGCATTGCATTTTATCTATAAGAAAATATTTCGCAACTGTTTGAGCAGAATTTCGGCGAAATATGTGTGCCGCGAAAGTTAACAAAGCGCGGATAGGGCAGAAAATTTACTGACGCTCACCCTTAATTCATTGAGATTTCTCACTCCTTGTGGTAAAGTAATACTCCTAGTGAGAAAATGATTTAAAATTTCACAATCAAAAATATTTTCTCTCTAAAACACCCAGTCTAATAAGTAGAATGAGATCTATCGTAATTATTTCCTTTCCTTTTGTAATATAAACTAATTTAAATTTTTTATTATTTCAATATTATTTTTAAATGCGCCGGGTTACATCCCGCCAACATTCTTTCGCGGATCTGATGCATCTCACTAGTCGCCCAGGGGGGGTTGCCATGTGGGGAAATGTTAAGGGCTCATAACTTCACACAGGGACCTATCGGAACCCATCGAATTTTGTTGAAATGATATTAGGAGAAATGGGAAACAGGATATTTTGTTACCACCCCCAAATATATATATATATATCAAAGCTAAGTCAGTCTCAAGTACATTACAATGTATCCAGAAAATGTGGTAACTCAATTTATGTTATTTTATTCTTATTCTTTTCATCTTTTAAACATTGCATTGTATTCTAATAATATTAATATTACAAGGCATCAAGCTAGTATATTTGTTGTTTTTATATTTATATCTGATCCATTTTCTACATCTTCTACCTCGGGCCATGTGCATAATTTCTGTAATATAATTTGCAGTTATGCACACAGAAACGTAGAAGTTCAGCATTACCGAACCAGGTATGGCCCTTGATAACGTACATGGTTTTGGAAATGTTTTTCACTTTTTTCAATTATATTCATTTTTATAAATTTTTGGGAGCCAGAAAGGCCAATCTCCATGTACAATTTTTTCTGTTTGAAACTTTTCATCTTATACACTATTCATGCATTTACACCATATATGTTTATACAGGGAACAAGGAGGTTAGTACCTTAAGTACGTGTATTACATATATGATTTATAACGCTTAAAATAAATTTTAATCTTAGGGTGTAGTTAAGGGATTATATTCACCAATCTTTCACCACATGTAATTATTTTTTCAATTGCTTACCTTATATGGGAAAGAGGGGTATTTCATATCTATTTAGTGCCTGTTTTACTTATAAAATTCTATTTATAATTTTCACAAGCTTGTCGTAGAGTCAATTTTGATCTCAAATTTTCACTTCAGACCATTTTATTTTCACATTTGCTCTACAGACCATTTTCAATAAATGATCAATCTCTGGTATTTATAACACAAGTAAATTAAAATTCTATGTCGACGTTATTGCAGTCGCCAGTTAAATAGCATCGCATTAGGCGAAACGACAATTTTTGTAATTTAGCATAGCAATGTTAAAATCAAAAGATAAATTTAAGAACATTTTAAAGGTGTCCTTATTGGCTCTTTTGTGATATTCATTTCTCTAAACAAGCGTTTTCCCGCGGTACCCCTCCTCTTTGAGTTCTGCGACAGTATTTCAGGAGTTCCGCGACGTGATAGTTTCGTGTAAATTTTCTTAAATAAATAATACAGGTAAAATCTGAATGCATACTTTGGACCACACGAGATTTTTCTCATTTTAGGATTTCGCCATCAAATTAAATAGGGTTCCGCGACCAAAATAGTTTGTAAACACCTCTCTAAACAATATTCATTTCTCTTTTTAAAAAGTACTTTTTTTAAACATTTTCGACTAGATTCTGTCCATTTGAGTTCTGCAACAGTATTTCAGGAGTTCCGCGACGTGATAGTTTCGTGTAAATTTTCTTAAATAAATAATACAGGTAAAATCTGAATGCATACTTTGGACCACATGAGATTTTTCTCATTTTAGGGTTTCGCCATCAAATTAAATAGGGTTCCGCGACTAAAATAGTTTGTAAACACCGCTCTAAACAATATTCATTTCTCTTTTTAAAAAGTACTTTTATAAAGCATTTTCGACTAGATTCTGTTCATTTGAGTTCTGTGACAATATTCCAGGAGTTCCGCGACGTGATAGTTTCGTGTAAATTTTCTTAAATAAATAATATAGGTAAAATCTGAAGGCATACTTTGGACCACACGAGATTTTTCTCATTTTAGAGTTTCGCCATCAAATTAAATAGGGTTCCGCGACCAAAATAGTTTGTAAACACCGCTCTAAACAATATTCATTTCTCTTTTTAAAAAGTACCTTTTTAAAGCATTTTCGACTAGATTCTGTCCATTTGACACAAATGCAAGTCCCGCAGAGAACTCCAGGCAAGCAGGGAAAATATCAACGAACAATAGTTAAGAGCTACTTGAATGGGATGATGCGTCATAATCCTCAGCCCATAAATACATCCTTAGTAAGAATCCAACCTTAGAATGTGAAAAGATATAAAGGTTTATTACTTTCCTCTCGCCATACATTTTCATCACCAGCTAAGTTGAGGGTTGCCATATATTGCCATCCTGTGCTTGATTGGCAGGACGATAAAGCGTCAAGCTTAAGAATAACAAGAAAGATCAATCATGCATAAGCATTGATTATGAAACACTTTCCAACTGAAATGTAATTTCGTTTAAAAATTTCTAAAATGTGATTCATTCAGTGGTAATATCTTTTACATTATCACAGTACTACAGTAATTTATTATACTTAAATATTTAAAACTGTATCGAAATATAAATCATCTGATTCTTTATGCAAAATCAATGAATATTTCATTCATATAACTTGTATTCCAGACTCCAGAGCTAAATAATTTTGTGTGAAAAAAATTCAGCAATTCTTATGTAATTCATCTTACAATCGCTTGAGATATTTGCATTCTGCATATGTTAAAATTAGGCTTCCTTGAAGAAATAATAAAAGTTTAGGGATCATTTAAAATCACAACTATTGTAATTGCATAGGCACGGAATTTAGATACACAGATAATACACAGATAATATATATGTGTATGTGTATGTACTCAAAGTATTGGAATCGTGCCGAAGATCGGAACTCGAATTTTCAAAGGATCTACACGTTTTGGGACTTCTAGAACACGAAAAAACTACTTTTAGGAAGACGTCTGTGTGTGTAAGGGTGTATCTGTGTATGTTTCTGTGTGTCTGTGTGGATATTACATCCACTCTAATTGAAAAACTAATGGACCGAATTTCATACAATTTGGTAGGTATGTTTTTTGTGGGAAATCCTGATGTTCATTAGATTATAGTACGATTCGTAATAAAAGAATCTGCCTTCTTTGCGAAATGGCCGCAGAAATTGCCTTTATCCACTCTAGCTAAAAACTAATGAACCAAATTTAACAAAATTTGGAGTATAATATTTCAATAACCTACAAGTGATTTATATACCAAATTTAACAAAATTTTGTATATAAATCATTTGTAGGTTATTCTACTACGATTCGGGAAAAAGGAACGGGCTATTTTTGCGAAATGGCCAGCAAAAATCGTTATATATAAAAATAAAAGACTACGTGTGCTCAATTATATCAATTAAATTCCTATTTTATATGTGATTTTTGACAACAAAAAGAATAAGACTAACCCCATTACTCTAGGACTAGCCGTTCTTGAGATATTCTAGTTTTTTCGCGTTTTCGCTACGCCACCTTTGACAATAAGTCCAGCTATCAAATGAGAACCAAATTTAAGTTTAAAGTGTAAATTCAATGTCATTTAAAATACTTATGTTGTGCAGATAAACTCAAATTATCATTGAATAAATAAAGAGAACGAATATGAGTCTGCAGAGAAAGACATGTGCTGTCCACATCAGAATTTTTAACAATATTACACCAATGATTTATAGAAGTGAACGGGGATTATTTTCAGGCCATTTCGAAAAAAATGTATGATCTATATTTAAAGATCCATCAAATTTTTGTCGAATAAAATGTTCAACAAATTTAAGCTGTGTACCAAATTTTAACTCTCTAGGACGTAGGAAAGTGCATTTAAAATGCCATCAATTAAATTTATCAAGAAGAGTTATATAAAATTTTAAAAAAATGAAAAATTGTTATCTACCAAATTTATTTTAAAATATGAAGCCACTCCCATATGCAAAACGTTTAAACAAAGGGAGAGATATTTAGTATATAATATCTCTCTCTTTTCTTTCTGGAAGATATCCCAAAGTCAGAATTTAATTGAATTTGTTTTTTTCCCTATATTAAATAATTTTTTTAATTAAAAAACTACTTAACATATTTTACTGAATTTTTTTTTATATATTCTATGGGATAATGTGAATATTTCCTAAAAATTTCGAAGCAATTCGTGAATTTTAAATTTACTTAAAAAATGTTTGAAAAATTAGGTCCCATAGGGTTCAATGTATTTCATTTTTTCAACCCGGGTTCAATAAAAAACTAATTGGGTGATATTATTTATTTATATTCCCATAGGTCCTACAGACCGTCTGAACAACATACTAAAATTTCATTTTGATAAACTCATTTTTACGGCAGTTATCGTGCTAACGGACAGACAGACAGACAGACAGAATGAACAAAGTCATAAACACTTTTCAACTTTGTTGTAAAGTGTTAAAAATGCGGCAGAGTTGCTGAAAACAAAGAAATTCTGGTCTTTAAAATTCAAAACGAAATGCTCCTCTGTAGTTTTTCGTAACAAAAATTATTAGAAAAAATTACTCTATCAATGAGAAAACTTTTTCTGGTCTCAAATTAGTTTTAATTTTAAAACTCGTCGAGTTAAAATTAAAAAACTGGTTTTCGTTCATGTTAAGTATAGGACAGTTTGGCACAAGATAGACGTCAATCGATGATGGCCAGACTCTATTTATAAAGGCACTCTAACTTCTTCCTATCGGAACCGGAATTCTCCTTGAATATGGCGGCCTAGCAACTGTTGCTAATGTTTGCCATATAGAGGAAAATAATTTATCAGCTAGGATCTGGAAAACAATATGAATCACGTGACCTGTTCATTAGAGCCTAAAATTTTCTATAGCACAAGTCTGAAGTGGAAAAGTAAATATGAGTTTTAAATCAGCAATCTATATTTAATAACTTCTCTCAATAGATGGCGCTTCTATTTGACTTCTCTCTACCGGAACCGGAATTGTCATTGCGGTGGGTGTATCTGTAACCTCGGATTTATGCTTGCTCTATCAAATGGCGGCTCAAAATTATTACGTGCACAAGTAAAACCAAAGTACATTATATAGTTTATTTCATAATTTCAGCGGACGTGAGTTTTATTCATATATATTATGTAAGTAATATTATGTATCCTATATTTATCATTTAGAATATTCCTGCTTGTCTACAACTGTTGTGACAAGTCATATTTTCGTAATATTAATATTATGTATATTTTTGTAAATTATAGTCCATAAAATATATTAGACAACTTCATTTAGTCTTTATGATGAATACTTATAAATGTATAGTAAATATGTTTCGCCACTATATAATGCATTGTATGAAGTAAAAATTCGAATGTAAGTCTATATTTCAAATAAAAACAAAATAATAAACTTTGTACTTGCTCTAGAGTTATGGTTTCCCTTAACAATAAAAGTTTATTTCTTTACACATCTTTTATAAATTTTTTCGGAATAGAATTATAACCTTGTTTTCTCTTGCATGATTGTTTCGGTTTTAGAATCTAGATTCGATATGTATTTTTCGTTTCGAATCATCGGTGTTTCTCGTTTCAAGAAGATCTTAAGCATACATTTAAAATTTAATGATAAAAATAATACTAAATTATATATATATACTGAAATTTGAAACCGAACGTTTCCATACTGGTCTTATTTCAAAATCGAAACCGAACGTTTCCACACTGATCTTATTTCAAAATCGAAACCGTTGTTTTTGAACAACATTGTATTAGTAGTTCTTTAATATTTTTCATCACAAATGTTTTAAAACTTAAAATTTTCATGTATATCTTATAAAATATTAGTTACGATGTGCAATTGTTTTCATTTTTCACAAGTTTGCAAATGTCAATGGTGCCTCTTTTCAAATTTTATTCTAAACATTCCAAAAGATATCCAATGTTCTATGATAAATGGAAGCCTTATAATTACAATTTATGTTCAAAATATATATGAAGTTGTAGTGTTCAGTTTGATTGTCAAATTCCTGTGTCTGCAAGTTTTCAGATGTTTCTTGTACTTTGATTAAATTCAAATTCAAGAATATATTCATGACTAAGTAGCCTGATTCACTGAATATAAATTTCATCTTGTAGGTTGTTTCATCATCGAATAGGCTGACAGATCAGTTTAGCTAGATTTTTCCCCCTTCCAGTTTTTTTTTTTAGGGATGTCCGTCCTTTGTGGTGTTTGACACCTCCCCCTTTTGCCCGATAAATTACTGTTTCTTTTTTTTTTACCAAAATTCATACTTTTCTCTATTATTCTTTGTTTGGTGTCAATTTGAAGTAAAAAGTTCTGAAAAATCGAAAGCTTTAAGACTTTAGCAAACCAATACTTACTAATACAGTTATTGGAACTAGAATTCCCTTGTGTTTCTCATTTGTGTGAACAATGTTTTCATCAATTGATCAAAATAATTAAATACTTAAGTGTTTATATTGTATCTGTCAAACCAAAACATAAGAGGGGAACAGAAATTCTGTCTGTGATTAACAATCTAGTGAATTTTTTCTTTTTACCTTAATATAAATCTTATTTCCCAGTTTATATATATACTACATAGCTGCCAAGTTTTGATTTTCCTGTTTGTTCCGTAAGCACTAAGTTACAATTCCATTCGATTTTCTTTGCCAATCTGGTAACCCACGACTTTCCTGACATCCAATTAGCACACAGCTTTCTCGGATTTGGCATTTTTATAGAAAATAGATATTTCATCAAATCTTTTTCAATTGAATTGAGCCTAGTTGCTGCACACGTTTCTTGAATTTTCATTAAACATTTTGCACGTAATTTTCATATCTATACATTTATTCAATATTTTCTGTAGATTTAATTGGATTGCAGATTAACTTTTCCAATGGTATCTGGTCATTGGAGTAAGGTGATAGTCACAGTTAACAAATTTGGTCCCTCTTGAGAGCCCGAAAACAAAATGCATGCATTCTTAATTTCCATGTCATCATATGTGCAGAGCCAAGTAAAAATAATTAAGTCAGTCATGCAATGGATGAGAACCCCGTGAGACCAGTAGATTTAATGACCACAAAAGGGCAAGATTTTATCTCTAAACAAAAGTTTTCTACAGTTTAATCTTTCAGAATATACTAAACAACATTATAGCCCACAGAGAAGTTCCGTTTGTGCTCGAACTAGCGCTAAAGTGCCTTACTTGGCCATCTGCCAAGACATTTTAGTGGTGTTATAACTGGTCATGTGCTTTTGTAGGAAGAGCGATTTCGCCTTTTGGGATGTTCTCGCTTGCTAGACAGCCCAGTACACTAGTTATAGTGCCTAGAATACTATTCTAGGCAATATAGCCTAGTTGCGTCTTGTTTAAAACGAAGTCAGGAAACAAGAATTTGAGCATTTTATTATACATTTTTAATCTACTGTCTTATTTTTAAAGAATTTTAAATCTTTTAAATAAAGTTAAAAATTTAAACATTTTTTCATTAAAATTGCCACTTTTGCTGTGTTTAAATAACATTGCGAATTGTATCACTTTTAAATGAATTGCAAATTTTAATGCTTTTAAATGTGTTTAATTTTAGGGCTTAAATTACAAATTTTAGCGATTTTAAATATAAACACAAATTTTAAACTCTTTCATAAAAATCGTGAATTTACCACTTTTAAATTAACCCTTAACTGGAAACTTGAAAAATCAGTACACAAACAGAAATGTGCCTGTCTGTGAGACTGCTAGTTTTTAGAAATTACTATAAAAATTAAAATAGAACAAAACTCTTAATAATTTACCAAATAGTGAACATAAACATTTATTCTTTAATACTAATGCATTAACAGGACCAAATTTTTAATATAACAGCAAAGAAATAGGTTTTGAAAATCTAAGACAGAAAATATTTGAAAATTATACATAACTACTCACAATATAAAATTTTCGAAAATATATTTTTACATAAATTGGTTGAAGATGAATTATAAAAATTTGGTATGGAGCAAAATTTGCAAAACAATTAATAGTAAACATTACAGCAAGTTCTAAATATCTGCATTTTTTATGCAATCATTGCATTTGGGTTTAGAGCACTGCAGGCATACAAGCTTCCTGCACAGTACACACAGGAATTTTGTCATCCTATGCGTTGTTCTGTGACACAAAAAACATGTTTTCCGTTTGGGAAGCACAAAATCATCGCTTACCTGTAATAAATTTTTAACTGGTTTTTGAAGAATACGAGCTATTATAAAGCGTAATTCTCGAGGCAGTTGAGGATTCTGGAGTAGACTTTTCATATGTTCGTGGACTAGTGTGGATGCTAATGACTTCACAAATACGGACTTTTCCTTTATTTCCCCATTTTCCTTGTAGCACTGATGTAAAACGTATGAATTGGCCTTTAAGCTGCTTTTCCGCATTCTGGATGTTTCAATAGTAATTGAAACATCCAGAATGAATGCAGAAAAAACAGCTAAAGGCCATCTGCGTGTGTAACGACTTGAGGAATCTTTGGAGCATTTCTAATCAAGACTAGATTCCTCTTGAAAGCCATATAACGTTGATCCAACTTCTCGTTTTATTAGGTAAAAATTAGGGCGGAATTTCTCTTTTCTTTCTTTTCATTGTACCAACGTAAGTTAGCTTTATTTTCAATAGGATGTCTACAAGTTCTATGGACGAGAACCAATTATCCACAGTAACATTTCAATTTGTTCCAAAAATAGGTTGGGCAAGGCACAAAACAGACTGCATTGGTTTAGAAAATTTTCTCTATTCTGATTATAGCCCAATTACGTCAGATTCTTTACCACAATATACGTATGCATTGTAAAGATCTGTTTCTGGCGTCTGTTAGAGCCATGATTTTTATTCCGTATTTATATGGTTTATTTGGCATATACATTTTGAAGTGAAAATTTCCTCTGAAACTAACAAGCATTTCGTCAACTGTTGTCGACTATACTATTCCATAGACACTTCGGCAATTTTCTGTGAAACTCCTAAAAATATAGGAAATAGCTGCTGTTGGATCCTGTTTTATTTGTTCTGATCTGTCTTCGGGATTGTCGAACCTCAATACGGAAAGAAGTAATGCAAATCTTTTCATACTCATTACAGCCCTAAATATGTCTGCCGCTTCCATCGGTGATGAAAAGTGTTTCAATGTTCTCATGATTTAAGTTGAATACCGATGTGAATATTAGAAGACCGAAAAGGGCTTTCATTTCAATCAAATCTGTATCTTTCATATTACTGGTCTGTGTTTCTTATTTCATTCGCATTTCATTAATTTTATGGTTTGTCCATTTTACGATATTCAGTAAAATATTGTTTGTAAATAATAACTGCCCGACAGAGAATGGATCTGCTTTTTCTCAGAGATTTCTAGCTTTACCTCGTAAAACTGGCACTTTTATGATAATATTGTGTTTTCTTGTTAGTGACGAGGGTCGATCTTCTGAAACAGACCATCGGTACAGATTTTTTCCATATATATATATATACAGTACGCGACCTCTTATCCGGCACCCCAATATCCGGACTCTCCCAAAACCGGAATTCGGCAAAATAATGCCAAATTCTGCGCCAACAAGCGATTGTTTGCCAAATATTGCGCCAAATAACGATTTTTTGTTTAAAATCCAGCCAAACGCTTTTTTGCCTTAATTAGCAATATCAATTAAGAAATAAAATGATGCATTGAAGCCTACATTTTTCCAGGGTACACGCGATCCTCGCACAAAATGAAATAATCCTGCGCAGAAAAAAATGCTGCGCAGGAATTCGCGTGCACTCTCCGCCGCTGATCCTTCTTAAATTTCGAAAACGAACGTGAGGAATTCTCGCGAGAGCGAATGAAAAGCAGGAATGAAAATATTCCGTGGATTGTGTTTTTTCCGGGAAGTTCCGTATCTCTATAGCGCAACTCCTCTTTTCCGGAAAACATCTGAAGTAGCACAGTTTTTTCCGAAAATTTCCGAAGCGGCTGCGTCCGGCACGGGCGAGACTCATGAAGGCTAAAAGGATCTATCTAGTTAGTCTTCATGGCGAGACGTGTCATTCCATTCTTCACTAGTTACGGATATGGCTCCTGTATATATAGGAGCCTTAGTTACGGACAAGTCGCGGCAAGGTGCTTTTTTTAATGGCATTTCATTCTTTTCTGGGTATATAGGGCAGAGCGCACAAGGCACAATAGTTTCGATTTTTCTGAATTCGTTACATTTTCTTTTCTGCTCTTTGTTCCAGGACTTTGATTTTTAGTAAAAGTATTCCAACTTTTTCACTAGAAATATTCCCCCGGCCACACAATTTGTTACCATAAACCCTTGGGTTGGTCGTGTGGTCTGGGTCTTCTACTAGAAATATTCCGATATCGCTAAAGAAATCCTATTTGCTTTGTCTACGCCCTTCAAACGCGATGTGCCGCACAGAATTCACACTATTTTGCACAAACATTTATTGGAAAAGATTGAAAAAAAAAATGTCATCAGCGCATTTCCGAGATGATAGAAAGTACATTTAGTAAGGAATTCCCGAAATTAATGAGAGTTGACTATTGCCGAAATGCGAAGAAAAATATAGCAGCTATAAAATGTCATTCAGGGCCTTCTGCTTGATCTCTTTAAATACTTAACCTAAGCAATAAACTTGTCATTTTCTCGGAAAAACCTGATTTTTTTTCATCTCCGTGGAAATATACACATCTTTAATATTTTAGAAAACGTTGATGGAATTCCAACATAAAAATCATTTTCAATGAAATCTTATTATTTGGATGAAAATGTCTATTTTGAACCTAAAATTGACCCTATCAAAAAGTTCTATTGCAGTATATTTATGGAGTTTTAACGTGCTACATTTATTAATTAGTATTTTATAAAAGAGTTTAGCAATATCGCGGAAATTTTTTATGTAAACACGATCGCCGATATATTTCGTTTTATTTTTAAATATTTTCCATTTTTTCAATCTGTTTCCATCCACTAATATTTTTATATTTTTTAGGCTTTTTATGCTGTGATATTATTTTTAAACATATTGTTGATGAAATTGAGATATATGTTTAGGATAATGAAATTAAATTTTTTTATTTATTCACGCATTTAGAACTAACTATAAGGCTTATTAGAAATACATTTGAAGAGCATAAATTAGAATTTCACATATTTGCACCCATAGTTGAATCTCATTTCAATTAAAAATGAACATCCTTCTCATCTTAATTTTATTAAAAGTACTTTAAAATATTTTGAAACATATGAACAAAGATGCTTCTGCTAAAATATTAGATGAATATGGTGAGGGCCCACTTTAGTTGAAATGTTCCAAAAAAAGACTTCTAATTACTACCCTGAATAATCAACTTTTTTCAGACATTTTTTTCTTTCAAAAATTTTTTTAATCCCTAAATTTGATACTATAATTATATGTAATTTGCATTTTAGTTAACCAAGTATATCTTTTCATATGGATTGTAAAAAATATGTATTTAATACATGTTTTTAAAATGAATTATAATTTTCTATAACATTTTAAACCATTCCAGTAAGTTTTAAAAAAGTGTTCCGAATTACGTAAAAACCCCTTATCCAGAATGCCTGAAGTCCCAAGCAGTCCGGATAATAGATCCTGTACTGTGTTTACTATCCACTAAGTTTTCATCATTTCTTATCTCTTCATTTTCACTTTCATCCGATTTTTCTGACAACGTTGAATCACTTTCATGTTCAGAATTTATATATTCATCTTTGAGATACTATCCACATCGCTAACATCACTTCCCTACTTTATCAAACTATCGCAAAATAGTCTCTTCCAAGTCTTTATCACCATAGCGTACTTGCTTTGACGGTCCTGCCATGTAGATATTTCACAGAAAAAAAATTATGTAAACAGAAACGTGCTGTCTAGCATACTGCGTCTAATAAAAATATTTTTTTCCTTCAATAACTAAGAATGCGCAAGTGTTGCGAATGAGTCTGAAGAGAGAGGACCAATAGCGTAACAATTAGGTGGAATGATAAGAGTTCATTTTGTGTAAAGAGTAAATTTGTAAATGCAGCAGTCTAGCAGATGGCAAGTTTCCGGTTAAGAGTTAAATTGAGAATTTTAGCACTTACAATCTGAAATTTTAACACTTTTGCATAAAATCACAAATTTTGGGGGCTTTTAAAAAAAATCACAAATTTTAGTATCCTTGAATAAAATTTCAAATTTTAGCACTTTTACATAAAATCACTAATTTTAGGAATTTTAACCGTATCTGGACCGCACTGATAGAAAGAAGTGCTCCCACCGGCCTGTACCTTTCAGTGAAGAAGTGTCGCTACGGGACCGTTAAAAAAAAAAAAATGGAAAATTGAGATTTATATGTATTGTCTTGATTTTTGTATATATTATGAAATACATACTGAAGATTTATTACACATAAAATCAATTATGTTACTAAGAATATGCAGTAAAATTGTTGTATATTCTTTTGAATAATTGGCTAAATTCAAATTTTATATTTGTATAAGGAAAAGCAAAATTGCACGATACATATAGACAATGTTTAGGAATAACAATACAAATCTTACTTATAATGTTTATTCAATATTTTCAATGTTTTTGCTGTGTATGGAAATTCTCATAACATGGGTCAGTCCTACGTCAGACACTTTACATTCATAATAGGAAGTTTTTTGCAGTTTTCCTTTTTTGACACTTTTTAAACAGATTATGCATCTTATCATTCTACCGCTCTTATCTGTGTAATGTTTTGGAAAATGTCATCAAATAAAATGGAGAGCTTCAGCTGATTTTGGTGTAATTTGAACTGCACATGAGATGATAAAATTTTGTGTATTACACTGGTTCTAAATTCCAATGTTGATAATTTGTCATACTTAATTTTTGAAAATAAGTGCGAGAAATGCATTTGTATTTAAAATAGCCATTTCCAAAAATTCGAAAAACAACTTTCTGAACCATTTTACAGGTTTTCGGAAAGCAGTATAATAGTGCATGACAGAATCTCCTGTATCGACATTGCCCATGTTTTCTTTATATTGCAGCACACATTTCGATAATATTGTTGAATTACTACACATATCTAGAATAGAATATTATTACTGAGAAACATTTGAAAAAAAGCAAACTCCCTTTCACTATACACTGGACAATAAGAATTCAAATTATATCTAACACGTCATGTAAACCAAACTTCAAAAATACAGATAAGAACAAAACTCTCCTCCCTATTCGATAATTCCACAAACATCCCATGACAGAAAAATAAGCAAAGTAATTAACGAGAGATAAAGACCATTTAAAACCCATGTGCACTTTTAAAGAGCAACTGTACAAATTTGTTTACAGCAACATCCCCCCCCCCCCATACCCATCGAAATAAACCCAAACTAATCAAACTTTTCTGAAGGTCAATATCCCTAGCATGTGACTGTTATGATTTTTATGGCAAAGTAAAGCCATCTAGTACTATTTAAAAAGTCCAATAAAACATTCCAACTCTGTAACGAATACGTTACATTGATCAGATAGGCACATTTTCCACAATTCATGTGGAAAACATGGTGGACTGATAAGAGAAAATTTCTCGATCACGCCAGCATTACGCTGGTGTCTTAACAGGTTAAAGTAATCATAAATAGCACTTTCAAATAAAATTGCAAATTTTGATGATTTTTCATAAAAAATAGCTATAGTACTTTTTCATGTAAATAACAAATTTTATCGCTGTTTAATAAGAATTGCAAATTTTAGCACTCTTACTAAAAAAAATCGCAAATTTTAGCATCCTAAATATAAAATGTTGGTGCTTTTTCTCAAAAATTGGGAATTTTACAACTTTCTCAAAAATCTTAAACAGATATATGTTATCTGAGAGAGTATAAGTAAAATCTGACTGGAGAAACCAAATAAATAAAGCGATACAGAATTCATGAGACATTTGGGCACACCTAGCATCGAAGCTTTTGATCCTATGCCTGCTGTTATGCCTCTGATTGGAATGAAACACAAGATCTAAAAAGGTTGCTATTAACCCTTTCGGGACGGCGACATTCCGAAACTGCCTTGGCCCAAAGGACTAAGCGTTTCATTTCCGAACTGTTTCCAAAAGATGGCTAATTTTTTGCGCTAAGCCTAACTCTCGAAAAAAATTCACTAAAAATCACCCGTTCAACACAGCATCCTACTTTTTTCAGGAAGAAAGGAAATACTTATTTTCTATTTGATGTATATTTTTTATACAAATTTTCTTTTATCAAAATATTAAAAATTTTAATGTATATATGTTTCAGGTACAGATGGATAATTCTTTGGCATGTCCTTACGATTTTTTAAAACTGTACCACATATATGCATATTTTTAGACAATAAATACTTTGCAAGTACAGGAGAGGTAAAAAATTTATCCAAATACAAAGTATATCCTTTTCCTAAAAAGTTCACTTAGAAATGTTTTCACAACGCGCTCTCCATACCCACCATCAGAGCTTGATAATTCCGTGTCCTTTCCAGTATACACAAGAAAATTCCATTTATAGCCTGATTCCGATTCTGACGATTTATATATTTTTATTCTATATCTGGACCTTTTCGAGGGGATATATTGACGAAATCTCAGCCTTCCTTTCCATGAGAACAAAGATTCATCAATGAACACATTTCTTCTAGGAGTGTATATAGATTTAAATTTTGAAACTAATGCATCTAACACAGGTTTCAATATATCTAGTTTTTGGGCATTACTATCAAGAGTAAAATGAAGGTAACGTAATATTTCTATAAATCGATCGTGACTCATAACTGAATTAAAAAAGGAATACTGATAATTGGATTCTTAGAAAAATACATTTTAAGATTTTGTTTTCTGACAATGTTCGTCAAAAGTGCGACTAAAAGTACTAGTGCGAGAAATACACGAAATTCGTTTCCTGTCACAGGTGTAAATACATTTGAAACAGGTGGAGTCTTCGATGTGGAAGGAGAGAGGAGATTTTTCTCTTATTTTTTCTTTGCAAACTCATTAGTTGCTTTTACGATAAATTCTACTAGTTCATCATAAAAAAATATGCAAAAAAAATCAAGTTCCTTATCTAAATTAGGCGGCATGATATTGTGATTTATTCCAGGTATGTTCAAAAACTCCAAAGAATTCAGATCTTTCAAATCACATGTCCAAACATCATTCGAATAAACAGCAACTGAAGCTGGCGGCGTTGTAATAATAGTATGCTCAGAATCTGAAGAATCAATTGCATTTTCAGATTCATCATCAGAAATAACACTGTTCCACGAATCTTCACTATCTGCTCTGCTTTCATTACTGTCTGGTTCGTTTACCATACGTGTATATTCTTCCACAGAAAGAAAAAGTCTCAAACCAGCCATACTTTTATCCGATATAGCCTAATCATTTCACTGTCGCACATTCCTTTACCCCCCCCTCCCCCCCCCGAAAAAAGAAAACTCTCTTAGTAGCTGCCAAATCTCCCGATTTTTCCGGGAGTCTCCCGAATTTTGAGGCAATCTCCCGAACTCCCGAAAAATTCCTAAATCTCCCGAATTTTTACAATAATTAGAAAAAATCCGTACAAAAGGGATTTTCCTAAAAATATCCCTATGCAGACGTGCCAACTCTCCGGATTTTGGTCGGAGACTCCGGATTTTTCATTACTTCTCCGGCCTCCGGATTACTAACGAAATTCTCCGGCTTTATTTGTTGGAAATTTATCAATTAACCAGACATGGTAATAATTCCTCGAAAACACCAATTTTCCGCATTTTTAGCACTGATTTTTATCATTCCCGGGATCGTAGCAAATCCATAATACAATGCAGGGTAATGCCAATCAAATTAACGGAGATTTACGGCCGCATGTATTGTAAATTAAGATCTCGATCTCTTATTTTATGAAAGTAATAAACATACTTCTTCAAAGGTTATTGAGCATAAATCACTAAAATGTTATTTTGTTCATTAATTTCGTATAAACACTGCGATTGCGCAATTCAGTTTGTTCTCATGAATCGCCGAGAGTACAATAGTATATTTTTCCATCCGTCTCAATCTTCTAAATATTGCATTTTTGATTGACTAAACTAGCTTATTTTCATATTCTGATTAATTATTATGGTTAATTTCTTAATTATTTTCGCATAAATAATGCGATTGCGCAATTCAGTTGCTTTGCGTGAATTGCCGAGAGTACGTTAGTATCTTTTTCCATCCATCTCCATCATTTAAATGTTGCATATTGGACCAACTAAACTAGCTTATTTTCATATTCTGATTAATTATTGTGGTTAATTTCTTAATTATTTTCGCATAAATAGTGCGTTTGCGCAATTCAGTTACTTCACGTGAATTGCCGAGAGTACGTTAGTATCTTTTTCCATCCATCTCCATCATTTAAATGTTGAATATTAGATTGACTAAACTAGCTTATTTTCATATTATGGCTAATTATTAAGGTTAATTTTTTAATTTTATTTGCATAATACAAATTTTTCTATTTTAAAAAATCGGTATGAACTCTGTGAAGGGATATTGAAGAAGAATTTAGTAAGAAGTTCTTAAAAAAAGCAAAAAGAGCTACTACTTTATTTTTAAGTAGTAAGAAGGATTGAATTTGACATTTTTTAATTATATAGAACTTTTACGTGTTGTATTTTTACTTACCAAAAGATTTCTTTCATTCAATATTTTATCTGCAGAGAAGTGTTTCTGTGTCAATGATTATTAAACAGTAACCAATGACATTTTTCTTTATGCATCATATTCAGTGTAATGAACATTGTTATAGACTCTGATGAGAATAACTCTAACGAATGTGCTTATTTTTTAAAAGATGTTTTAATTCTTTTGTATTCGTTGAAATTAAATTGTGTTTACAGTTGCAATACAGATTGTTTATCATATTTGTCCATTTTTTATGGTGCAGTTTTGTAGTAGAGGGAAAAAACCTCTATTCTGTCTTGAAAATTCCCTTTTATGCTTTCTGTAAAAAAAAGAAATTGTTATCGCGCTGTGCGATTTTTCGACTTTTGTCGCAAATTACAAATATTTAAAAATCTCCCTAATTTTCATTTTCCAAGGTTGGCAGCTATGCTGTAGTTCACCAACGAAATCATTAAAAGCTAAAATCAAAAGGAGACCCGGAACTCAATAATAAAATTGTTGATGCTGCGAGAAGTGCTCTGTTTACTTTACAGAACCATGTTTTACCGCTCCAAATGGAGAAATAATTCATTGGATTCTCCTTGTGCCAAGGTCAAACATCTATAAAAATACATTTAAGTTGCTTCCACGGGCATTTAACGCCATCTAGTAGACAAATAAATTCAAATGAAAACGTTTCACGTAGAAACACCAATACGTGCCACTCGCTGTTTAGGGTTAAGTTCTCTCCGGCACGAGTGCGTGCTGTACGTCCTTGAATGCAAGCCAGCACGCGGGCGTGCCAACCGTCGCAAAAGGGTTAAGCCTCATATCAAGGAGACTTTAAATCACAAATTTTAATAATTAAGAACAATATATTTTGTAAGTCGTCAACCTTTATAAATTCAATTTATTTTTCAAAATAACAAAAAAAAAAAATCCTGATTTCTGAATGTTGACTGAAAAAAAAAAATTTGGAAATCTTGTAGTTTTTGTTATTATTTATAGCGTATATATTAACTGATTTGATAATTTAGGAAAATTTGTTGTACCCCTCTTTAAAAGTAAGTCAAACTTACACATGCACATTGTATTAAATATCAGTTTGTTTGCTTCCATGTTTATAATTTTAGCAAACCTGTCAGAATGGCTGTGGACCAGTGACTTTTACTGATAACTTCTAATGCTGGTGTGACGATTGTGCGTCGCCGGGCCCCGAACCAGGTACCCTTTGGTTACAAGACCGACATTATAATCACTGAGCATCCTCTGTTCTTATAATTCGGATACAGGTTTCCAAGCATCTTTGATCGATGTCTTTGCTGCCGCACTGGCATATATAACTTTTATAGCGAAATGAAGGCATGAGTTTTGACTTCATTTGGTACTTATCTGTTATAGGAACCATGGGTTAGAAGTGGCCATTAAAAGAAAATGCTCTTCCAGTCTTTTGAACCTGTTTCTTATAGGGATGTAAAACATTTTTTGCTAAATAGCTTACAGAAAAATTTAAACATCGTTTGAGGTTGAATATATATATATATATATATATATATATATATATATATATATATATATATATATATATATATATATAAATCAGTTTGGTCCAAAGATGCTCATTTAGGGTATGTGCGTACTTTTTGTTCATTTGCTTAAGAAAGTTATTGCTAAAAAAGGGGGGGGGGGTGACTGGTATGTATTTCTTCAAATCATGAACTATGGCAGAACTCTTCTCTTACATCACACACCAAATGTTGTTTTATCACCAGTTCTGGTACACCATTCTTACAACTCCTGCAAGAGTGAAGGGAAAGACGAACTGCTTTTAATCCGCAATATTGTTCATGAAGTCCGATGGTTTGATTGTGTATCAAAATGTCATTAGATACCTTTGTATCCAATTATTTAAATCATTTATTATGTATTTTCTGGTTTTAAAGTAATACTCATACTATGAAAATAAATGTATTTAAGAACTTTGTGTACTGCATACAGATTGTTTGAAATTAGTTTAAGAAATGTTCCACACACATATATAATTTATTATTTGAATAAAACTATTATATGAGAGATTTTGTAGTAAATATATGTGTAGGATTCATATGTTGTTCAAAGGGTTCCGCGACGTGATAGTTTCATGTAAATTGTCTTAAAAATTTAAAAATAACTAACATTTTGATGCATAATTTGAAACAAGGGATTTTTCTTATTTTGGGGTTCTACCATCAGATTAAATTTCAAAAGGGTTTTGAGACAAAATAAATTTGAAAAACACTGGTATAATGTATAGGGAAAGTATTGTGACGAGGTCGAAAACTCTAATTCTAGCTTGTATTTTCAACGGTAGAGCTCATTTCAAACATCCCTGAAATCGAATCGAATGTTTTTGAAATGATATCTGTATGTGTGTGTGTGTGTGTGTGTGCGTGCGCATGGAACGCACTCATGTATATTAATACAGGGTTTGAAAAATACTGAGTGCTAGTTCGCCATGGCGATTAAAAAATCGGAGCTGGCGACAATAATTTCACTTTTAATTACAGACATGAGATTCTTCCAAGGATCGACGAATTTCCTCTTTTGTGTTGGTTTTTATTTTCCCGAGTATTTCCGTTTTTTTTTTTTTTTTTTTTTTTTTTTTTTTTTTTTTTTTTTCACGTTTATTGCCTGAGAATTTTCTTCTTCCCGCAGGCGAAAATATTTTTCTTGCAAATTCAAAATTTTCTCTTCCTTAAGCAGGGTGCCCACAGGGCAAAAAAGTCTGGAAAAAGTTATAAAATCGATCACAAATGTCCAAAATCTCACGAATTTTGAGATGGGAGTTTTTTCGATCTTATATCTGGAAATCTGTTTCCCTGCGATTGTAAATTTGTTCCTCTGTAAATCTGTCTGCGACAGATCCGCTTCATGTAGGAGATGACCAATGATTATTATCGTATAATATACAAAAGCTATTTTTCAAACATATTACTCATGAAATGGACGTCTTTGTAGCAATATATCGTGAAAAACGGCAATTGTACGCGATTCTCAGTATATCTCGTTTAATTGTGAAAATACCTTCCACTTATACAATCTGTTTGCACCCTTTTTTAAAAATTCCAAAATTTTCTAATTCGAGATTTTAATGCCAATATATGCTTTAGGACACCCTGAACACGTTTTGACTATTTTAGGAAGTGATATCCATATTAATGGATTTTGGCGAAATTTTATATCTGAATTTGTTATCGAAAAATCTAGAACTGGATAGAATTTTTTTAAATTTGAGCGAAAACTTTGAAGTTTATTCGAAATTTTATATTTTTTTAGCATGGCAGCATAGGATAAAATTTAAGATAATCATGCATATAAAAAATATTTATGGCCTAATGATTGTGAGACTTTGTATAGTTTCAATCACTGTTATGAAAAATAGCCACGATACAATTTTTGTGTTCGGGACATCATTAGCCCCCCTCCGGAGCACATGATGTCATGGGAACTAGCATGAGCTATTCTTGATATATTGTACGTTTGTCAAATAAATTTTAAAAAATACATAAAACTAAAACTGTGCTAACTGTTGTGAAATATGTTCCCTTTCCATATGTAATATTATATGGCAACTGTATTAGCATCATTGTAGGTTTCATTCACAAAAGAAGACACTTTTTTGCTATAGTTTTGCATTTTGACATCAAACAATTCGTCAAATATAATTTATTTGTTTGTCTGTCTGTAATACTTGTTGTTAAATGAACAAAATATCATCAACTTGACATTTTATTTAAAATGTTGGCAAAAATGACACAAAATTAATAAAAATAATGCCAAATTGATGAATATTCAATATCTTGGAAAATGAAGTTTAATTTATTTGATAATTCCTGTCCCTTTGGTGAAATTAATATTTTTGATTTAAGATATATTGAGTTTCACGGTTATAATCATTTCAAATACAAAATATATTGCTTAGCGAATACTAGCTATATTTCTAATTGTCAAGTTATATTTGCACAAAATGAAAGTTAATTTGGTTAAGCTGTGAAGGATGCAAAGTCATTGACGAAGTCGTTTTGACACTCCCACCCATTTTATTCGCTCTCGGGAGAGAAACAAAAAGATTCAACTCTGTTAGGTTCTATCCCGTTGTTGATAGTATAAGCATGGGCACCGCACCTATAGCTCTTTTTCCAGGTGGCAAACTCAAGAATGATATGTACAATATCGACTAGCTTAATACCTACATTTTGGACCTTGAATGTCCAGAGGAGCGGAAGTGCCTCCTTGCCCTCCACTATGGGTGCCCATTGAAAGGCTCCCTGCTTATACTATTAACCTCATTACAGAGCATAACGGATCTGAAGTTTTGTTTTCCCTAGGAGTGGAAAAATCTTTCCAGTCCCCCACAAAAGTATCCGTGAAGTCTGAAGCTTTACACACGTATAGCCATCCAGGACGCAGTAGCCCAGTGGTTAGCAATCAGGAATTACACTTGGTAGGCCCAGGTTCGATTTCCTCCACTGCCAAAATTGCTGCCATGTTCACGCAGAGTATGATTACGTTAAACATGTGGTTCCATAAATCCTTCCGAGAGGTTGGTTGTAGGGGAAGGAGGGTGCGGTCCCTATGGATGCCTCCCCCACTGGATTCTAGCCTACATTGGATGGCTTTTCCCGGTCGTCCAAACAGTTACCTGGTCGGACGGTCTGGATCTCAACAACACTTATAGCCATCTGGCCGTCCAAATTAATGCTCATGTCCCAGGACGAGTCAGACGGTCTGGGTTTTCGACACTTATAGCCATGGGGGCCCGTAGGGGCATTCAAAGTTACAAATGTAGGTATCAAGCTAGTCGATATTGTACGTTTCATCGTTGAGTTTGCCTTCGCTGGAGTAAGTTCTATTGGCACCCTTCCCATTTGTACCCATAGGGAACCGCAAGAGCGTACTTGCCCTCCCATGGACGTTCATGGTCAAAAATGCAGGTATCAAGATAGTCAATATTGTGTATCTCATCACTGAGTTTGCTCTCTGGAAAATGTTCTATGGACATCCATAGGAGAGTGTGAGGGGGCACTTACCCTCCTGTGAACGTTCAAGGTCAGAAATGTAGGTATCAAGTTAGTAGATTGAAACAAAGTTGGCCTCTCTTGCAGTTATATTTTAATCGTACTACATTTTTGACACTCTCCCCCGTGTTCTAATCACGTTAATTACATAATGATCTACCTAATTCCAATTTTTTTAGAATGCAGCTACATATTGAATTCCGTGGCTGTACGTACTCTTTCTATTTTTAAAATCTCTAATTTCAAATAATGTTTTAATCCCATTTATTACAAAATATTCTACCTGTTTGTAATTTTCTACAGAATGTATCTACATATAAATTGTCATAGTGATATGTTCATTAGCACCTCACAGATACACACTGATGGAAATATTTCCAAAAATGTTCGAAATTTGTTCATGATGTCTTGAAGTGCATTTTTTTCGTCTAAATGTCGAATTAAAAATTATTTATGAACTTCCTCTATACAATAGCATTAGAAAATAATAAATTTATTCTTTAATCTAGTTAATGTTGAATTAATTTAATTCTAATCTAACAAATAATGCATTTAAAACATGTCTATATTGCTTAATTGTAAATTATATATCTACTTCTTTAATTTAGTCAATATTGAATTAATTTTATTCTAATCTGAGAGATAATGCATTTAAAATGTGTCTATGTTGGTTAATTGTGAGTTATATATCCGCTTCTTTAATTTAGGCAATATTGAATTAATTTAATTCTAATCTAAGATAATACATTTAAAATGTGACTATATTGCTAAATTGTAAGTTATATATCCTATAAAAACAGAAACAAATTTGTGGGAGTTCCTTCTCTGGATGTAGAGAATGCGTGGCTGCTATAATAACCTTGAGCGCGCTGCTTTGCTTATCACACTGGCGATAAAACGACGTTTGCTGTCTGATTTGAAAGAAGTGTTCTGCCGCTGAACACTGTTTGGATAACCGTGACTGCTATACCATATGAAAAATTGAATTTGCTCCCAGTAGGCTAGTATTTAAGTTTTTAGAAAAAAATAAACAAAATATTTTTGTATGGAAATAAATCTTTTTATTGCTTTTTAAAATATTCGCCTTTAGCATCAATTTCATTCAAATAAACCAATACTTTCAAAACAGTTATGCCATTTAGAAGTTGATATAGAAGAAACATGTGATTTATAAGCTTCAAAAATGCTTCTTTTGAGCTATTGTTGACCACTCACTTTATTTCTGATTGTTGGGAGCAAGAAAAAATCATTTGGTGCTAAATGAAGTGGATAAGGAAAATGACTCATCAAATTAATTTTTTCATGCTTCAAATACTTGATAATTTGAAATACAGTGTGTGAACTTGCATTGCCATGATGAAGAATGATGCAACTTTTAGTAATTTTTTTTTTCTGATTTGAGCAACTATTTCTGGCAAGCAAATTATCGTTTACCAATCAGTATTTACTGTTCTACGATCCTCAAAAGCATCGGTTGCAACATGGCCTGGTTTATTAAAACATGAAACAATTATTTTCTTTGAAACACTTTGCGCACAAACAACTTTTGTAGGATTTGGTTCATTTTGAAACGCCCAAGTAATGGATTCTTGTTTTGTTTCGGGTTGATAAGAATGTTTCGTCACCTGTTACACACACACAATGTAAAAACATGTGTTGAGGCATCAGAGTTGAATTTTTTGAGATTTTCCTTGCACAATTTGACCCAAGCATCCTTTTAAGCTCAAGTTAAATTGTGTGGAATCCGAAGTACATGTACCTTTTTGATTTTTAAATGATCATGTAAAATTGAATGCACTCGGGTCCTTGAAATGTTCAAAGATGTCTCAATTTTATCATATGTGATATTGACAGTCTAAAGTTATCATTTGTTACACATCATTAATATTTTCTAACATCATAGCATTCTTGATCGACCTTCACAAAGGTTATAAGAGTCCATCCAAGATGGAATTCTTAATTCTTTAAACAAGTTGCACATTGTTGCTTTGAATGGGGCTTTAGCATCAAAAGTCAAATTCATTCGATCGACACACTGTTGTTGTGTTAACCCTTGTCGAAAGTCATAATAAATCATAGCTTGAAAATCCCTTCAACTTATATCCATATTCTGTCGCTGCCTTATTAACTTCAAAACGATACTGTAAAAATAATTTTATAGCATATCTCATTCTGTAACAACCAATGCTTATGTGTTCAACTTTTAAAAATACAGTACAGGATCTATTATCCGGAATGTTTGGGACTTCAGGCATTCTGGATAAGGGGTTTTTCCGTAATTCGGAACACTTTTTCTAAAACTTACTGGAATGGTCTCAAATGTCATTATAGAAAATTATAAGTCATTTTAAAAACATAAATGTATTAAAAAAAGCTTTTTTACAATTTATATGGGTTAACTAAAATGCAAATTACATGTAATTATAGTATCAAATTTAGTGATTAAGAAAAATTTTAAAAGAAAAAAATGTCTGAAAAAAGTTGATTATTCAGGGTAGTTATTAGAAGTCTTTTTTTTTTTTTAACATTTCAACTAAAGTGGGCCCTCACCATATTCATCTAATATTTTGGCAGAAGCACCTTTGTTCATATGTTTCAAAATATTTTAAAGTAGTAAAATTAAGATGAGAAGGATGTTCATTTTTAATTGAAATGAGATATTCAACTATGGGTGCAAATATATAAAATTCTAATTTATGCTCTTCAAATGTGTTTCTAATAAGCCTTTATAATTCTAAATGCCTGAATAAATAAAAAAATTTTAATTTCGTTATCCTAAACATATATCTCATTTTCACCAACAATATGTTTAAAAGATAATATCCCAGCATAAAAAGCACAAAAAATATAAAAATATTAGTGGATGGAAGTAGATTGAAAAAATGGAAAATACTTAAAAATAAAACAAAATATACCGGCGATCGTGTTTCAATAAAAATATTTCGCGATATTTCTAAACTGTCTGCTATAAATTACTAATTAATAAATGTAACACGTTAAAACCCCATAAATATACTGCAATGGAACTTTTTGCTAGGGTCAATTTTTGGTCCAAAAAAAGCCATTTTCATCTAAATAATAGGATTTAATTGAAAATTATTTTGATCTTAGAATTCCATCAACGTTTTTTAAAATATTGAAGATGTGTATATTTCCACAGAGATGAAAAAAAAAATGGATTTTCCTGAGAAAATGAGAAGTTTATTGCTTAGGTTAAGTATTTAAAGAGATCAATCAGAAGGCCCTGAATTTCATTTTATAGCTGCTATACTTTTCTCTGCATTTCGGCAAATGTTAACTCTCATTAATTTCGGGAATTCCTTACTTAAACGTACTTTCTATCATCTCGTAAATGTGCTGATGACTCTTTTTTTTCATCTTTTCCAATAAATGTTGATTACATTGTGCAAAATAGTGTGAATTCTGTGCGGCACATCGCGTTTGAAGAGCGTAGGATTTCTTTAGCGATATCAGGATATTTCTAGCGAAAAAGTTGGAATACTTTTACCAAAAATCAAAGTCCCGGAACAAAACGCAGAAAAGAAAATGTAACGAATTCGGAAAAATTGAAACCTTTGTGCCTAGTGTGCTCTGCTCTATACACCCAGAAAAAAATGAAACTCCATTAAAAAAGCACCTTGCTGTGACTTGTCCGTAACTACCTCCTGTATTATACTATACAGGAGTTAGTTACTACCTCCTGTATTATACTATACAGGAGTTAGTTACGGACAAGTCGTGGCTCCTATTGAAACTAGTGAAGAATGGAATGATGCGTTGCGCCGTCAATGTGACGGTCTCGCCCGTGCCGGATCGTCACCTCAGAGAGCTACTATCGGGGGTGACGGCCGGATGTGGCCACTTAGGAAATTTTTGGGAAAAACGGTGCTACTTCCGATGTTTTCCGGAAAAGAGGAATTGTGGAACTTCTCGGAAAAAACATGATCCACGGAATACTTTCATTCGCTATCGCGAGAATTCCTCGCGTTCGTTTCCAAAATTTAAGAAGAATCAGCGGCGGCGAGTGCACATGGCATTTTTTTCTGCGCGGGAATTTTCAATTTCGTGCGCGGTTTGCGCATTCTATTTCAAACCCTCTAAAATAGTAGGTTTCAATGCATTTTTTTAAATTGATATTGCTAATTAAAGCAAAAAAGCATTTGGCGGGATTTTAAACAAAAAATCGCTATTTAGCGCAATATTTAGCAAATAATCCCTTGTTGGCGCAGAATTTGGCATTCTTTTGCCGTATTCCGGTTTTGGGAGAGTCCGGATATTGCAACGCCGGATAAGAGGTCGCTTACTGTACTGTACACTAAAAGCCGTTAATTTTGGTATGCCACATTCTAAAAACGTAAGTACTGACCCACGTAAAACAATGTGGATTTCGATTAGAAATTTAAATACATCAGCCTTTTTATGTTGCCAATTAGAAATAAACAAGGTGTATTGTTTTGACTGTAACTTTTGTTCTTATAGGAATTTTTGCCTGGGGTTTAATTTAAAATTCTGATAAAAAAAAAATACCTTTTATTTCAATTTGTCTTTAAAAAAAATCAATTTTTTGAACATTTAAAAGGTATATGACCCCTGAAATGTCAGTTTGTGCCCTAGATGGTAGTGTTACGCTCTAGGCAGCTCCCTAGTTACCCTAATGGTAGCACGGGACCTGTATAAATGTAACAACAAATGCTTATAACTGCTACAAAATGACGGAACAGCAAATTTTGCCAAAAGCTTGGCAATTCCTAGATCTGAAAATTCAAATTTTCACTTAGTATCCAGTGGTCGGTAGGCAGCTTGAGTTTAATGGCCACGCTATATTGGTTTTCTTGTGAAATCAAAAAGTATGGTTATATGCACTTAATTCTTGCTCTCTTTCTCTCTCTCTCTCTCTATATATATATATATATACAGGGTGTCTCATAAATAGAGGTACAAACTTTAAGGGGAGGTTAAAGATTAAAATTCCCACTTGCCACATGGTGATTAAACTTGAAAAACTGTCGATTAACAAAATCCTGACTACCGGTCAAACTCTGTGATAGCTTAGAATGGCCCTTCTCCCTAAACAATCCCACCTGTAGAGTAGCAAAAATCTGTCAACAATCGCTATGATACTGCTGTGGCTCTGCAAGGCGATCGTAATTTATTGCATTTGCAACCGAGAATTAGTGCAATCCACATTCCTATCTTACCCCTTACCTTAATCATTGATGTGTTTTGCGACATGCCTTGGCGTAGTGTCTTTACTGTGCTCTTTGCATTGACTTAGACACCCCCCCCCCCCCCCCATTTTTACATGCTGTACAAAGGAGTAACTATGCTGTTTCGAAGAGTAATCTAGCTCTTTGGTACTAATAGGTCTTTCATCATTTTTACACCTACCTCAAATTTAAAAGGGTTCCCTAAAGCAGATGCACGAACGGAATTAAAATCACTCGCTAAACAATAAAAAATGCTGCGTGAAATTCGCCCTCACTATTTTCGGCATGTGTATTTATTTATTGGTTAAATATTCATTATAGCATGTTTTTCATAATAAAAAATGTTATATATTATTGCCCTACTTTATTCTATGTATTCATGGTCCATAAATGACCATATGGAAATTATGAATGTTTGTAGCATTGACTAAAATAGTTCGTTTGAAGGATACTAACCCAACATACTTCGTATTAATTTTAAAGCTAGATCGTGAGAATTTCACAATTTTTAAAATCTCGATGCACTACAGCTTTTTGCTCAGAGAAATTTCAGATATCCTTTTATAGATTATACCCTGTTTTAAGTTATAAATCTCTCATCGATGATGTATAAAACTAAAAATGTATGGATTCCTAAACTGTTTGCATAGTTGTGTTTTTAGAAGTGCTAACTGTTAACAATTATTATAAATTCAAAATTAAATGGGTTCCATTTTCAACTCACTCGCAGACGAAGGCTGTTCACACCCCCCCCCCCCCCTCCCCCAATCGGAAAATTTGAGTTTTGTAATAAAACATGTTTCTATCGATACAAAACGACATTTCTTAAATTCAAAAATGTCGAAATATTAAAGAAATAATTTTTTTTTAGGAGAGTAAAGAATTGTTATGAAATATATTGGGGAAATTTTAGAATAAAAGCGTTCATAATGTCTGATAATATAACAGGAAAAAAGACCGAAATGTCGCGATCGTGATGAAAATTTACAGAGTAAATAATCAAAAAATAAAAACAAGATTATAAATTTATTAAAAATCGCCGAAAATTACTGGTAAAACTTTCTAAATTAAAGAAAAATTAGTGGCCGGACTTCTTAAAAATAATAGGGAGGAATAAATAATAGTAAATGCTTCATCATCTTGGAAAAATAAAAAGATCAAGATGAGAAAGCTTAAATAAATTGTCTCCAAAAATATTTGAATATATGATAAATAAATTTTTTTATGATCTATTGGAAAACAAATATAAAACACCTGAAAAGACCTATAATAAAAATCATTGGTAAGATTTAAAACTAGGTTAACAAAAATTAGTGAATATAAATATTTAAAATATTCAAAAATGGGATAAAAGAAAAATTGAAAATTGAAAAACCTTTAAGAAATGGAAAAGATGGAGATAGGGACACTAACTTATAGAAAAGAATTGGTTTTTGAGAAAACACTTAAAATAAGTTTAGACAATTTATTAAATATTAATGAGAAGATAGTAGTAATAAATGAATGTTAACAATATTACTCATTAAAAAATTTAAATATCTCTGTGAATTTGTCTCGTGTTGTTATCAAATAATAAAAAAAAAATTTGTGTACTTGCTAATCTCTTAAATTTCTCCCAATTTTTAAAATCCTCCTCCTTTGCTTCATCATCCAAATAATAGATTGTATAACCCTTTCGGCACGGCGGCATTCCGAAACTGCCGTGGCCCAAAGGACGGAGCGCTTGGTTTCCGAACTGTTCCCAAAAGACGGCTAATTTTTTGCGGTAAGCCTAACTCTCGAAAAAAATTCACTAAAAATCCCCCGTGCAACACAGCATTCTACTTTTTTCAGGGAGAAAGGAAATACTTATTTTCTATTTGATGTATATTTTTCATACAAATTTTCTTTTATCAAAATATTAAAAATTTTAGTGTATTTTAGTAATTTTAGTGTTTTAGGTACAGATGGATAATTCTTTGGCATGTCCTTCCAATTTTTTTAAAACTGTATCACATATATGCGTATTCTTAGACAACAAATACTTTGCCAGTACAGGAGAGGTAAAAAATTTATCCAAATGCAAAGTATATCCTTTTCCTAAAAGTTCACTTAGAAGTGTTTTCACAACACGTTCTCAACACCCACCATCGGCCGGCCATACATTTAACTGCCGCAAACCCCTGGGTTGGCTGTATGGTCTGGGCCTTTCACACCCACCATCAGAGCTTGATAATTCCGTGTCCTTTCCAGTATATACAAGGAAATTCCATATATAGCCTGATTCCGATTCTGACAATTTATATATTTTTATTCCATATCTGGACCTTTTCGAGGGGATATATTGACGAAATTCCCAGCCTTCCTTTCAATGATAACAAAGATTCATCAATGAACACATTTCTTCTAGGAGTGTATATAGATTTAAATTTTGAAACTAATGCATCTAACACAGGTTTCAATTTATCTAGTTTTTGGGCATTACTATCAAGAGTAAAATGAAGGTAACGTAATATTCCTATAAATCGATCGCGACTCATAACTGAATTAAAAAAAGGAGTACTACTGATAATTCGATTCTTAGAAGAATACATTTTAAGATTTGGTTTTCTGGCAATGCTCGTCAAAAGTACTAGTGCGAGAAACACACAAAATTCGTTTCCTGTCACAGGTGTAAATACATTTGAAACAGGTGGCGTCCTTGATGTGGAAGGAGAGAGATTTTTCTCCCATTTTTTCTTTGCAAACTCATTAATTGCTTTTACGATAAATTCTACTAGTTCATCATCAACAAATATGCTAAAAAATCAAGTTCCTTATCTAAATTAGGCGGCATGATATTGTGATTTATTCCAGGTATGTTCAAAAACTCCAAAGATTTCAGATCTTTCAAATCACATGTCCAAACATCATGCCAAAAAAACAGCAACTGAAGCTGGCGACATTGTAATAATAGTACACTCAGAATCTAAAGAATCAATTGCATTTTCAGATTCATCATCAGAAATAACACTGTTCCATGAATCTTTACTATCTGCATTGCTTTCATTACTGTCTGGTTTGTTTACAATACTCGTATATTCTTCCACAGAAAGGAAACGTTTCAAACCAGCCATACTTTTATCCGAAATAACCTAATCATTTCACTGTCGCACATTCCTTTACCCCCCCCCCCCCCCCCCCCAAAAAAAAAAAATACTCTTATATTCCTATAATTCACCAACGAATTCATTAAATGCTAAAATCAAAAGGAGACCCAGAACTCAATTATAAAATTGTTGATGCTGCGAGAAGTGCTCTGTGTTTACTTTACAGAACCATGTTTCACCGCTCCAGATGGAGAAATAATTCATTAGATTCTCTTTGTGCCAAGGTCAAGCATCTGCAAAATACATTTAAGTTGCTTCCACGGGCATTTAACGCCATCTAGTAGACAAATAAATTCAAATGAAAACGTCTCACATAGAAACATCGATACGTGCCACTCGCCGTTTAGGGTAAAGTTCTCTCCGTCACGAGTGCGTGCTGTCCGTTCTTGAATGCAAGTTGGCAGCTGGCATGCGGGCGTGCCAACCGTCGCGAAAGGGATAAAAGTAGATCTGCTAAGGGGAGTTTTTTTGCTAATAGACATATGGTGACTTATGTTTACTGTATAATAAATGTATAAATAAATAATAACACCAAATTTCTAAATTATTATATAGCATATTTAAATACAATTTTGCATAACATTAGGCAAGTTGAAAAAGATTATCACACATTTTGCAGCTGTAAACAACTGGCCATTAAACTTTATGGATCTATCGGCCAGTGGCTACTAACGAAAAATGGGAATTTTAAGCTTTAGGGGAGGTAGAGAACATCAAAAGGATTGAGAATTGCATATGAACCCATGTCCGGAAATGTCACTGTACGTCAGTAGGTGGTGGTGTTCATGAGAGCGGTGGAGGGGAAATATCTGATTTTTCCTCATTTGAGCAGTAGTCGCCTTAGGAAGAGCATGGAACGTTATATGAACAGGGAGCTGGCAGACATGCACTTAGTGTATGGATTGACTAATGGCAATGCACGAGCAGCTGAATGACTATCAAGAACGGTTCTCAGAGTCATGTACCTGACCACTGTTTGTTTTCGCATGTGCATCACAATTTGTGCGAATATAGGTCTTTAAGAGGTAACAGGCATAGTGAGGGCAGGCCACGAGTGATTTGTACACCCGCCATGGAACAAATTGTGTTGGGTGTCATAGAGAGGTACCAGCATACGTGCCGTCGCTACTGCCGTAAGAGGGTCACATGCTAGTGTACAGTATGTTTTGCAAGCTGAATCCTTATACCCATATCATCTCCAAAGGGTACAGTTACTGCTCCCCACAGATCATCCTGCATGTGTACGTTTTGCACAGTGGTACCTCCAAAAATGTGCCCAAATGTTCATTTTCCTGAAAGTTTGGTAAATACTTCCCAAGTATATATGTTTAGCATATAGCAGAGTTGTGCAGTTTCAATAAATACAAAGTCAAGTTTCAGAAAACACAATCAGCGTTTATTTAAAACATCAGAGTCTTGCCATGTTGAACAGACTGGCAGCGATAACAAAATGTAGCATTAACATATTTACAAAGCTCAAAGTTGAAAAAATAACTAGGAAGTTCACTTTAGAAAAACATAAATACTCGCTGCTTTCCTTCGTATGTTGTTTAACTTCCACTTACGTATAGATCACATACTTGCACATGAGATAACGTTAACTTGCCACTTAAAGATGACTAAATTTACTCTTACACATGAACAGTCGAGCACTTGCTTAAAGTTAAATTAAAAACAGGAAAACACCAGGTAAAGTTCCTTTAATGATAAATGCCATCACTCACTTAGATTAACACTGTAGTAACTTTTACCATCATATTTGCCTTTTTCACCAAGACTATTTCACGAACCGTCATTAACTAGTCATATCTCAGACAGCGACTACTTCGACTGAAAACAGATTACATTTCTACTGCCTCTCTATCTGTCGCTGTACTCTAGCATTCTTGCACTACTAATGTTTCGAAACTGAACTTTCTATATACATGAGGATTGGCAGCTTCCGGAATGATTTCTGACATCCGCCCCCTAAATGAGTTTGCGTATGCGTTGGATATTCAAATTTGCATGAAGACTTCTGCTGAAAGACCACCGTGAGTCACTCCTGAGAATGAGGTAAGTAAATCAAAAGTAATGTTGCGTTTTTGAACATCGCTCAGGAAAATGCTGATTCACGATCTTTTTGTTTACATTCTTCCAGCACATTTCCCATCTTATGTTTTGTTTACTGTTGCTGTGTGTTTCACACGAGATGGTGTGTTTAATCAACACAATGTGCAATTTGTGGGCTCACGTAAACCCCCAGGGTTGTTGTTGTTGAGACCCAGACCGTCCGACCTACCAGAAAGGTGTAAGGTAACTGTTTGGACGGCAGGGAAGTGCCACCCAATTTAGACCGGAACCCAGTGGGGGAGGCATCCACAGGGATCGTACCCTCCTTCCCCTACCACCAACCTCTCGGAAGGACTTACGGACCCACATGTTTAAAGTGATCGTACTCCGCGTGAACATTGCGGCAGTTTTTTGGCAGTGGCTGGAATCGAACCCGGGCCTACCGAGTGCAACTTCAGCGCGCTAACCAATGGGCTACCGCGGCCGGGGTGTGAGACTGCATGGTACACAACATCGCTTCTCAGTGAATGTTTGAGCCAGTTTGGTCTGCGACTGCTTAGTCGGGACTTACCTGTTGCCATCACCTATGACATTAGCAAATTATTTCATCTTTCTGGAACAGGTTCTACCAGGCTTATTTCACCATGTGCCACAAAATGTGAGACTCAACATGTGGTATCAATATGATGGGGCGCCTCCCCACTATGGAAGGTGTGTTCGGGAACATTTGAATGTATCATTTGGTCAAGATTGGCCGTGATGTACTGGTTGCCTGGCCCCCACACTCTCCGGATTTATGCAGCCTGGATTACTTTTTTGGGGGGCATTTAAAGCTGTTATGTATGAAACACCTGTCGAGCCTGAAATGGATATGGTTGCAAGAATCGTCTGTGCTGCTGCTGATATCCAAGAAAATCCAGGTGTTTTCGACTGTGTCCACCAATCCATGGTCCGTCAGTGTAATGCATGCATCACGTGTAATGGTGGAAACTTCAAACATGTCCTGTAACATTCTGAAATAGAACCATCTACTATGCTACGAGGCATGTTTTTTATGTAAGTACCGTTTTGCGATTCCGCCGCCGCAGCGCTACGGTCGGCGTTCCGCGCATGCGCGCTGGTTACCTACATCTCTTGTCTACGTACTGACGCCATTACAGTCTGATTCTTCATTGTAGACGTTGTTTACTGAGTGTTTAAGATACCTCCGACAATCGTGAGTCCCGCCGATTGTGAAGTACGGGCTGTTATACGATTTCTTAGTGCTAAAGGCGTAAAACCGATCGATATTCATCGTGAGATCTGTGAAGTTTACGGACAAAACATTATGAGTGATGGAATGGTAAGGAAATGGGTGAGAGCATTTAAAGATGGCCGCACAAATGTGCATGATGAAGAACGGAGTGGGCGTCCTTCGGTCTTTAATGAAGATTTGGTGCAGAAAGTGGAAGAAAAGGTGAGAGAAAACAGACGCTTTACAATTTCATCAATGTGCGACTGGTTTCCTCAATATTCTCGTAGTGTTTTGTATCGCATTGTGACCGAGAACTTGAATTACCGGAAATTGTGTTCACGTTGGGTTCCAAAAATGTTGACGGATTTGCACAAAACCCAACGTTTAGGCAGTGCATTGACTTTCCTTGAGCGGTACCACAATGAAGGTGAAGATTTTTTAGACCAAATTGTTACTGGTGACGAAACATGGGTGGCCTACGTCACACCAGAATCAAAACAACAATCCATGGAATGGCGACATTCATCATCACCCAAAAGAGTGAAGTTTAAGCAAACAATTTCTGCCCGGAAAATCATGTGCACAGTTTTTTGGGACAAAAAAGGAGTATTGCTAGTGGAGTTTCTGCCTCGTAATGAGACAATCAATGCAGCGTCTTATTGTGAGACATTGAACAATCTGCGTCGTGCAATCCAGAACAAAAGACGTGGCAAGTTGAGTAAGGGTATCGTTTTGCTGCATGACAATGCCCGTCCACATGTGGCTAATCGGACCAAAGATCTCATCAAATCTTTTAAATGGGAAACTCTAGATCATCCTCCATACAGCCCTGATCTGGCGCCCAGCGACTACCATTTGTTCCTGCACTTGAAGAAACACCTTTGTGGTCAGCGTCTTCAAGACGATAACGAAGTCAAAACAGTTGTGATACAGTGGTTAACAAGTCAGGCGGCAGAATTTTATGAGGAGGGTATTCAAAAACTGGTGCCACGTTATGACAAGTGCCTCAATATTCACGGAAATTATGTAGAAAAGTAGATTAAGGTACAGGCTTTCATGTAGAAATAAAATTATTGCGATATCTTTGCACGTCTTTTTTTAATTCCAAAACGGTACTTACTTAAAAAACATGCCTCGTATTTGTATTATTTATGTGCAATAAATGTTTCCGGTAATGTCTGTCTTAATGTCCTTTCATTTCTTGTACCTCTGCTATCACTTTTCCATGATGTTTCCTGTCATGGGTTCCTAAACAATTCTCAATCCTTTTGATGTTCTTTACCCCCCCCCCCCTTAAAGTTTGTTCCTCTATTTATGAGACACCCTGTATATGTGTGCACGTTGCTACCCTCCACTTTACTATCCTCCCTTAATTTGAAGGTGAATGAAAGCCTGAATGAAAATGTTCTGCAGACCCACAGTGTTTTTTATTGGGAAGTTCAATGTCTCCCAAAAACTTCTCCATCAACTCCTCTTTTCCGTAATGTTTCCTAAGTGGAACCATTTTTCCTGAAAGCTTTTTAAACACCTGCATCCGGAATGGGTTGTTGTTGTTGAAACCCAGACCGTCCGACCTACCAGAAAGGTGTAAGGTAACTGTTTAGACGGTCGGGAAGTGCCACCCAATTTAGACCGGAACCCAGTGGGGGAGGTATCCACAGGGACCGTACCCTCCTTCCCCTACCACCAACCTCTCGGAAGGACTTTCGGGCCCACATGTTTAACGTGATCGTACTCCGCATGAACATGGCGGCAGTTTTGGCAGTGGCTGGAATCGAACCCGGGCCTACCGAGTGCAACTCCAGCGCGCTAACCAATGGGCTACCGCGCCCCGGATTTTTTGCTGTGAACAAATTCATCATTGAGAAAAGCTATTTGTACTTTAAATGTATTTATATAGACTTGAGAAGTTGTTCATTTAACAATTACAGTTAGTGAATTTATCTCATTTATTGCATTTAAAAAGAATATTAGTTTTCTCATTATTTAATGAGGTTTGTGCTGGGAAAATGTAAACAAAACATTACGACTCTCTTGAGCAAAGTTCAAATCATAAATTTATTCACTTTGTTCTCAGGAGTGCATTACAGTGTTTTTCTGGCAAAATTCTTGTGCAAATTCGACTCTCAATGCATATACTAAAATTTTTATATCTAAGTATAATCCCAGTGATGTAGATAATCCATAGTGTACTCATCCTTGGATATAAAGGGCTTAACATGACACAGTGAAATCAGTTGATTAGATGATACAGTAAACTCCCGATTATCTGCGGAATAGGGTGGCGCGATAACCACGGATATGCGAATTTCGCGGATAATCTGCAAAATAGCTGGAAAAGGACAAAAATTCACACACAAATGCATTTAAACCATTTTTAAGCATCATAATATAGTAGCACATACTTACACACATAGAGTTGTGCCTTCTAAGTTTTTACAAAAAAGTCTGTTAATTGTTTTTGTTTTTTCGTTTAGATGCTCCTCTTCTTTATTTGCGATTCAAGTTTTTTTAACAGCATCTTGTCGCAAAGTGATGAATTGTCCTGCTCCTCTATGTATTTAATGATTCCATCAATGTGAGTTAGCGCTTCATCATGGCTCACTTTCTTCTGCATCCCTTCTCCCTCATCTTCTTCATTGTTCTCAGACGAAACCACACCTTTTTCTCCGGCTATGATTTTTTCATCGGTAAGATGTTCGAAGCCTGGATCGTTTGTGTCACAATTGATCCACTCAACGATGTTATTTTCATCCATGTTACTTCCTCCAGGAACAGATTTTGCTAAATTCGCCAAATCAGAAGCAGTAACTTCCTCGTCGTCTTCTTCCTGTGGGAGACTCTAACGTTTTTTCAACATTTGGCAAAATTTTTCTCCAGGACTTTACTAAAGTCGTTATCTTGGCCGTATTCCAAGCAGTGTTGATGTCATAAATGCTGTCAAGAATCGTGTAGTCCTTCCAAAAGCCCTGGAGATCACCCCCCCCCCCCCTCGTCAATGCGTTTTTTCAATAAGTTGGTTCGATGCCTTTTCTTCATAGAAGCTATAACTCCCTGGTCCATGGGCTGGATAAGTGCCGTGACGTTAGGTGGCAAAAACTTGACGAAAAAATTTCCATCTTCTGACTTCAGAACACTTTCTCTTGGGTGAGCCGACGCGTTGTCAAGCAACAATATGGCTTTTTGGGGTAGATTTTTAGACTTGAGATGCTCTCTCACTTGGGAAATGAATTTCTTTTCAAACCATTCCTGAAATATTTCTTGAATCATCCAGGCTTTTTTTTTTGGTTAAAATAATGAACTGGAAGGTTTTCAGCTCTTGTACCTTTAAAGGATCTAGGTTTTCATACTTTCCCAATCGCTGCTAATCTTAGTTTGTGTGTTCCCGTGACATTGCTGCAAGACATTATCGTCAATCGTTCCTTACTGGTTTTATGTCCTGATGCTTGACGCTGTCTTTCAAACGCCAGTGTTCGCGTCGGCAAACATTTCCAATACAGTCCAGATTTGTCAGCGTTGTATACTTGTTCATACGAAAGTTCTTCTGATTTTAAAAATTCCTGAAAATCATTTTTAAAGTCCTCTGCTGCCTGATTATCGCAACTTAATTTGTCACCGTGTAGTCCGATTTCTCTAATCCCATGGCGTTGTTTGAATCTAGTTAATCAGCCTGATGACTCATCAAAAGTCCCTTCCATTCCAAGCTTTTCGAAAAATTGCTTAGCTTTTGCAGCAATAATCGGTCCTGAAATGGGTGTATCCTCACTTCTTACTTGACTCACCCATTTTAATAATGCCAGGTCCAATTCTTCATAGATGCTGGTTTTCATGGTTTTCCTTTTCTTCATGGACGATGAGTTGTCCGATGCGGAAACAAATTGCATTAGTTTATCTTTTTGCTTCATAATGTCTCTAACTGTAGACTCTCCAATGCCATACTTCAAGCTCATTTGTTTTTTCGATGAACCATTTTCAATTTTTTTATCAACTCTAACTTATCTTGGATGGATAAGACAACTTTTTTTCTCTTTTCGCTCATCGCTAAAATTACAAGTTTAAACAGACGCGAGCAGATAGTGCATACAGATTGACCGTAACGTACTAAAGTGATGTAGTGTCAATTCTGACTTGAAATGGCAAGCGTAAAAGAATGGGGAGGTACAGAAAATGACCTCGACCAATTCGCCACGACCTTCAATCTGGTCTGAAACCTGACAAACGGCATATTCGTCCATTGTACAGGTTTCGGTGACCTTGGGGGGGAGGGGTAGAAAGGAATAGGAACAATCTGATTGTTGCTCTAAAAATAGATTTTGCATTTGTTGATCATGAAAGGCGTGTTGCGTGTTTATTTCTCTACATTCCGTAAATGGTTGTCGCAAAAAAAAAAAAAATCGCGGAAGACCGGTCGGATAATCCGCCCGCGGATAATCGGGAGTTTACTGTATATTCAGGTGGTGGACTGATGAAGATTGAATGATTAGAAGAATACTTGGGTGTAGATATGCAATGTTCACTTGAGTATGATAAAGTAAAATCTTGGTGATCATTATGATCATAAAGTTATTGGTATTAGAATATTGGGAGGTGTAGTCAACCATGCTAATAAGTTTACATCGAAATGTGGTTAAAGCTGACATATTACCAAGGATTGGTGGACTTTTAAAAAAGGATGTGTCTATTTGAAAAGGTAATATTCTGTTTTTGCATAACTGATTTTGACAAATCATGTTTAGCACTTTAAAAACCACCTGAATTTTTGAGCATTGAAAACTCACTTGTAGATAGTAAAAACATGTTATTTATGCCTCTTTAAAGCATTCTTTTGCAAGTAGTTCTAAAAGCACAAATTTCTGGTTTTGAATTAAAATAGTCTCTGTATTTTATTTGAGAGGATGTTTATCCCAATTTCATCAAAGCAGCAAATATTCGATAATCCGAAACCCATTTATCCCAATTTCATCAAAACAGCAAATATTCTATAATCCAAAACCCCAATTTTTATTATCCGAACTAAGATTATATTTCTTTTAAAATTAATTTTATTTAAGGGAATAAAAAGGAAAAATTAACTTCTTGCAAATGTTTGACTTGTATACGAATTATAAAGATATCTGTGTAAACAATAAGTGAATGAGACAACCTGTTAACGTTCCATTATCCTTGATATATGTCAACTGTTGAATGCATTGATAGCCAAGCCCGGTTGTGATCCTGTGCTGCTGACAGAATTTTTCGTATATAATTTTGATATATTTTGGAAGTATTGTTTTATCTGTTCTTAAATATCAGATTTTTGTTGGTATTTGATAAATATATGTAATCAGTATCAGATATCGAAACATCCCTAAATATATATTGAAAAATTCTGTTACTATTTTTCGCTAATGTAATTGGCAATATCCACATTTATATTTTTATTTTTATTAATTTCTTTGTTCATTTCCTATTACTTTTGTCACATTTTATAATCAGCCATATCATTTTTCAAAATTGTTTCAACTGAAGTATTTTTTGTATATTTTAAGGCTTATTTTCCAAATTTCATTACTTTATTTAGTACTTCAATCTACTAAGAGCTTGAATATTTTGTCTACATAAATTTGATTCTAAAAACTTATATTGGGAAAACAAAATTTCTAATTTTAACAGTAGTTATAAAATGATATAAAATGTTTGCTTTTATATTTTGTAGATTTCATAAATTACAGAGGCCGTACTTGTCCTGAATACTCAGAAAATAGTTATGTCCTGAAATGCCCTTATTTTTTATGTGCTATCCTAAAAGTTACATATCTCAAAAGCAGATGCAGATATAGCAATTACTACGGATTCTCAGTAATTTCTATGGGTAACATCCTCATACCTACTTATTAAGGAATTTGCATAGTTTTCTACAGAAAATTGCCTTTTGTCTAGACTAATATAAATTTATGGCCACATGCTTGGTAATTCCAATCATCTAATTAACAAGAATGTACGGCAGCATGTGATGTAGATTAAGATCGTAATCGCTTGTTTTATGAAAGTAATAAATATGCTTCTTCACATGTCAAATTCGGCATAAATCGCTAAAATGTTATTTTCTTTTTCATTAATTTTGCATAAGCAGTGAAATTGCACAATTCAGTTTCATTTTGTGAATTGCTGAGAGTCCCAGTATCTTCTTCATCCATCTCTATTTTCTAAATATTGCATATTAGATTGACTTAACTAGCTTATTTTCATATTTTGATTGTTTTAATTTTTTTTTGTGTGTGAATTACTGATTGTACATTAGTATATTTTCCCATCCAGCTCCATTTTCTAAATATTGTATATTTGATTGACTAAACTAGCATATTTTCACATTCTGGTTAATTATTATGGTTAATATTTAAAATTATTTTTGCATAAACAGTGCAATTGCACAATTCAGTTTTTCTCAAATTACCGAGAGTACATTAGTATCTTTTTCTGTCCATCTCCATCTTTTAAAATTGCATACTAGATTGACTAAACTAGCAAATTTTCATATTCTGGCTAATTATTAAGGTTAATTTTTTAATTATATTTGCATAATGCAAATTTTTCTATTTTAAAAAAGTGGTATTAAAGCAATGATTTGAGCAAATGAAAGGGCAACCATTTTGGCTGGGATATAATTCATTGTATACTTTTTTAATTAAAGATCAATATTTGTTATTCTCTTTAACTAAAACTTGTATTTTACCAAACATAAATGTTTGTTTTTATTATAAAGTAATTTTCACTGGATAAAAACATTATATATTTTTTGTCCTGAAATTTTGTAAAATTAGTGTCCTGAATTTTCTTATTCTACCTGTACTACCCCTGATATTGGAATAAAATTTGTAGTTCAGCAGATGTTAAAATGTAAAAACCAATGCGAACATTATCAACTCTGTTTTCTCATCAAAAAACATGTGATTGCAGTACATATGTGGTATACGTTCTTCTCTTTTCGATAATATAACGTTGCTTGTTCTTCCACATAGAAGTGCTGAGGGGCATATTGACAATTATAAGAATGCCGAAGTACAAGAAATACCTGTCTCCCATATTGGCGTCTTTAACCCTTTCGCGATGGTTGGCACGCCCGCGTGCCGGCTGCGAACTTGCATTCAAGGACGTACGGCACGCACTGGTACTAGAAAGAATCGGAATTTCGGAATGCCGCCGTCCCAAAAGGGTTAAGTAATGAATTTTATCTGCACTACACTGTATGCACATTTTGTAAAAAAATAGTGACTGGTGAATAATACAATTTAAAGATTGAGGCTTATTTAGTTTTCCCTTGAGTGTTTACACATTTTTCTAGCTGCCATTTTTGATACGTTCTTGCCAATTAGCAAGTACTAATCTGCAGCTCTATTTATGGGTAGCTTTGCAGGTAGGTTCTAAAATGTTAAAATATACTTTAATCCCAATTATCTAGTTTTTTAAAATTTCTGCAGTATTAATTTCATTTTTGCATTTATATTTTCAGATTTTATTTCCTGTGCTAACTAAATCATCATGCCTGCTGTTCGAGGAGAAGGCATGCGTGGTCTTGCTGTGTTTATCTCAGATATAAGGAATTGTAAGTTTCAAGTACTTTCACTTATTTATGATCAAAACCAAGTTTCATTTATGTACTGGGAATAAGATTATACTCTTAGAAGTTCTTTATAGGATTATATTCCAAAGCATTATTCTATTAAACAGTATCTTAATATATTCTGCTTAATGAGAAACTTTTAAAAGACTACGCTTTCCATAGACTTTAATTTTTTGCAGTTTCATGTGATTTATCCAATCTGCATTTACGCAATCATTATTATGTCCTATTCTAAAATTATTTTTCTCATCCTTAATTTCTAAAAATATCATCTATTCCTTTGATATTTTGATGGTAGAAAGTCGTTAAACTAAATATCTAATAATCATCAATTTTCGGGTTCCAAATATATATTTTTTAGCTTCATGTTTTTTTAAAACTTTAATTTGGAGTAAGTTCATAGAAATATTTTAATATTTCCAAAAGAAGACAAAGCTGTTTAATATGATTAATGGTATTTTCATACATATTCATCATGTTCCTGTGTCCAAAATGATATTAACAGTAATAGCATATGGCAGACTTCTGGAAATCTCCTGTCCTTGCTGGGTTAAAATTCGGTGAGGATGGCCAATTTTCAGAAGTTGCCATCCTCTCGGATGGCCTTGAGATTAGAGATTTCTTTAAAAAAAAATAAATAACAAGTTGCCATCGTAAAATTATGGTGGAAGCTGACCTTTCCCATGCCATGAATGAAAATTGAAATTCTGTCACCTGCAAATTGCCTCCTCCCATAAACTTAGCTAGTGTATATTATCATCACCTTCTTTCTAGGAGAGCCGTCAGGTCTGCATTGTAACCACAGGCACAAATTATTTTCTCTCCCCTCATCTTCCACCCAGTGAATCCGATGACCAAACGAAAATGCGATAGCATTCTCACAATCAAAGTAACATGTTCTGTTCTCCTTTTCGAGGTCTACATGTGTCGAAATTTCAGATTTTCACCTGACCAACAATAGCAATGCTTAAACCCGAGCCAAATCCGAGGAAATTTATAAATGTAGAATGAACTCGACCTGAAGATAACTGCATCTTAACAGGCCCAAAATGATTTGTATTCAAATATGTTAAACACAAATTTGTGAAAATTTTGTACGGAGAATTGAGTTTGTTTTCTTATACATTTATCTTTGCATAGCTGAAATAAACGGAATAAGTTCATGTATTCAATTTAAATCCATTGAAAAAAATTTCAAAATAAATATGTTCGGCCCTGTCTTAACGGACGTTTGAAAAAAAAAAAACTCAACCCGTCCTGAAATAGTAGAAAACTCAAGCCCAGTCTGGGCATAAGCCCAAACCCGTACAGAGCGCTATCCCCTTTTAACTCTTTAAAACCCAAGCTTTAAAATTTTCATTTGCTGTAATAGACGGGAGAGTCATTCCATGTCAAATACACACTGAATAAACTGAATAAACCTCACCCTTTCAGATTTTCATGAAATTTGGCACATTTGTACTATTCATATAGACTTGCAAAAATGCCAAATTTTATTAAGATAGGTCAACTGGTTTTGAAATTACAGCTATGTAAAGTTTTCAAAAATTGGCCAAAATAGCACGAACTGAAATTTTTTTGAATTGCTGTGGAAGTTCTCCTAATTGAGGTAGAAAGCTGGGAGAGGTATCATTTTACAGCATTTTTCATACCCTTTCTATGATATACATCACCATATGGGTTAAGACAAAACACATTTTGTCAAAATTAAAATCAAAAATTAAATTTTTAATTTCTCAAAAAGTACATTTTCAAAAACTTTCAAATTAATACTAAGAATAGCTAGTATAGGTGTAAATCACCTGGCAAAATATAAATATGTGATGATAATGGGTTCAATGTTAAAGTAATTTAAGATCGATTTGCCATTCATGCATTTATTTTATTCAGGTGAAAAATTCAAGAATGCTAAGATTTACACTTAGAAATTTTTAAAAAATTTTACTTTAAACATGAGCATGAATACTGACATGAAGTAAGAATACAGTACTAAATTCAAAGCAATAGAATGTTCACTGATGTAAGTTTGAAAAAGCCTCGTTTGTGATGCATCATTTTCAGGAAGAACATAAATTCTCCCAGTTGGGGTTACAGGATTTACTTTTGTCAAAACATCCATTACTGACATCCACAGAACATCCCTCTGTGCAAGCACCTGTTTCAACTTGTACAAACCTGCATAGATAGGTTTAGATGTGAATGAATCTAGTTCTAGGCAGTCAGCATTTCTCCATTGTTTTGCTTTAGGCATACAATTAAAACAGTAATTTCAAGCCAGTTTCACCCCTAAATTAACACTTTTTTTTTAAATAAAAATATATTTTTTTTTTTGTTACAGGTAAAAATTTTTTGTTGTATATTCTTTAATTATTTGCAAAGCTTACTTAAAAAATTATATGTAATATTTTTTTTTTAATTCAAACTAAAGTTGGGTTTACCCTAACTTAAATTCTGCTAGAAAAGTTTGCATTGTACTTATCAAATTGTAACTTTAAAACTCTGTTAAACTTACAAGTATAATAATAATACACCTTCTTTTTACATTAAATTATAATCTTCTTATTTCCTGTTGTAAGAATATTGAAGGTCATATATATTTTACATAAATACAAAGCATTACTGACAAATCGAGCTTCTGTTTTAAATTATTTTAGCATTGAACCCATTATCATCCCATATTTATATTTTGCCAGGTGATTTACACCTGTACTAGCTATTCTTGGTATTAATTTGAAAATTTTTGAAAATGTACTTTTTGAGAAATTTTTGATTTTAATTTTGACAAAATATTTTTTGTCTTAACCCATATGGTGTTGTATATCATAGGAAATGGTATGAAAAATGCTATAAAATGACACCTCTCCAAGCTCTCTACCTCAATTAGGAGAGCCTCCACTGCAATTCAAATATTTTCTGTTTGTGCTTTTTTGGCCAATTTTTGAAAACTTTACATAGCTGTAATTTCAAAACAAATTGACCTATCTCAATAAAATTAGGTATTTTTACAAGTGTATATGAATAGTACAACTGTGCCAAATTTCATGAAAATCTGAGATGGTGAGGTAAATTTTTTATTATAATTGTGTTGATTTGACATAAAATGACCTGGGAGTACATAACAAGCTTGAATTTTTTGAATGGATTCTTTCAGTTTCAGCCAGAAGTATTTTCATTTCTTCCCCACTTTGGTTTCAACTTTAAAACTAATACATTTACAATTCATTCATGGCATTTGTTCCAGTTGTCTGATAACCATGAAGACTAGATAGGAGGAGTGGACATGCCGTAGTAAGGAATGGTATTCTTTTTTCTGGTCAGAACGATCATTATCATCTTCGCTAGCATAACTCTGCTAATGGTACCGCCCTCTAGTGCACATAGTGTAAACTGAAAACTCTAACGCAGTTTTAAAATGAATGTTTGCTTGAAAATAATATCTTATTCAATATTAACGTGTTTCATCCGTATTGAAAGTAAATTTAAAAAAATGCAAAGCATGTTAATTTTTTTTTCATCTGTAAGAATTATAATAGTATTATAGCACTTGTTCATTAATTTTAAAATACGGACGCATATATTTCGTGATATGAGCGTATTAAAATCTAACATTATCTATAATATATATTTAGATTTTATTATCTTTGATATTTTCCTGCAGTGAAGTTTTAATCTATAACTTTTGTCACAAAAATAATGAGAATATGCATATTGTTAAGCACATAAAACAGATTGTAATAATTACACATTTATAATTTATTTTATGTACTTAACAATGCTTTAGAAAGTTTTTTAAGTTTGCATTTTTGAGGATGTTTGAAATATACCACTGTTAAAGTGCTTACTGTCAACTTGAAACACTGCAAAATTACCTTTACCTTAAAATAATCCAAACCTGTAACATTGTATTATCTATTATCTGAAATCTCAAATTCTAATAACTTAGTTTAGAATGTAAAATAAATAAAAGGTGGCACTCTGCAATTAATAGGATATTAATTTTAAAATGCAATCTATATTTCGATCTATATACTGTTTTTGAGAATATGTATTAATTACAAGCAAACAGAGGTAAATGTTACGAGAAAAAAAAAATTGTTACGAGAAAAGAAATTGTAAGCTGTTATCTATATAAATAAAATTGAAAATCTGTCTTATTTGTGTGTTTGTCTCATCACGAGAGAACTAGCTGGTGCACTGAATTTCATGAAAGTTTGTGGGTAGTCATAAAGTAGCCCCATTTAAAATTTAGTCCATGTCTCGAGTTTCTAGGACCAGGGATTATCGAGACATTCATGTAAAACGAATCTCTCATTGACAGGGCCTGATTAACACATGAGCCTTCAGGGCTGCAACCCTGGGACCCCAAATTTTAAAGGGCCCCTACATTTTGTATGTAATAAATTTTTTTAAACAGAAATAAAACTTTAATTAATTTAAAACTGATAATATTAGTTTTTATTTTAAATTAAAAAATATGCTAATAGTTTTAAATATTATACATCCTTTAAAGTCTTAATATATTATTTATTGATAAAGTAAAAAGTTTGGAAGTTCTTTGCATGTACCAAAAATCCTCCAGAGCTGTGATCTTGAGCCCCCTAATTTGTTACATGTAAATGTTTCTCACATTTTTTACCTTCAATTTTACGTTGTTTTCTGTCACTGACATATCCTGATTTACAACCAGGAACAAAACATGCTCACTAGAAACCATATTTTGAGAAAATAGAAGTACTGATAATAAAGGAATAAATAAAAAGCAAATAAACTTCTAATCAACCTAATGCTATTTGAATGGAACAACCATAACTGTGCTAACAGCAGCGCTGCTAAACTGGAAACTTTCTTCCGAGGTATCATATGTCACTTTTCTCCAGAGCAGCCTCGTTTCCCCTCCTTCCTTTTAGCCTTCAAGCTGACAACTAAAGTTAAGGTATGAAACATCAATTCAGACCAAGAAAATTTTAATATTGATTCAGTCACATTCCCTAGAAATTAAGAGCGTCAATGAGGTTTAATTAAACTGCTTAGGGACAAGAGCATTTATATGATTATTTATTTACCACTCCTTCAAGTTACCAAACTTTGGGAAAAGGAGAGCTTCCTTACTTACATCTCTTACCCCTCTGCCCCCACCCATAGATCTGAATTCCACAGTGTTCGGTCCTTTATCAGATACTCTGCGTCAGCAAGTTTGATCGTGGCGGTTAAGCACTGTGGGGGTACTGTATGAATATGCAGTTATCACACTTCACCGTGAGGCAGTTGATTCTAATTTATTATTGTTGTGTGATTTATGTGTGTGTTATTATTGTGTGTGTTATATTGTTCTAATTTATTATGTTGTGTTATTTAAGCACATATGTTAATGAATATAATGTGAAAAAAAAAATCTTAGGATGACGGGTAAAAAATTTTGATAGCCGCCCTCGATGACAGGTTAGATTTTACAGATTTCCTGAAGCTTGGCATATGGGTTTATTTTTGTTTTACATGGAAATTGAAAGTAGCATTTTCTCATTTTATTTCTTTCAGAGTACCACCACTTTTTTGTTTTTTGCCTGAATAATTTTCATCTTTTTCTTTGGGCAAAAATATTTTCCTCACGCATTCCAAAAATTCCCTTCTTAAGCAGGGTGTCTACAGATAACGAATGTCCCCAAAATGGAAAGACACAAATTTGAAATCGTAGTTTTTGCTTTCTTGCATCTTAAAATCCATTTTTCCACCATTGCAAAATCAGCACTTGCAAGCTGCAATTTCTTCCATGTCAAGAAATGATCAATGATTATCTTTCTCCCCACTTTTGCAATCTATTTACATCAACTAAAATTTTTATAAATATTTCATGTTATAAACCAGAAAACTATTTTTCAAATGTAATTTTAAAAAGTCACATGCACCAAGTATCGTAAGATAGGCATCTGGGAGGAGAGAGACTTTTTCAATCACAGCAGAGCCATAAACATCACTAGTTTACGAGTCTTTCGCACATGCTTTGAAATACACTTATTTACCAATTGTATCTGATAAATTTGTGCTTTTTTTTATTTTTATTTACAAAATGTATTAAATGTGAAATGTAATTTGCCAGATACAGCAACAAATCAGTTGCGCTAAACAAGTTTCTGTGTTCTACGTACATCAAACAAAAATGATGAAAATAATGTTAATTTTACGAACTTTTAACTCTGAGCAATGAGAAAAAATTTCCTATTATAAGATTATTATTATCAACTAGAAAATATGCCCAGCGTTGTCCGGGATTTAAGATAAGCGGTCGTGTCATAGCCGTGTGCACAGACACAATATTGTAGTTTTTTTATCAGAGATTTACATCTTAGATTCCAGCAAACAAAAGATCGTTCTAGAAAATATACTTGGCATTGCCTGGAATTTAAGATGCAAACTTTTGATTGCAATTACATCAGAACTCTCAAAGAATTCTCTAAAACCAAAGAACATTTTGACAATATACACCCACTTGTAATAATAATATAAAAAAAAACTGTCCTGATAGAAAATCTGCAAGAATATCCCAACCTAGGAGCCTTACATGTTCAACAAGTGAGAAATATATTTATTTATTTTTTAAATTCGCAAAAACTCATAAATTTATGGATTTCGTTCAAAGTTGGTTTGAAAGAAAATTTTTCGATCTTTTTGATAGTATTAAGATGGAAGCTGTGAAATAATATTTTCCATCACGAAGAAATGCATTTGTGTGAAAATCATACAAAAATGTAAAAACACTAATTCAAATTAAAAAAAACAAAAAAACAGAGGCATATTATCCTGGGTCATGAAGTACCACCAAATTTCATCTCGTACAACGTTTAGATTTTCTCCCACAGACATCTTCCTTTTATTATTATAGATTGCATCTGTGTTGCATGTATCTACAGTATGTTGTGAAAATGGTTTCAGTCATATGAACCTACTAAAAACAAAATTCCGATCACTGATGGAAATTGAAAGTCTAAATGACTTTGATTGATATGAATGGTCTGTCTGTGCAAGATTTTAATTCTTCAAAGACCGTGGACGTAAAATACTATATTTCAAAAACCACAACATGCACATGGTCAGTTGCAATATGATTTCATATGTGCACAAACTGCTAATGTAAAAATATTTTTATATTATGTTAATGAATATAGTCCCCCCCCCCCCTGCTTTCCTTATAAATTTAAATTTGAAATAATCAAAATTAAATTTAAAATAATATAAGATTTCGTGTTAACCTCTATGTGTAGTTATATCAGTGTAACTATTTATTATAAGCTCTTTACAACAAACAAATGTTTTCAAAATGCAAAATACCATAAAATTAAAAGCTGGCTCTTAGATTGAGGAGAAATTTCTCAAGCCCTGCCTTAAGTCTAAATAGTGCTTGATTTTTTCCCCCCTCCAAGGCGACTATATGAACTCTGTCTTTAAAATGTTATTGTTATAAGTCTGAAGTATCAAAATTAGAATTTTTTAATTGTATGTTTTATTTCAGGTAAAAGTAAAGAAGCAGAAATAAAAAGGATTAACAAGGAACTGGCAAATATCAGATCCAAGTTTAAAGGTCAGTTTTGATTTTATTTAACTATTGTACAAGAATTCTGGTGCTTGGAAACTAAACAATTCTATATTTTAGGTGACAGAGCATTGGATGGATATCAAAAGAAAAAATATGTGTGCAAGCTATTGTTTATATTTTTATTGGGTCACGATATTGACTTTGGACATATGGAGGCCGTAAATCTTCTGAGTTCAAATAAGTATTCTGAAAAACAAATTGTAAGTTCACTTTTAACTGTTTTAATTGCATATTTCTGAATAATATGAATAATGCTGTTCTCTTTTATCAGGGATATTTGTTTATATCTGTTCTGATGAATGCCAACAATGAATTGATGCGTTTGATCATCCAATCCATCAAAAATGATCTTTCATCTCGTAATCCAATTCATGTCAATTTGGCTTTGCAGTGCATTGCTAATATTGGAAGCAAAGAAATGGCAGAAACTTTTGGATCTGAGATTCCTAAATTGCTTGTCTCTGGGTAATATAAATTTATTATATCACTTTTAAAAGTAATATTTTCATTGTATACATTAAACTTAGCAGAAAAACCACATTACTGGTATTTATCTTGATTTTATTTTAAAAGTGCTCCTATATGAGGCTACCTTCTTTTAGTAACCCTTCTAATGTATTAAAATCAATTATCTTAGACCTAGATAATTATATATTTGCAAATTTGTTTGTAAATATGCACAGCCATTAGAAGCATTCAATATGTATATATACTTTATTAAAAATCTTTTAAAATACTATTAGTAGTATTAAAATGTCTAAATCAATATACACTATTGATAATGTTAAAATCCCAATTATTATTAATTACATACTTTGGGATCATTGAATTTTTTTGTTTGTTAGAATGCTGAGGTATACACAGCACTTTTAGCCAAATTACAAAATTGTGATAATTTTAGTTTTCGATGCGTGGCAGTTTATATATCTGATATCATAAAAAAATTCAAATTTCGATGTATTTAAAATATATATATATATATATGAAGGAATTGTCCTACAGATTTGATTCAAACACTGTTGAAAAGAATTTTCTGTGATCTTTCCGATGGTGTCAAGATGAAAACTCTGCAATGATATTAACAGTTGCTAAGGAACCAATTTGCGTGAAAATACTAAGACCTTGCTTCGAAAATAACAAAAAATATTACTCAGGTGCACCCTACCGGATCCTTAAGCAGAGTTCATCCTAGATGTTTTTCGCAGGGCTTCCTGCCCCACTGCTATTAGAAATTAAAAAACCCACCCTGCTAAAGATTTAGCTTCAGATTTTTTTAATAGTGACCACTGGCCGCTAAGAAAATTTTTAGTGGCCAACCAAAAAAAAGTTAATGGTCAAAAAATTTTCAACAACAGGTGTCTAAAATCAAATTGATATTGATATATTATACACCTGGCTGTTGAGGTATATTCATGGATTGAAAATATTTAATATAAAATAATACTTAATACTACTTAAAATTATGTAGTTATAACACTTTTATATTATGTTTTGTGGACAGACTATGCTAGAGACACCCTATTTGGAGAAAAAGTAATAAAAAAAAGAAATATATTTAAATTACAAAATGTTATTTAATTTCACTCCCTAGCCATAAAACATCAGCTATAAAAACTAGTATGTTTTTAAAATGAAGGCAGAAACCAGAAAATGACAATTTACATTTTTTAAATATTAAAATACTTTAGCAGTTACAGACAACACAAAAATATTAATAACAACAAATAAATATTCAATAGGATTACCATGGGTGAGAAATATGTAAAACATAACGAAATTCTTAAGTTATAAATTAATAAATAAAAAGGATTTATAAAAAATTTCTTTAACACAATAACCCTAAAAATATTAGGGAAAAAAAATGATTTTTTTTTTCTTTCAAAGAAATAAACAAGGATGCTAAATGATTAGTGTTTTGCAGCTGAAATTTTCCTTGACTTAATTTCGATTTGATTCTGCAAATTATTCAAAAATGTAATTAATTCTGCTATTAAATTCAAAATATATGAAGCTTGTAATGTACAAAAAAGAATGTTCTCTTCTAAACAAAATATTTCACCTGAATATTAAAAACAAAAATATGATAATTCAGTCACGTACTCTAAGGTAGAATAATTGGAAGATGAAGATTTATGGGAAAGGATTATTTTAGCAGAGCACCTCAACAGCAGCAGCCTTAAGAACAGTTGAAATAGTGATATTTCTTTCGGTAAAGAAACCAAAAGGGAAACACATTTTCTTACAATGATATGAGTTTTGTTAACAGATTGGTTTATTTAAATTTCAATTGAATTATTTTAATTTAAAACAAAATTATTTCATAACACATGATGCAAATTAATAATAGCATAAAGAAAATCTATAATAGATCATGGATAGTAACCTCAAGTATATTGATTTATGAAATGCTCAAATACACACATAGAAGAGTGAATCCCACTACAAAGTTAATACTTTTGTGAATATTAATTAGTTAATGCAAGCAAATTGCATAAGTGGAAAAATAATTTCATAATTAAACAAAATATACAGAGAATCATGTACAAATGCTTTTTTTCACTATTCTGCGGCAAAATAGTCCTTTATTTTATTAATATGTTTAAAAAATAGTTTTTCTGTATAAAACATGAAATAATTACAAAAATTATAGGCGATACAGATTACAAAAGTGGAAAATAATTCCCAAATTAAACAAAGTATACCATGGATTATGTACAAATGTAGTTATTCACAATGCTGCTTTAAAATAACCCTTTATTTCATAAATAACATGTTTGAAAAATAATTTTTCTCTATAAAACATGAAACAATTACAAATATTGTAGTCGTTGCAAATAGATTGCAAAAGTTTAAAATATTTTTCAAATTAAACGAAGTATGCCGAGGATTGTGTACAAATGCAGATTTTTGTGATGCTACTGTAAAATAAATAACCTTTCACTTTATTAATACGGTAGAAAAAAGGTTTTTTTTTTTTGTATACAAAACTAAATAACTATATAAATTTCAGTCGATGCAAATAGATTGTAAAAGTGGTAAAAAGATCATCAAAGATTGGTCATATCTCTTCAGATACAGTGAGAATCACCGTATACAAGCCCCAATTTCGTAATCATAGAGAAACTCAGATTTTCAGATGTAAGAAAAGGAAAACTGATCAAAATTTGTGACTTTGTTCAAATTTCGCCGCATTTTTGGAAAATATATGACCAATTTCATGACATTTTTGGGATTTTTGTAACTTGTAGACATCCTGAAAACTAGGGTAAGGATTTTCACCCACAGGAAGAAGAAAATTCTTTGGTCAAAAAGTGAAAAATGCAGGCAAGTACTCGGAAAGAACATAATTGGGCATCCGTGGAAGAATCCTGTGAAAGATAAAGCAAAATTTTATTTGATCAAATTTGTGACCCACATACGTGAGGAGACGCGTTTATAGTTTTCTCTAAAATATTTCACAAAATAGGAGCACGTAGTACTTTCAGTGTTACCAAATAATGATTGACTGTGATTCGCCCATAGCTACGGAATCGTTGTCTGCAACTACTAAGCGATCCACTAAGCAATCGACCCAAGCTAGCAGGCGCTGTGGGACTGAAAGAATTTCTGAGAAATTTCAGTTTCAAGAAATTACCTTCAGTATGACCAAATTGCGATTCTCAGTCCGTGAGGCAATCAGCCCGATTTACCAACCACTGGCTCCGTTGGACTGAAAGGATTTCGGAGAAATTTCAATTGCCCGAAATGGTGACTTACTGTAATAATTTTGGTCGCCAATTACAAGCTGGCCACTTCGAATCTGCATCTCTACACCTTGCCTGCTCCATTACTACAATTTTGTGCCCTGATATTGAAAAATGCCACCCTGGCGGCCCAGGGCCAACGGCCGTACCGTGCTGAAAACACCGGTTCTCGTTAGATCACCGAAGTCAAGCAGCATCGGACGCGGTTAGTACTTGGTGGGTGACCACCTCGGAACACCGCGTGCTGTTGGCCATCTCGGGTGCGGTATCCCCGTGGTTTGCGCGCTAGATTTGCACGCTACCACAAATGCCGCCGTGTTCATGCGGAGTACGATCACGTTAAACATGTGGGTCCGTAAGTCCTTCCGAGAGGTTGGTGGTAGGGGAAGGAGGGTACGGTCCCTGTGGATGCCTCCCCCACTGGGTTCCGGTCTAAATTGGGTGGCACTTCCCGGCCGTCCATACAGTTACCTTACACCTTTCTGGTAGGTCGGACGGTCTGGGTCTCAACAACCCTGGCGGCCCAGTTTCAAAGTGATACCTTACCATGTATTCTCAAATTATCAAAACATCGAGAAATGTGTGAAGTTTTTTCCTATTCATTATTTATTGAAGCCATACAAAAGTCACAGCAGTATTTACAAACAAATGAATGGGGCATGCACCTAAACTGAATATGTCCAGCGGAATCCTTTGCCCTTTGTTCCCTTGCCCCTCAAGGTGATATCACATCATCCCTCTGAACTTGACCACTCAAGTAGGCAACACCAAAAAACGATTCTCAGTGTTATCATAAAGGGCTTTTCATTGTTCCCCATCCTTTAGGTGAATATTCCGTAGATATCCTATATAATAGATACTGTACATTTACTTCTAAAACTGTCCAAAGATCTTTCTTAGGTGTGTTTGACTTTAAACAGTATGGGGGTTTTCCAGATGATCCACACTTCCACAAAGTAATTAAGAAAGGGTATTGGCACTTATGATCCGTACGGGTGGTCGATGTTCAAATCCCATTAGCGTATGTAAAGAAGATGTGGACATAAAGTGATTAACAGTTGACAAACAGTCTGTCAAACCAAAGTAGCCAATCAGAGAAGATTTTTGACACTTTCATTCCGAAACCACGAAGTCAAAGTGAGAGTTTAGAGTGTTGTGAATGTTACCCCCAGATTTCTAGTATTTAGAAATATACGAAGACTCCATCTACTCTTTAGGATGTCTACAGAATATTCATTTGTCCCCAACCCAGACGTTAAAATTCCCACTCGCCCATGGCGATTCAACTTAAGAAACTAGCGATTAACGAAATCTTGATTGACCTAATTGTGATAGCCTAAAATGACTCTTTTCCTAAACAATCCCTCTGTAGAGCGAAGAAAATTTGCCAAAAATCACTATAATACTGCAGGGTGGCGACAGAACCGGGAAATCAGGGAATTCTCAGGAGAAAATGGAGAAAATTATTTTCTGGAAATATAAGGGAAAACTTGGGGAATTTTGTTTCACAAAGTCACTGATCTTCAAATCTCTGTGAAGACATCTGACCAGAAATTTTCCTTTTTCTTTGTTCCTCCTTGAAACTGCCCTCGTTATGTGGAAGTGCTAAACTTTATTCTGATTGACTGTTGATCAGATGACATCTCATAAAGCTTAAAACTCCCACTCGCCACATGGCGATTAAACTTGAAAAACAGGCAATTAACGAAATCCTCAAACTGTGTGATAGCGTAGGATGTCTATTCTCCCTAAACAATTCTACCTGTAGAGTGAGGAAAATCTGTGAACAGCCGCTTCGATACTGCTACGGCTCTCCCATAGTTTTTCCCTTACGAGGCAATCGTAATTTATTGCATTTACTTCCGAGAATGAGTACAATCCACATTCCTTTCCTACCCCTCCACGTAATCACTGATGTGATTTGCGACATTCCTTGGACATACTCTTTGCCATGCTCTATACAATGAGCTGAAGTTCCCCCATTTTTACATCTAACTCAAATGTAAAAGGGTTCCAGAAAGCGGATGCACGAACAGAATTAAAATCACTCTCTAAAATAAAAATGGTGCGTGAAACTCGTCCCCGCTATTTCAAGCTTGTGATATTATTTATTGGTTAAATATTCATTATAGCATATTTTTCACAATGAAAAATTAAAAGAATTAATCTATATGCATGAGTTGTTTTGGGAATCCGCTGCAGCTCGGAACCGGCGTGAATGAATTAAATCTGGGCGCCTGGCACGAATAAAGGATATCAACCTTGGGGATGGGGGAATGCTTTTCCAAGCTGAATTGCCAATATTGCAATGTTATATATTATTGTTCTACTTTAACCTACATATGAATGGCCCATAAACGACCATACGGAAATTATAAATGTGTGTAGCATTGGCTAAAATAGCATGTTTGAAGGACACTATCCCGGACATAATTCGTATTAATTTTAAAGCTAGATAGCGAGAACTTTATAATTTTTAAAATCTTGATGTACTACAGTTTATCGCTAGGAGAAATTTCAGATTTCCGTTTACAGATTATACCCTGTTTTAAGTTACTAATTTCTCATCGACGATGTATAAAACAACAATGTATGGATTCCTAAAATGTTTGCTTAGTTGTATTTTCAGAAGTGCTATCTGTTAACAATTATTATAAATTCAAAGTTAAATCCATTCCATTTTCAACTTACTCGTGGCCAGGGGCAGTTCTTGCCCCTTTCCCCGTTGATAAGAAAATTCGAGTATTGCAATAAAACGGCATGTTTCTAGCGATATAAAATGTCATTCTTTAAAGTAAAAATGTTGAAATATTAAAACAAATCAAATTTCTTCAAAAGGATTAAGAATTTGCTATGTTATGCAATAAACTTATTGGGGAAATTTTAAAATAAGTGTTCATAATGTCCGATAATATAACGGAAAAAGACCGAAATATCACGATTGTGATGATTGAAAAATTAGGGTATATGATCAAAATAAAAAAACAAGAATATTAATTTATTAAAATTCACCGAAAATCATTGGTAAAACCCTCTAAATTAAAGAAAAATTAGTGCACGGGCTTCTTAAAAATAAAAGAGGAATAAATAATAGTGAATGCTTCATAAACTCGGAAAAGTAAAAATTAAAAAGATCAAGATGAGAAAACTTAAATGAATTTAAAATTGCTTCAATGGCAAGATTAAAAGAAATTAGTGAATATAAATGTTTTAAATATTTGAACAATGGATAAATGAAAAATTTAAATTTGAAAAACCTTTAAGAAATGGAAAAAATGGTAATAGGGACACTGACATAGAAAAGAATTAGTTTTAGAGAAAAAAAAACTTAAAATAAGTTTCGAAAATTTATTAAATGTTAAAAATGAGAAGACAGCAATAATAAATGCATGTTAACAATATTACTCATTAATAAATTAAATTATTTCTGTGAATTTGGCTTTGTTACTATCAAATAGTAATAATAAAATTTGTATTTTGCCAATATCTTAAATGTTCCCCTATTTTTAAAATCCTCCTCCGCCTCAACATCTAAATAATAGATTCTATAAAAATACATCTGCTAAGGGGAGTTTTCTTGCCAACAGAATAGGTTGTTGTTGTTGAGACCCAGACCGTCCGACCTACCAGAAAGGTGTAAGGTAACTGTATGGACGGCCGGGAAGTGCCACCCAATTTAGACCGGAACCCAGCGGAGGAGGTATCCACAGGGACCGTACCCTCCTTCCCCTACCACCAACCTCTCGGAAGGACTTACGGACCCACATGTTTAACGTGATCGTACTCCGCATGAACACGGCGGCATTTGTGGCAGCGTGCAAATCTAGCGCGCAAACCACGGGGATACCGCACCCGAGATGGCCAACAGCACGCGGTGTTCCGAGGTGGTCACCCACCAAGTACTAACTGCGCCCGATGCTGCTTGACTTCGGTGATCTAACGAGAACCGGTGTTTTCAGCACGGTACAGCCGTTGGCCCAACAGAATAGGTTGTGTAAAAGTAGATCCGCTAAGGAGTTTTCTTGCCAACAGCCATATAGTGATATCTTGATAAAGTTCTCATCAACTCAAGACATGGGGAGAAGGATTGGTTGTTTGACTTGTGTCTACTGTACAATAAATCTATTATAAATAAGTACTAAGTAATAAGAGCAAATTTCTAAATTATTTTAAAACATACTTAAACACAATTTTGCATAACATTAAGCAACTTGAAAAAACCATTGTACGATGTAATGTAAAAACACGTTGAAATTACTAAATTATTTTTACTCGCTTTACCACTTTACGTAAAAAAACTCATCCAATGTTTTCTGCTTCAAAGTCGAGACTCGTTTTTTTGTGTGCTGCTTATCTTATACAATATATATAAATGTTTTATATTTATCTTTTATATTCATTTATCCGTTTATCAGTGTTTAGTTAGTCAAGTTTATGAGTATAGTTGGGAAATTCCTATGCGAATAGATGATTGAAGAAAATCAGAGAATTTCATGAATAATACTCTATAAATCAGGGAAAACTCTGGGAATTTTGTTTTTAAGTTTCTGTAGCCACCCTGTACTGCTATGGCTGTTAATTTACTGTACTTGCAGCCGAGAATGAGTGCAATTCACACTTCTGTCTCCTTCCTCCTCATGATCATGGATATGTTTACTTTTGAGGCATGCATGGATGTAGAACATTCTATCAATTCACCCCACCAGCGCCCTACCGAAATTTGGATTACCCCCACTTTTACATTCTAATACGGATTGCATCATTTTTACACCTGCCTTAAATTTTAAACTGCTTCCGAAAGCGAATAGAAAACAGAATTAAAATCCTGTATTAAAATAAAAATGGTGCTCGAAAAATGCCCCTGCTATTTTTTACTTGTGAATTTATTTATTGGTTTATTCGTAACATATTTTGCATTATGATAAATTAAAACAAATTAATCTATATGCAATAGTTTCGGGTATACGCTGTATCTGGGGACACCAGGCGCTAATAAAGGCATCAATCTTGAGGATGGGGGGATAATTTTTGGAGCTAAATTTCTGATATTACGACATTATGTGTTCTTCTATTCCAACCTACATATGTACAATCTGTACAGTCCATAAACGATCATACAGTAACTATGAATGAGGGTGGCAAAAATAGCACGTTTGATCGCTACTATGTTGCCCAGGCATAGATCTCATGAATTTTGCATTTTTTAAAGTTTCAGCTCGTGATAATTTATTGATCTGAGAAATTTAAAATTTCCAGTTATAGCTGATACCCTGTTTTAAAATATTAACCTGTCATTGAGGATGTAAAAAACTAAAACTGTTTGAATTCCTTAACTGTTTAATGCTTAGTTGCATTTTCAGTAAAACAATTATTATCAAAGTTAAATCGGCTCTATTTTCAACTTATCTGCTGCCAAAGTTAGTTCATTCCCATCCTGTTGATTAGAAAATTCGAGTAAAGCAATAAAACGTGTTATTAGTGATACAAAATTATATTTTTTAAATTCAGAAACGTCAAAATATTAAATTAAATCAAATTTCTTCAAAAGGATTAAGAATTTAGTTATGAAATAAACATTTTGGTGAAATTTTACAATAAAAATAGTTGCTAAGTTCATAACTTCCATTAATATAACTGGAAAAATGGCCGAAATATTGGTATCACAATGCTTTAAAAATTACAAAGTAAGTGATCAAAAGACAGAAACAAGAATGTAAATTATTTAAAAATCATCGAAAATAATTGGTAAAACCTCATAAATTAAAGAAATGAGTGGCCGGCCTTTTGAGAAATATAAAAGGCATAAATATTAATAGTAAATGCTGCATCCAAATTATTGCATAAATCTTAATAAATGTTTCTAATAATACATATTTATTAACAATATTATTAACAATGCATATTTCTTATTCAGAGAAACTATTGATTTAGTAAAGCAAAGTGCAGCTTTGTGTTTGCTTCGCCTCCTTCGCACTATGCCGGAAATAATACCTAGTGGAGAGTGGACTACTCGGATAATTCACCTGTTAAATGACCAGCACATGGTAAGTTTTCTCCATATTGTGTTTGTAAATAGTTTATCAGCCTTTTTATACAACTAATAGTGTAAACATTCACCTGTTTAAATATTTCATATGGGACATTTTGTCATTCAGCAAATACTTATACATAAAAAGTCTCTAATTGCCAGGTACCCTGGTTTTGACGAAGCAAACTAGTTTAAGGTTTGCTTTTTTTTCTTATATATATATATATGATATATATAATTTCTCTGTATTAAATATTTATGGAGAATCTTATTTCAAGAATTGCATATGTAACATCAAATATTCTGTAGGTAGCATTGCATGTTATAGTCTATCTATTTTTAGTATAAAACTAGCAGCATACGCGTTCTTCGTACAGAGTATATAATATAAAGAAACTTATAATTCGCAATCATGTGCAAATTTTGTTAAAATATTAATTTATTGCTCCTAATGAGAAGTTTAAGAATATCTTTCTCACTGTACAAAATTATCTTAACAAGCAGATCTGAAGAATAAAACATCCTGGCCCCTTTTGTAAACAAATTTACAAAAAAAAATTGAATCAATATATGCAACCCCGTACTACTTATATTGTCACAGATTAGAAAATATGCCAGTGTGTTAGTAGAAGATTACCTGTATTACAATATGAGTCTCAAAAATATTTGCCAAAATAAAAGCGATGATGTAATAAATTGAAAATATCAATAATCCCCGTACCCTTTATACCAGAAGGTTATACTTGCTTCCAATATATGCCAATATACCTGTACTACTTATATTATCGTAGATTAGAAGATATACCCGTGTATTTGTAGAAGATTACTCATACAACGTGCAATATATGAGTTTAAACATTTTTTGTCATAATAAAGCAATTGCATAATAACTTCAAAATATCAATAATTCCTGAATCAATAATCCCCGAAAATAGCAATAATAAAGTTTAAACCTGAAGACCGTAATTGATATTATCCAGTCAAAAATGCTATAAGAAATATCAAATCATTCTTTTCTAAAATATATTTTTATATCCATTTATTTATTATTCAAATCGAAAAAATAATAATTAAAATTAACAGACAAATTTAATTTAATTGCTTTTCTGAGCAACATGATATAAGATAGAATCTTCCTCATAAACTGCGAAATTAAATAACCATTTTGATTTCTTTGATTTTTCTTGTGAAAAATAAACCATGGAGATGTGAAAAATAAACCATTCTTGTGAAAAATAAACCATATGGAGAAATTTCAGGTTTTTGGATTTTTCTGGTCTGTTACACCACTTGATCCAGTCGTGTACCAAATTGCAAGTTTCTACCCCTTCTAAAAGGTATAAAGATTGGGGGGGGGTCTCAAAAAAAGGAAAATGTCCCTTATATATAGATTAGTAGCAGGAGATAAGCCTTTCCTGAAATTGTATATAGATAAAAAGTATTCTGTTGGCAAAAAATTTGCAAACCACTGATTACATTTAATCTGATTTAATTGTGCCATCTTAAATACTTTTAAAACTATTTTACGAGTAAATTCCTAAAATTCATTAATGTAGATTTCTTTTGTCTATTCTATCTTAATTCTTTTATAGGGTGTGGTAACTTCTGCTGTAAGCTTAATTGATGCATTTGTCAAGAAAAACCCTGAGGAATACAAAGGCTGTGTGTCTCTTGCAGTTTCCAGACTGAGTAGGGTATGGTTACTTTAAACCTATTAGTTTCTATACATACATAGTATAATGTGTAAGGAAAGTATTGTGACAGGGTCAAAAATTCAAATTAAGAGTGTTTGATGGAAGAGGGTGTTTCAAGCATCCCTGAACTCGAATTGAACATTTTTGCGGTAATATTTGTGGACCATTCTGAGAAAAAAAAAGTATACTTTTGACATTTTCAACATATATTTTAAAAAATTGTAATAATAAAATGAAATTAATTTCAAGTAGTAAACAATAATTTGAACTTTATTATGATATAAAATTTAATTGTCAGTCTAGTAACAATGTTATTTTTCTGGTATTCTGACCAGAAGTTGGAGATTTTGTCCAGTATTACATAACTAAGTGTAAATAATTCTTTTTAGATTAAATTTTTATGCTTAAATGTTGGTTAATGCATATACTTGCCACATATATGCAGAAGAATTTTCATATTCAAATGTTATGATTGTTTTTTATTATTTTTCACTAATTGCCATATATTTCTAAATGTATAAAAAAAGGTAGATTTTTTATTAATGTTCAACTAAATTAAACCAGATTGTTATGTTTTAAGTAAACAATATATATTGATAAATAAGTTAACATTTTTAGTAAAAATGTTTTTCAGCCCCCCTCCTCCCCAAATGCAGAAACCATCTCCCGTAACACAGTGGATGCTATTATAAGAGTGGACATAGTGTTTATGTATTTTAAATAATCAGATGCATTTTTACTGTTATAATTATTTTACATCCAGTTAAGTTAGTATTTTACAAATAAGCTTATTATTTAAGATGTCTAAAACAAAATAGCATAAGAAAATTCATCACACGACCACCTTGTAATTTAATTTTGGGTTCCGGTTTTGAAGGATGCCATCAAAATAAAAATAAGAAATATCTTATATTAATCATACTTGCTAAATAATTTCCTAGCATTTATAGATAAGACAGATTGGTGTTCTTTAAGTATAGTATCAAAATATATTTTGTAATTGCCTGTAACACTAGCAAGTGGAAATAGCAAGATAGGCAAAATTTTGGGACATGAAAAAAAACTTTGTAAAAATATGCTTTTTCTTTTCAATTTTGTCAATATTATTTATATGTAGGATCTACATAAAATAGGATTCAATGTACTTGTATAAGTTTTAAGCAGTTCCTTAAAGAACTTGCTGACCCAAAACTGGGTCCTCGGAGTTATGTTTTGCTATAAATGATTTTATTTTTGTAAATTACTGTGTATCATCTGAGGCGAAACAAAAAAAAATACCAGACTATACAAAATTAATCAGGGAACAAGTAATCATTTACAAATTGCATTAGATATTTGCAAAGAAGAATTATAAAGTATCTGATATGATTTGTACCATTCTTTTTTTCTTAATGACCCTTGTATGTATGTTGTTGTTGAGACCCAGACCGTCCGACCTACCAGAAAGGTGTAAGGTAACTGTATGGACGGCCGGGAAGTGCCACCCAATTTAGACCGGAACCCAGTGGGGGAAGCCCTTGTATGTATGTGACTATCTTCAAATTTTAAAATTGAAGTTCACACTTTGTGTATCATTATGGTTTCATTTATCATTATCAAGCCATGAATGTGCCATGGTAATGACAAAAATTTAGTTTAGCCCCTTACTAATCATTATGTTTCAGATATAATTATGTTATACTACTATACCTCTAAATATGCCCTCTACTCTAACTTTTAAAATAAATGAGTTGCAATCTACAAATAACTTCCTTCTGTTTTAATGAACTTAGTAATGACATGTAATAAATACACTTGCCTAATATTTCCACTTAAGCATAAAAAATTTTCCTCATATTACATTTCTAGCCATTTTCTTTGAGGTCTCCAGCTGGAAATAACCCTGTTAATTTATTTAATGAGAAGAAACCTATGGTAGCCATCTGGTTGCCTGATATGTTATTAAAACAAATGAACCATGGTAGTGACTTTTCCCAAGTGACAAATGAAATGTAAAATTTAAATATATTTGAAAACATTTTTCATTTGATTGACATTACAAAAAGTATTAGCTAGTAACTATAAAACATATATTTAATGCAAGTTTTTATTTTCTCCCATTTTAATATGTAAAAATTGTATTTTGAAACATATTTTATGACATGTTATGGTAATGACATTTAAATTAATTCATAATAATTTAAAAAATACTGTTATTGTTTACGGTTTGAAACACACTATATAGTCAAGACAGGGATCACATTCTGCCTAAAATTTTTTATTCATCCTAAAATTTTGTAATTATAAAGCTGTGGCGTCAAATTAACTCTACTAGCGTCAGAGTCCATTCCATTCACACGGCAATCGATGTTATAAAAGTCTTCAGGAATTAATCGTTCAAAATAGCACCCATCCTTTACAAAGACTACAAAGTTTTGACAGAATCGCTGATTCTCGGTGGCAAAATCGCTTATTCCATGGGATGTTTTAGTGAAATACAATCGCAAGATGAATGGCGGCCCACGTGATTATTTACAAATCTGGGATTTGGGGAATGTGGGAATCTCCGTAAGATATCTACGGCATCTCCAACTCAAGTAAACAAACCATAGAAGCTGTTCTACTTTATTTCTTTGAGAAAAAAGGTTAAAGACTTTAACCTCCCTGTTTAAAGAAATAAAGTAGAAAAAGACTAATTCGATTGTTAAATAGTGTGCTTCCTCATATTTGTTAAATAAATCACAAAATTTCTCTTTCTTTACAAAGTTAATATTTTGCTTAACTATTCTTTGTTTAGTATCAATTTGAGGCAAAAAGTTTTGGAAATTTGAACTCTTGAAGAATTTTTAGTCTCAAATCAATACATACAAATATAGTTAGTCAGACTAAGATTCTCTTGCACCCTTCATTTATGTAATATTTGATCATCATTTCACCACTTGTTTTATGTTGAGTCTCAAAACAGAAGAGTAGAGGAAGAATTTTGTCTGTGGTTAGCGACTTTTCTAGGCATTGATGATATAAAGGATAAGTCTTCAAAAGGATGCATTGTGTAGGGGCCCGGGCCACATAAAAGTTTATGAAGAAAAGCAATGCATAAAATAAAATAAGGCAGAGAAGGTAGGCCCCACAATTGGATCGTCACACTCTCAATAAAAAAAAAATGAATGGACAGAAATGTGAAGAGTGTTAAACAAACACATTCCCTCTTCTAACACGCAAAACTTTTAAACAATTTTCATTTTTTTTAAACTTTAAATTTTGTCAAATTATTCCATGTTTTGTATGCATTTGGGATGAAAAGTACCGAAGATTTGAACTCTGTAAGCATTTTTGCTCTAAAATCAATATTTAAAAATATAGTTTTCCGGACTAGGGTTCTTTTGAGTTACAGGAACATGTATGTGTTTTTGTTGAGTTCCAAAACAGAGGATGATTGAAGGGGGGAAAGGGTTGTGTCTAGATTAGCTCATTGCTGTAGCTTTGATGAAATATAGGATAACTTATTTCCCTCATATTATTTAATTACTGTCTTCGATGACCAGTCCTGTCGTCTTCTGAAAAAGCTTTTAACTTGCAATACCTTTCTTGCAGTAGCTGTTGATCGTGCACCTCTGTAACAGGGCAGTTCATGAAGTAACTGTCGATCGCACACCTCCATTACGTGCACAAGTCACAGCTAAGTGTTCAGTTCATGAAGTCTTGATCTTATACCTCAGCTATGCGCACAAGTTGCTCCTGGTAGCGAAGTTTGGCATGTAAACTTTCCATGTATATTTGTATAAATATAGAGCAAAGTTTAAGCAGAGGAAAATAAATATAGAGTCATTTCTTAGAAAAACAAAATTGGCATTTATTAAAAAATGATAGTTTTTCCTAGTTGAACAGGCTGGCTGTGCAACATCAACATGCAGCTAGAATGTATTTACAGACTTTGAAATTGAGAGAATATGGCTAGGAAGTTCATTTTGGAAAATATCAATACACGTTGCTTTCCTTTATGTTGTTCAACCTCCACCCATTTGTAGGTCACATAACCTGAACATGAGGAAACTTGACACATTTGTAGATGACTAGATTAGCAACTGAACGATAAAATAGTAAAGCACCAAGTAAAATGTTCTATAGTGATCGGTGCCAACACTCACTTAAACTAACATTGAAGTACAAAAGACAATTACCATCATAATTGTCTTTTTAACCGAGACAAACATCCTTAAGAATCTTCATTAACTAGTTTCCGTGGTCCGCCCCTAAATATGCAAATGAGTTTGTGTACTCGTCAGATATTCAAATGTGTAAAAAACTTCTGCTGAAAGAACGCAGTGAGTCACTCCCGAGAACGAGGTAAGTAAATCAAAATAAATTTATGTTTTTGAACATCGCTCAAGAGCATAGTGAATCATGATCTTTTTGTATACATTCTTCAAAGAATTGGACCCCTCATGCAATCTGTTAAATTCGATGCATACACAATAGTACACCAAAAAAAAATCTCTAAGAATCTTGACATTAATAAATGTCACATTCTCTGTATATACTTCAAATCATAATGATTGGAAAAATTTATAAAACATTCTTAGGTCACTAACATTTCCAAATATAACAATATAATGAGACATCGTAATAGGTCTGAAAATATTTGAATTTGATGTATAAACATTAAATTGAAGCTATGAAATATAAGTCAATGAACTCTCTAAAAAAGTTTTGTATTGTGGAAAAATTTAGATATAAACATTTAACTTTAAAAGTAAAAATTTAAGTATAGACATGTCAAAAAGTTAATGTTTAAAACTATGTATAAACATAATGATCATTTAACAATTAAATTTAAGTATAAATATGTTATATTAGTCAAAGATTAAATTTAAGTATAAACATGTTACATAATTCGAAGTTTAAGTCTTTAGGTCTTTCTTACATACAAACATGTATTGTGTCAAATGATGAACATATTGAAAATACACTATGTCAAACTGTAGTTTAGTAGGTTATGTAAATAGCACTTTTATGTAAAATGAAATAATATTTCCTACTAACTTGGTGCTACACCACAACTTTCTAATTTACTTTTTTCTGTATCTGTCAAAGTTTGCAAGATAAGAGTGCTAACTTGATAGGGGTGCTGCTGTTAGGGTTCGTGCTAAGCAGTATTGTCTTGCAATTTGCACTTCAATAATGACAGAATATGTTTGAAGCATAATACAGTGAGGCATTTGTCAATGGAATTAGTGGTATGGCCCTTAAAAAAGACAATGTCAAGAAGCAGTGCCAATCTGATATGCATAGAATGTCTTTTGGTCTGGAAACCAAAACTTCAATATCAGAATTCAAGTTAACAGCAATCAGGAAAAATTATTGCGGAAAAATATTCATTAAAAAAAAAAATCTTGTATTTCAAAAATAATAGACAACCTATGTAGTGGCATTTGAAGAGATGGCATTCACAAAGTTTACATCTATTGCTACATTAGAAAAGCGGCATTAGATGTGAATTAGCTGAAAAATTTAAACAATGAAGAATGTATCAGAAATCCCAAGACCTCCAAATTATGAAATCTTTCATTGATGCTGACTCAGCACAGAAAGAAAATGAAGCAATTTTTGTCTGTTACATCAACAAAACAAATGTGTGTGTAACAACATTTCTTTCAATTAATCTATTAGTTTTTGAAATGTCAAAAATACAAGTGCCCAAGATTTGATGGACCTTATTTCAACTTGCTTGATTTCAAATTTGATTTGAACATGCATCAGGCAGGCACATCTATGGAAGAAACAAAGAAGCTTTCACTACTATTGCTAGTTTTATGTGTGCGGATGGTGCTGCTGTAAACCTTGATATAAAAAATGATTTGGCACCAACCTTGAAAGAACATTCTCCATGGTTAACCATCATACACTGTATGAATCATCATCTAAAATTAGCAGTTAAATATGCTGCCAATGAAGTAATCATTGATTCTGTTGTGCACGTTCTCACTAACTTGCATACCTTTTACAAGCTCCAGTGTGAAAAAATTACGTGAACTTGATGAACTGACCATAACACTTCTAAGAAGATAAAATAAGATTACCTAGTGTATCAAGTACAAGGTGGGTTTCCTATAAATATGGCGCTTGTTTGCAGTTAATTTGTTTGTTTAAAAAACATGTACTTCATTTAGAAAGTATCACTGTCACAGAAAACTATCCATAATAGTGAAAAGTCTTAAGATTTGTATCAGCCTTGCTATTTATGGGGGGAATTCTAAAATCTCTCTCAAAACTATCAACTGTTTACAAAGTAAAAATTGTGATTTTACCTTTGCTTTAAATTGCCTATAATGTTTTTCCAAACTGCATTTTATAAACTGAATTATTATCTGGTGGATTTTAGTTTAAAGAAAGAATGCAAACTACAAAACAAAGTTCCAATAACAATTTACAAGACAATACAATATGAAATATTTACAGATAAAATATAAGAAAAATAAAATGCAAAGTATTTATAACAAGTGATTTTGAAAAGCATTAGCTAGCATGTGAATAAATGTCATTTTTCGTGCTTCAAATTCAAAATATTGCTGATTCTGTTAGCAGGCTGTTTCAATCAGGTTTAGGAACATGGTGGACAATCCTATTTTTCTAGGGTAAAATTGCTCAATTTCTCAATTTGGCCTAGAGATAGAGAAACTTTGTTCTTATTCGCAAACAAGGAACTCTAATAGGTTTGTAGGCATTTGCAAAAGCTGATAACCTTGATGTTGATATGTGAAGAACATATTTTTGAATGGGATGAATGTAAAATGTATTGGCTTCTAAAGTTGTCACACCTGACACAAGGAAATGTTTGGGCTGTTGTTCTTCAAGTAAAAATATTCCCAAACTTCACATAGTAGAAATATTTTTGTGCCTCCCTGTATCAACTGCCTATGTAGAATGCTTCTTTTCATGCTTGAACAAAATAAAAAATCATTGGTGCAATTATTTAGAACAAATTTGGGATCATTTGATCTGTATAAAAGTGGCAAATGTTTATCCAGAGCAGATTTCTTCTGCAATTCCTCTAATGCCATGGAAATATTTTTTGAGAAACTGCGACGAACCACATAAAAAAAAATTATCAAAAATAATAAATGATTCAATTACAAAATTTGTCCTTTTTCATGTCCTTTTCTTAAAATTTTGAAATTTAATGGTTTGCCATCTAAATGCAGGATTTTGCAATCTTTTACCATTAACAAGCATTCTTATATAAAAACGATCATTAAAGTTGTAATGCACTTTTACACTTAGAATACTGGGGCTTGCAGAAACATTAGTAACTTTTTCACTACATTAAATAAGTCATAGAACATGCTTTAGAGAATTTTATAAAAATTAGCTTAAGATGGGTGGGTCATTTTTGAATTCCTTGTTAATCTGAAAATTGCTATGCCAATTTGTATAATTGCTAATCAATTTTGATTAGCAGCTGTGTTAATCATTTTTTAATCTTTGTGGCCAGTCCTGCCTACATCAATCTCAACTGGTAGCACATGGTTGCTTTACTATACGGATACTTTACTTCCATAGCTCTAACTACCACCGTTCAAAACTTTTTACTTACAACTTTAATGGTCATCCTGTATATGAGTAGACAACAAAATAGTCAATTTTTTTTTAACCTGATAGTGTCTATCTAGTTGAAAATGTGACTTCTTCTGTATTAATTTGATATGCAAAGGGAATTTGGTCTTTGCATAATTTCTACCATACCGTTACATAGTGTCGATGATAAAATATAAGTAAAATAAAATTCAAAGTATTTACAATAAGTGTTTTTGTAAAGCTCTCTCTCTTTTCTCTTGGCTTTTTGTTTAAAGATTGCTTCCCTTTCTCTTGTTTTTCCCCCCTTACTCCCTTTGTTTTTTTGCAGAAATGGTCTCTTGTGAAAAAGAAAAAGCCTGTATAGGCCCTTGTACTGTTTATTTCAACTTGTTTTTTCAGTAGTATAAATGTCATGCTCTTAAGGAGAAATCAGATTGCTAATTTCTGCAATTGCTATAATTAAAGTTGAGTATAAAATTTTGAATCATCTGATATATTTTGATGAAATTTTAGATTGTGACTGCATCATACACGGATTTGCAAGATTACACTTACTATTTTGTCCCTGCTCCCTGGTTGTCTGTCAAATTATTACGTCTGCTGCAGAATTACCCTCCACCTGGTAAGTGTTTTAAGCATTTTTATATTTAATACTGTGTTTTGTATGAACCATAATATTTTTCACTTCTGGTTTTATCCTTTTTTTTTTTTTTCACTTCCGGTTTCACTTTCAGTTTTATGTGGAATCGTTAAATATTGTATATACCAAAAACTTATAACTTTAGAAAATCGAGTCTTATTTTATATTTAAAATTTTAATGTTTTTCTTAACCAATTCTGAAAGGGTATAAGTACCTTGCCCCTCAAGTCTTGTTGCCTGCAAAAGTTCAATACAAAATTTTGTTTCTATATTATAGTACTGGTAAATTTTTCTCTATTCAAGATACATAAAAAATACTTTGCTTTCAGCCTTCCTGCGGACACAGAAGAAATTTAATCTATCTCCTTTTCATTAAAATTTGAAATCATCTGCAGATTCCGATAAATTCGTTAGTTCCCTGTTTTTAAATTGTTTTTCTGTATTTTGTAGGAAAGTGTAGTTCTTGAAATGATTTTAAAAGTACAAATATTGGTATTTATCATGTATTTCAGTAAATCACTAAAAATAATTTAAAAATAAATGTAATATGCAAAAATGTCCAATCAAGATTTCACACGCCTGTAGAAAAAGGAATTTCTCTTTCATTAAATTTCATCATACTTTAAACTTTAAATTGTTAAACAAGCATTGACGATGTGAACAAAGAAAAAGCTGCAGAAGGTAAAAATAAATATCAAATCTTTGTCACTTATTAGTGTTGATAAAAGTACTAAGAATGTGTTTTATCCAAATTCAAACTGTTTTTTCAGTTTCAACTTACTCGCTGTCACAAACGAAATTTTCCAGCTGAACTGAAATTAGAAATAATCAGTTTTACACATAATAGTTCATTCTGGATGTTTAAATTGTTTTCTGTATTTTGTGAAAGCACAATTCTTAATATTTTAAAATTAGAACAATCAGGGTATTAATTATAAATTTAAATATTTCATATTTAATCCAAGATCAAAACACTTTCTCTTTTAACTTATTTGCAGATATTTCATATTTAATCCAAGATTAAAGCACTTTCTCTTTTAACTTATTTGCAGCTGCGAATGAATTTTTTGGCATCTTATTTGAAATTGAAAATAATCAGTACATTTACACAAAATAGTTAATTCCTGATTTTTAAATTATTTTTTGTATTCTATAGCAAAGGGCAATTCACAATAAAGATTGGGTCATTAATCATACATTTCATCAAATCGTTAGAATAGTAAAAAAAAAATAACGAAATAAATTAAAGATGAAAATGGGAAAAAGTTTAAGAAATATTGCTTAAAAATTCAAATATCTAAGGAAGAATTACAATAAATAAAGCAGCTGCTTATAAGAAAATAACTTACAAACTTTCTTGAGGAAAGCAAGCATATGTCAGTTAGGTAATGACAATTGTTTCGAGGACACTATAAGTCCCCCTTCTTCAGGCCTACAGAACAAACAGTATGTGCCCTTAACAACAAGTAAGAATGAACTACAAGAAGACAAGCAAAGATTAATTCAAATAGAGCCAAAGTCCTTAACTTGAAAATATGCTAGTGGGTTGTATCATTGTCAAGTATGATATCAAAAGATTTTTTCAAGCCCTTTAACCCTTTCCGGACGGTCGACATGCCCTCGCTTCGGCTGCAAACTTGCATTCAAGGACAGCCATCATGCATACACGTTGAGGAAAAATTTGTCCTGAAAGATGACTGTCACGCATGCGCGTTTTCATATGAAACGTTCTTACTTGAATTTGTTTGTTTACTAGATGGCGTTAAATGTCCATGTGAATAACTCCAATGTATTTTGCAGATACTTGACCTTGGCATAAGGGAATTCAATGAATTAATTCTCCATCTGGAGCTGTGAAATGTGATTTTGTAATATAAACTAACAGAGCACTTTTCGCAGCATCTACTGTTTTATAATTGAGTTTCATTTCTTATTTTGTTTTTTGCTTTATGATTTCATTGGTGAATCATAGGAATATAAGAGTATTTTTTCAAGTTTGGGTTTTAGAGAAATGCGTGGCAGTGAAATTATTAGGTTCTTTCAGATAAAAGAATGGTTGGGCCAGGACGTTTTATTTTTGTGGAAAAATATACTTGTATGATAAACGAACTGAGCAGTAATAAAGTGATGCAGAAAATAAAGATTCGTGGAACTGTGGTATTTCTGAAGATGAATATGAAAATACAAGTGATTCTTCAGAATCTGAGCGTACTATTATTACAATGTCTCAAGCTTCAGTAGCTGTTTCTGTGAATGATGTTTGGACGGGATATTTGACAGATCTGAATTCTTTTGAATTTTTTAGCATACTTAGAATCAATCACAATATTATGTCGCCTAATTTAGGTAAGGAAATTTAATTTTTTTTGCATATTTTTCGATGATGAATAGTAGAATTCATAGTACAAGCAACTGACGAGTATTTTGTATTGAGATTCGTGGGGAAAATATACATCAAATAGAAAGTAAACATTTCTTTTATTCCTGAAAAAAGTAGATTTCTGTGTTGAATAGGTGATTTTTAGTGAATTTATATTGAGAGTTAAACTTAGCGCAAAAAGTTAGCTGTCCTTTGGGAACAGTTCGGAAGCGAAGCGCTTAGTCTTTTGGGCCACAGTAGTTCCGGAATGCCGCCGTCCGGAAATGTTTAAAGTGAAGGGTAACATGCTATAAATGTAATCATTGGGACCCATAATACCAATTTTTCAAAAAAATTCTTGTAAAATAAGGGGGGAAAGGCTACTAAAAACTGTTTCTGACATGAAAAAGTCAAGTTGAGCCACACTCCAGTTAATTTTAAATCCATATAAATGCTTGAGATTTCATTTTCAGAATTAGCTTCCTATGTCTCTGCGAACGAGAAGGGGATCCTTTAGTGACTCATGTTATTTTTTTTATCCCAATGGCTGATGCCACCCACTAGTGAATTTTCAAGTTTGATTGGTTAGCTCTGTTTAAATTGCTCTTCACTTACCTCATAGCTCTTTTTTAGTGATTGTTAAAAGCACATACTGTTCTTTTGTCCCGAAGAAGGGGGAGCTAATAACACCCTCTAAACAATTGTTGTCACCTAACTGACATATACCTGCTTTCTTCAAAGAAGTTATGTAAAGAATGGCTAGAATTATCAAAATATTAAATGGCTAACCATAACCACAGGCAAGGTTTGCTTTTAATTTTTAATTACTTTGCCAACGGTGTTCGAAATTAGCGGTCCTTAGTCGTAATTTGCGACTAGAAATTTCAATTTGATGCCTAACAATTCTATTGTTAAATATGAGTCTTCCCTTTGACTAAATTACGATCCTTGGCAGAAGACTGGACAGCAGTAAAAAAAAAAGTAGCATTTTATACACGCCTGCAGTGATAAATTTGCTGGTGGTACACAGACAGTAAAATCCCCCTCTGTCTATTCAGGGAAGGAAACATTGGGATCTTTATTGTACTTCATCTCACTCCCACCCTTCAAGACCTGAAATTGCACTTCTGAAGTATTTATTTGTTTGCTTTATCCTCAGACATTCTGATGTCCGAGACTCCTGGTATTTAACGAGTTTCTATTGCTCCCCTCCCCTTTATCCCCTTGTAGATCTACGTATCCCACTTGGAAGAAAAGGGAGTGATCCTGCAGAGTCTTTACATTCTAATTGCTTACTATTATAAAACACACTGCAATCCAGATTAAATCATTCCAGCGTCTTGCAAATTTGGTTAGTTAATATTTTGTTATCAGACATTGAAAATGACGTTTTTATAGCTGTCAAGTGTTCCGATTGTTATGTACTTGTTCCGTTTTTTCAGTCTTGTTTCGGGAATCCGATTTGGATCCACAGTAGTCCAATTTTTCTTCTCCATAACATTTATATTTTATTGTATGCAAATCTGCATAAAAGTACCTACAAGTCATGAAATCAGAAGTAGGTCACGAAATGAGAAACAAAAGTCAGCAATTTTAAAATCGAGGTTTTCCCGTTTTTTTATCTAAAAATCCGTTTCCACATGATTGCTTCTGTTTCTAATTAATGTGAGATAAACACATTTGCATCAACTAAAATTTTGATGATTATTTCATGTTATATACAAGAAAACTATTTTTCAGACGTATTATTAAAGAAATGAAGATCTATATTGCACAGGTACCGCGATAAATGGCATTTGTCCTCAATCTTCTTTATTCAATTTCAAAGGTAAGGAATGAAAATAGGAAAACAAAAAAATCAAGCAGAAAAGCTTGCATGTGGAAGAGCTCTAGGCTTAAGAATAGTTCATTTCGAAAAAATTCTTTTTCAAATCCATATATCCCTTCGAAATGAACACAAAAATGCTTGTTTCTGAAACACAAGATAGATTTTATCTATAAACATAACACACGTTTATAGATAAAATCTATCTAATGAAGGGATATATGGACTTGAAAAATTTTTTTTTCGAAATGAACTATTCTTAACTATTCTTAAGCCTAGAGCTCTTCCACATGCAAGCTTTTATGCTTGATTTTTTTTTTTGTTTTCCCATTTTCATTCCTCACCTTTGAAATTTGTTGATTGTCTTTGTCTTTATGACCTGCATTACGTTTTATAATTTCCTCTTTATGGTTGAATTTCTTTTATTTCATTGTATTTTGTAGGCAAATTTTAAGGAAGTGTATTATGAGTTACTACTTACATTCTACCATTGGATTTACAATTTTATATTTTTATTGAGGACATTTTATTTATTAGCTGCATTTGTGCCGTAAATTAAATGTATATTGCATTGTCATTCACATTCTTTTTCTAATAAGTTTAGTTTATCTAACTTTTCATTTCTGAACTATCATAATTCCTTTTGTATGCTTCGTATTAAAGAAATTCTATATGTATATATATATATGTGTATATATATATATATATGTATGTGTGTGTGTGTGTGTGTATATATATATATGTATGTGTGTATATATATATATATATGCATACATACACACAGTACAGGATCATTTGTCCAGTGTCCTGATATCCAGAATGCTCTCAAAACCAGAATTGGGCAGAATGCCAAATTTTGAGCCAATAAACATATTTTTGGTCAAAATAGCCTTTATTTATATATATATTATATTATGCCTTTATTTATATATATTATATTATGCCTTTATTTATATATATTATATTATGCCAAATAATCAGGAGTGTTATTTTGCACAGATTTCTTTGTACTTTTTTTTTTTTTTAGAAAACGTCCTGATAATGCGAATTACGATTTTTCCATGTCTTCCTATGGTAAATTGCCAGTGGCCGTCAAAAATTTACGATCGCATGTTTTGTTAAATTGCGCAGCAACAGTAATTTACTTTTGCATAATTCATTACTTAATATCTCGTTTTTCTTAGACTTAATATATGCTTCATAAAAAGTTTCTACATTTCACATAAATGCTTAAATGCGCTATTGAAATTGTTACCTGTGTATAGGATTATGGAGAAGTTGCACTTTTCTGATTAGGTCCGATCAGTGTGTCCAATGTTTTTTATTTTTGCTAAATAAAAATTGCCAAAAATTACTTTCTGAAAATATTACGACAAACTTCGCATTTCCACATTATAGTGCATAATTTATACAGATTGTAAGTGTATTACTCCCATGTCTGTGAAATGCAATTTTGATCAGATATTTTCTTTTTATCGAACATTTAAAAAAGTGTTTATTAAAAATCCTGATTTCTGAAATTAATTTGAGCTATCCTCAGGGGCATCCCGAGGGATAGGCAGTCCAAACGACCGCTTGGTGATTCATGTTTGCAGAAGGCCACAAATTTTGTACATTATATTTAATGGCTGTTCTTGCATTATTTTAAAAGACTGACTAGTGCATTATAGCTAATCCAATATTTTCTTGTATTTTATATAATTTTACATCTTATTATTAGTCATTTGTATATGAGTTTGTAGTTGTCTTTACGACGTTTTCATAGAATTGTAGTTGAGCACATTGAGATCATGATAGTATAATGCCTATGGTGCGTACTCCCTTTGCACTTTGGTGGTTTTAATGTAGACTCTAGCATTTCGTACTTGTTTTAGTTTCTAAGAATTTTGGTATTTTGTAATTTCAGAACAACTTAATGGACCTTGGCTTAAAAGCATTTGCATAATCATTATTCCTTCTTATCCATTATTCCTTCTTGATTATTAGTAGAGGATATTTAGGTATTTGATAGAAGAACTATAATTGTATTACTAGGGTCAGATTATCTATTGGAAATATTTCGAGTACAGGAATATTTTTATATCATAAACAAAAATATTGTTGATCCAGGGGGAGAAGGGGATAAAATTCTATATCAGAACTTAAAGTGAAAAGACTAACATAATGAATCTGTATGCATTTTTGAACTTGCATAAATAACATAAATAAATAAATTATCCTATAATCGATATTTTGGATTACTGATTTTCGGATTTGAATTGTTTAACTGCATTTATTGTTCTGATGGGGGCTCTCATGAAAGTTCGCTTGGGGCCTCGGAGAACTCCGGGATGCTACTAGTTATCCTTGTCTAAAATACTAAGATAAAAAAAAAATTCACAGCTGTAAAACATAATTTAAAGCCGATCTCCTTTTGATTTCTTCGGATAGTGCTGTTTCCTCACGAAACCCCAATTTTCGGACAAATATACAAATCTCTTAATATTTAAGAAGAAATTCCCCCACCCTCTCTCCTCTTTTTTTACTTTCCCTGCAATACATGGTAATGTAAAGTATTGGAATCATGTCGAAAATCGCAACTCGAGTTTTCGACGGATGTATACACTTCGAGACCTCTAGAATACGAGAAAACTATTTTTAGCGTGACTTCTGTGCGTGTGTCTGTCTGTCTATCTGTGCAGATTTTGCATGCACTCTAACTAAAAAACTAATTGAACGAATTTCATAAAATTTGGTAAGTCACTTGTGGGCGAATCTGGTGCTGATTAGTTTTGGGTACGATTCGGCATAAAAGAACCCACCTTTTTTGGGGAAATGGCCCTCAAAAGCTTGTATCCACTCTAGCTGAAAATCTAATGGACCGAATTTCACAAATTTGGTAGATAAGTCGCTTGTGGGTCACCCTGGTGCTGATTAGAATTTGGTACGATTCGGAAAAAAACAACCTGCCTTTTTTTTTTTTGCAAAATGGCCCGCAAAATCGACAAAATCTAAAATAAAAAACTACGTATGCTGAAATATATCCATTAAATGTTTGTTTTATACGTAATTTTTAACGAAGAAAAAATAAGGCCAACCCCATTACACTAGGACTAGCCGTTCTCGAGATATTTTAGTTTATTTGTTTTTCTCTATGCCACCTTTGAAAATGAGTCCAGTTACCAAATGAGAACGAAAATTGAATTAATAGTGAATTAAATTTAATTAAAATAAAGAGAATGTGTATATAAGTCTGCAGGGAAAGTCATGTGCTGCCCACTTCAGATTTTTTAAATAGCAACCATGGCTTACATTTGGCCCAAAATTTTAAATTTGTATATAAGTTTTTAATGTGTTTTATTTATAGTTGGAAATTTGGAAAAGATTCTGTGACAATATCATGAAAATCAACATTTTGCATACAATCCTAATTATATTTCATTTTACCTTAAGGATATTTTCAATTTTTGCAATCTGTTGTATTGATTAAGATTTTATTAATTTTATGTTTTATGTGGAAAAATTACTTATCAAACATGTAGTAAATGAAATGAAGGGTTATTTTCTAGAAAAATTTATTAAAACAACGATTTAAGCACTTGAAATACAGCCATTTTGATATTATATATTAAAATTTGAGGTATTCTCACCTATAAATATGGTATTATAATTGTAGTATACTTGTTCATTACAAAATAAGCTTTATGTAATGCATTTATACTTAAAATTGGATTATAATTTTCTACAACATTGTAGAACATGTAGATTTTCGAAACGTGTTCCAAATTACTGAGAAACCCTTATCCAGAAAGTCCATAGTCCCAAGCATTCCATATAATAGATCCCATACTGTTCATATATATATATATATAAATATGAAAATTATAAATCCAATGGTAGAATTTAAGTAGTAATTCATAATATACTATCTTAAAATTTGCCTACAAAATACAATGAAATAAATTTAAATTCAACCATAATGAGGAAATTATAATACATATTACAGGTCATAAAGATAAAGATAATCAACAAATATCAATGGTGAGGAATGAAAATAGGAATACAAAAACAGGGTGTCTACAGGTCACGAAAGTCATGAAAAAGTAGCGAAAACGGAAAATGGGTCACGAAAGTCCCGAAAAGGTCATGAATTATGAAATCAAGTCACGAAAATTCCTGTCGCGCCGCAAAAATTCCGTGAATTTTCCTCCGTATGTAAAGTGGCCGTCAGCCGTGATTTATCGAGGGAAAGCTATGAGTCATCGTGGGAGGTACTATGATTAAACGTCATTCCCATTTCCTCAAACTCAACTTTTTCATTGGTTGCACGTAGACAACGGCACGTGGGCAACGGTTATCACGTATGCAACGGCTCACTACCATGAATTCTAATTTTGTTCTAGCTTTGCATGTGTTCTTCTAGCAAGAAAATTGGAAACTGCAATATCTACCATTATATACACCGTAAGTACATGTTTTGTTTTAATATTTTTAATGTGACTGACTGTAATTTTCTGCAACATAATCCAAGGATTCAAAATATAGAGAATGCGGTAAAAATCGGGATCTGCACTTGATAAATTGCGAATTTTCGAGATGTTCTCGAAAGCTCTAACGAAGTTAGATCCCGATTTTTATCGCATTTTCTATATTTTGAGCACAAAAAACCAAATATGGTACTTGCGTATTATCGCAACCATGCCAACCTCCGGGATATTATTTGACTATTGGGATACACAGGAGAATGACATTTAATACAAAAACTAAATTTTTAAATATAAAAAATATAAATTGTTGGTACTTACGTATTATATGTCATTCTCCTGTGTGTATACGTAAGTACCCAAAATATTTTGTTTTCAAAGTTTATTCTTTACTGGTAAAAATCGGAAATATTTGCGGAATAATTTCTAACAAAGTTGTTAGTTCGATAATCCTCTGAAACTTCCTTTTTACACTCCCAATCCAAGTGCTTTTACGTTCTGTCTTGTTTTTATTTTAATCGAGAATTCCCTGTAAACAATTTGAGTGAAATGCATTGATTAAGCAGGCCGGGTGATTTATTTCCCTTTCGAGTGGTAAGGCCATTTCTTCATTGACCTTGAATTGTGAATGGATCTTTTTCGTTTTGCAATGTTGTTTTTTCCTGGCAGATGGGGAGATACCTTCGCTGATTATCTGTTATCATTTTCTTTTTTCCTAATGTTAACAATCTTGCGTATTAATAAATGGGTGGAATACACGGAATTTTTCTTTATATTTATTCATTTATTTAGAGTAACAAATTGCAAACATGGACATAAAATGTTGCCCCTTTTCATTTGCTTTTTTTCTCTAGATGATTTCTTGAAATAATCGGCGAAAATCCGTTTTCTGTTACAATTGCCAAATTATATTAAAAAGTTGAAATCTTTTCTAAAACTTTATTCAAATTTATACATAAGGTGGATAGGTCGCGCACGAACTTCCGAAATAGTTATTCAGATTTTTTTTATTTGTAGAAGTTCTACCCGTGATCATACCTGTCATTTTACGCATTATGCGTAAAATTTACGCATTTTAACTGCTCTTTACGCTTTTATACATATATTGCTATATTTTCCGCATTTATTTGAATTTTTTAACATTAATAGGAAATCAATCTCCCGGGAAATTCTCCGGCTTTTTATGTTTGAAATTTATCAATTAACCAGACATAGTATAATTCCTCGGAAACACCACTTTTTTAGCACAAATATCTACCATTTCTGGAATCGTAGCAAATCCATAATAAAATGCAGGGTAATGCCAATCAAATTAACGGAGATTTACGGCCGCGTGTAACGTAAATTAAGATACCGATCGCTTATTTTATGAAAGTAATAAATATGCTTCTTCAAAGGTTGTCTAATTCAGCAGTTATTTTGTTCATTAATTTCGCATAAACACTGCGATTGCGCAATTCAGTTTGTTCTCATGAATCGCCGAGAGAGTACAATAGTATCTTTTTCCATCCATCCATCTCAATCTTCTAAATATTGCATTTTTGATTGACTAAACTAGCTTATTTTTATATTCTGATTAATTATTACGGTTAATTTTTTAATTATTTTCACATAAACAGTGCGATTGCGCAATTCAGTTACTTCACGTGAATTGCCGAGAGTACGTTAGTATCTTTTTTCATCCATCTCCATCATTTAAATGTTGCATATTAGATCGACTAAACTAGCTTATTTTCATATTATGGCTAATTATTAAGGTTAATTTTTTAATTATATTTGCATAATATAAATTTTTCTATTTAAAAAATGAGTATAAACTCTGTGAAGGGATATTTTTCAAAAAGTGGTATTAAAGCAATGATTTAGGCAAATAAAAGGGAAACCATTTTGGCAGAAACATAATTCAGTGCTATATATATATTTTTTTTATTAAAGATCAATATTTGTTACTCTCTTTAGTGAAAACCTGTGTTTTGCCAAACATAAATATTTGTCTTCATTATAAAGTAATTTTCACCGGATAAAACCTTTATAAATTTTTTGCTTTATAATTTATTGTCCTGAAATTTCATATTCTACCAGTAAACCTGACATTTAATGCAATTAATTGCTGTGTCAGATAAATAGAAGCTAGGTTAACATAAAATGTCTCCGGGGGGCATCGCCCCAAATTGCGTCCCCCCCACACACATACCATAATTGATGTATTTGATTTTTCTTTCTTTGTAAATTTTTTATGTCTATCCTCCAAATAAACATATTGTAGGTCCAGGCCCCTCTATGGGCAGTCCTGCCGCAATTTTTGCCATATTCTTTCTTTGTGTAATTTTTTTTTTTTTCATTTATAATAGTGTTTTATTAAAATTTGGGAGAGACACTTGACATAAACAACTGTTCTCGATCCTCAACGTACATTTTTGTGAATTTCTATGATTTTCTATCCTACATTTGAATAATCATCATTTCATTAGTAGCTCACTTTAATAAAAATTACAATATACCAGTAAACAAAATAGCTTCTAATTTTTTAATATTTATAAATTTAGTTTTTTAGTATATATATATTGATTTCTATAATTGAATTCGTTTGAGGCATAAATTCTATATAGTTACAATTTAAATTAAATGTACAAAAGCTAGTCTTGAAAGTGTTTGATATTTTATTCTGTATTTGTGTAGTTTATTTATTTATTTTTTATTTATTTTCAGGCGTAATCTCATAATGCCTGGGAAATGCAAATTTAATGATTTATGGCTGTGCTCTGAAGATAACGTATCTAAATGGTTATCTCCAGTAACCAATGATATATATAAAGCATATTGCAAAATATGCAACTCTAAATTTGACATAAGTCATAGTGGTATTAGCTGCATTAAAACTCATGCTAAAGGGAAAAAACATTCAACCCTAGCAAATGCATTACTAAATAAAATTCAAATGATTATTCCTTTTAAAACTTCGGAAAAGCAAGAGGACAGAAAATGTTCTGCAAATGAAGGAAAAGAGCTAGCTACTGATCAAACTGTAAAAAATACAGAAAATAAAAATGTACAGCCTGCTGATGGGATGAAAAAATTTCTACTAAATGATCAAGTCACTAAAGCAGAAATTTTATGGGCCCTCAACACTACGCTTAATCACATTTCTAGTCGAAGTGGTGGAGGTACATCCAACCTTTTTAAGATCATGTTCCCAGACAGTATCATTGCTGAAAAATTTAAAATGCACAAAGATAAACTAGCGTATGTTATTGCATATGGTTTGGGACCTTATTTCCAAGATCAACTAGTAAATGACATTCGAAAATGTGATTTCTTTTGCTTTAGTATAGATGAAAGTCTTAATAAAGTGGCCCAGAAAGGTCAAATGGATATTCTTGTTCGTTTCTGGAATGATTCACAGAATGTGGTTAATACACGTTACTTATCTTCTATGTTTTTAGGCCATTCTAAGGCTGCTGATTTACTTTATTCCTTTACCACCTGCCTTAAAGATTTTGGTTTGCCATTGGAGAAAATCCTGCAAATAGAAACTGATGGCCCAAATGTGAACTTAAAATTTTTGAAGGATTTTGATGAGCATCTGAAAATGGAACAGGGTAACACACTCTTAGATGTTGGAACTTGTTCTCTTCATGTGCTTCATGGATGCTACAAGACGGCACTCATGAAATCAAAATGGGATATAAATGATTTCTTACGTGCAACTTATTATTTATTTAAGGACTTTCCTTCTAGAAGAGCAGATTATCAGCATTTTTCTGGCTCATCACTATTTCCATTAAAATTATGTGCAATCAGATGGATTGAGAATTCAAATGTAATTGAAAGGGCAATTAAAATATTACCATTCCTAAAGTTGTATGTAGAAGGCGCGAAAGCTCACCCTCCAGCTACAAAAAACTTTGAGACTGTGTCTAAATTCCTTAGAGATGAACTTCTTCTTGCCAGGCTGTACTTCTTACAGTCAATTACCTCAGAATTGGAGACATTCTTGATTTACTTTCAATCAGATAAGCCCTTATTACCACATCTATATGATGAATTAGCATTGTTGTTTAAAAGTCTAGCTTCACGTTTTCTTGAAAAACACAGTGTCAGTAAAAAATCTGCGTGACATTGTGCTTGTTGACATCAACAACAAGGATTACCATGTACCCATTAAAAAAATTGATGTTGGATTTGGCGCTTCAACTGCTATTTTAAAGGTGACAGAAAATAACAAAATAGTCTTTCAAACAGAATGTAGAGATTTTTTAATAAATCTTTTAAACAAACTGAAAATTAAGTCTCCTTTGTGTAAAAGACTGGTCAAAGGGCTATCATGTTTTTCACCACAGGTAATGTTATCATCCGAATCAATTAGGTCAAATCGAGTGTCTATAGCATTAAAGGAATTTGTAGAGAAAAAACATTTAACTCCAATTCAGGCTGATTGTGTTAAATGCACATACTTAAAGCTTTGTGAAGATCCTACAGTAAAAACAAAATTGAGGATTTACAATATGAAAACTGACAGACTAGATGAGTTTCTGATGGATCTTTTGAGAACTGTGGATGAGGATAACCCATTAGTAATATTTGCTAAAAAGGTATTGACCATGTTCCACGGCAATGCTGCCGTTGAGCGAAGTTTTTCAATCAACAAAAAGTGCATTGTTGAAAATTTAGAAGAAAATTCATTGGTAGCTCAACGTTCAATTCATTCTGCTGTTCTTCACTATGGCGGTGTGGAAAGTATTCCTATAACCACAGGAATGATTGCAGCAGCTCGCAGTGCTTCTGGAAAAAGGAATGAGGCTATGAAGCAAAAGAAATTAAAGCTGAATTCTGAGGAACTTGAGCAAAAGATGGCTGAAGCTAAACTTAAAGACATGAAGAAAAGAAAATTGCAAATAATGCAAATGGCAAATGAAGAAATTGAACAATTGGAAAAAAAAATTGGACTAACTGAAAAGAAAATAAAGAAATGTGTTTAATGAATAAAACAATTAATACTTTGTGTAAAACACCATAAAAGTTCAGGTAATTCCCAAAAGATATGAAAAATTTGAGCAATGTATGTAAGCACAAATAAAATAATAAAAAATAATAGTGTTTTCCAAAAGATATTTTTAAGTATAATTACATACCAACATAATTAAGTAAGGTCATGAATTTATTTTGGTAAGTCCCCAAAAAGTCAAGAAAAAGTCATGAAATTCACTTTTAGAAACTCTGTAGACACCCTGAAAAAATATCAAGCATAAAAGCTTGCACGTGGAAGGCTTAAGAATAGTTCATTTCGAAAAAATTATTTTTCAAGTCCAAATATTTTTTCGAAATGAACACAAAAATGCTTGTTTCTGAAACACAAGATAGATTTTATCTATAAACTTGTGTTATTTGGACGACAAGCATAAAGATTGGTAAAAAAAGATAGGAAACATAAATACCTTAAAATACACCACAAATGTATAACCATGACGAGCAATAAATGACTAGACCAATGTTGCCATTCGCAAAAGTGTAAAGAAGTGATCTACTGTTGCCAAAGTGTATAATAAAAACTGTACTGCGTAAAGGCAATAAAATGTGATATTCTACAGTAAAAGCTGCAAAATAAAAAGATGAAAATATATTGTAATGTAAATGCAAGATAATGTAGAAGTATGGCTAAAATAAGATACTAAGAAGAGATTATTGAGAATTCTAGGCTAATCGAAACTTATTAACTATACCATTTACTAAATATGCTGGATATTCATAAAATTTACTGGTAATTTTGAGGTTATTAATGTACAAAAGCATGAAATTTTTATCAGGTAATCTATAAATTTAAAAAGTTGATTAAGTATAATATTTCTAAACAATTGAATCGAGTTGCAGGAATTAAATGATAATAATTTATTAATATTAAATTAAGAAAATATTTTTATCATATAAATTAGTAACTATCCCATTAGTAGGTTCTATAATTAGATTTAATTCCAAATTATCCGGATAGAAATCTATATCTATGACATAATTATCAGTAAATACTAGACAAATCAGATCATCTACATATCTGTAAATTTTATAATCTGTTGAAGTATTGAAGTAAAGAATTTTTCATAATAAATAGGTATAAATTAGCTAACATACTGCTACTACAGCCACCGAGTGGAACCCCTGAGACTTGTAAGTATAATTTATTACCTTGAAAAATATAATTATTGAAAAGAACAAAATGGAGAAGTTTAGGAAAATTGGTAAATTTAGTTAGATGAGATTGATTAGTAACATAAGCATTATATAAAGCTAAAATGACATCATAAAGATCAGTAATCTTAATATTATTAAATAGATCTTTAAAATCAAAAGTTTGAAATCCTATTTTACCTAGTGATATTAATTTATTTTTTAATTCTTTACTATTATTTAGAACAATGTATTTATTACTAGAATCTCGTAAATTACTATTTAGTACATTTAAATAATTTAGTAATTTACTAGCAGTAGTAGAGTATGAATTATGACCACTAGTTACAGTTCTAAATTTAATAGGATTTTTATGAAATTTAGGTATAAGCACAATATATGGAAATTTCAAAAATTTATTATTAATATCTAAATCACTATACATATTGATAATTTTCAATTTGATACTATTAACGGAGTATGAATCAAGTTTAAATAGACCATTATTTTTTAAATAATCTAACAGATATTCTATATAGAATTTTTTACAGATAATATCATAATTATTAAAGGCTTTATCAACATAAGTAATAAAAGATCTATGTAAATCATTAATAGAGTGTTTTATATTATCCATATTATATATAGATCTAGATAAATTGATACTACAAATGGCATTTTTAATAGATTTTAAAATAGTAAATTTCCATATATTAAATGCCTCTAAAGGCTGAGCATGTTTAGAAGCTAATCCATAAATATATTTATCAAGGTCAAGATTTATTGACTTTAAGACCTTATTAGAATTATTACAAGAAGGTAACCTAAATTTTGTACCAAATGACATTATGGTTCTTAAAGATTTATTTTAAACTATGTCTAAGTCTCCAGTAACTATATGCCCCAAGTGTGGATTTATAAAATTAGCCTAATTATCAACACTACAAATACATTCACCATCTACATTTGTTGAGGAATCTTTGTTCGACTGATAGAGATTTTGAAATTTCATTGTAATTAAAAATTGTTTTTCCAATAGGCTTGTTGTATTTAAAAGTCTTAGTAACATTCAAATCCTTAACAGGCAATAAATGATGAAACTTATTAAATAAATTCCTAAAATTTATAGAATTATAAATAGAATGCTTAAAAGATATTACACAATAAGAATTAGAACAATTCATTATTATGAAATTGCTTAAGTTTTATTTTTAAATATTTTGATCTAGTAATGAGCAAATCATAGAAAATATGATTAAAATGTTCATTAGTTAGATTTAACTTTAAGAAAATAGCATAAACTGTATTTAAATCTTTCTTTTTAACTTCCAAATACCCATGATTTTATAAATTTCCATTGAAATGTGTTGTTGAAATGTTGATGCATACTTTTAATCTCAGCTTTAAAATCATGTTGTGGGGAGCTTCCTTGACCGTGTTTAAATCTTTTGAGTTTAGCCTAATTACTATTATGTAAGAGAGGATTCAAAAAAAGGTGTTTAAAAATAGAATATTTATTGTCTACAAAATTATTTTTTACAATATTACCATTGAGATATAATTGATTTAATCCATATGGAAAAAGAGTACAATTTGATTTTATATAGAAGTTTTCAAAGAACATTCTATCAGCAGTATTAGTTTTTATATCCAAAATATTTATAGTTATATTTTCAAAACCATGTTGAGCAAAGTTTTTATATTCAATTTTATTAGAAGTAGAAAGAAAATTATTATTGAGGACATATTTTTTGACATGATCTCTGTGAACATTCATACGTAGATGAATAGCATTACTGGTCTGTCCTATGTAAGATAAATTACATATATATTCAAATATTGATTGAGATTTTCAAAATTAGACTTTGAAAAATAAAAATATTGGATTAATTTTTAAATTGGTATATGTTTTATATCAAATTAAAGTCCATAAACAAAGCTTTAAAGTGAGCTATACAGGGTGTCCCAAAAAGATTGAAACTCGCTTTAATTCTTTACCTGTTGGAGATAAGTGGGCAATGTAAATTGCAAAAATGCTGCAAGTAAGGTAGGAAATAAGACTATGTTAATGAAATAGTCCTCCCATTAATTTTCAAAAAGTTATACTTTTTAAATTTTTATATGACCCCCTTAGACAAATTTGGTCAATCAGAAAATATTTATTTTTAATGCAACAGGATCATTAAAAAAACTGCATATCTGTATCTTTAAAATCAACTGAATTATGATAAAGGGAAAAAATGTGAGTTATGCCACTTTTCCATACCGTATGAAAGGCTGTTTCATCAGTGAAAATAGGGATCATAAACAGACTTATGATGGAAAATGTTTAGATCTGAAATATGTTAATATGTGTCAAAAATTTTTATCACAAATGCATCTAAATAAAGCATTACACAGACAGAGATCATGTAAAGCAGTGGTACTCATTACGCAGTTGGGTATCCTATGTATTATCATCCAGTTTTATCTTTTTTGCGATATGTCACAAATTTGCATTTCTAATTTGATATATGGTTCCCATTCACAATGTTCAATTTTCAATTAAATATAACTCACTCAATTTTAAAGATACAGATATGCAGGTTATTTTTTAATAATCTTGTTGCATTAAAAATGAAAATTTTCTGTTGACTAAATTTGTCTAAGGGGGTCGTATAAAAATGTAAAAAGTGTAACTTTTTGAAAATTAATGGGAGGACTATTTCATTAACGTAGTCTTATTTCCTACCTTACTTTCAACATTTTTGCAATTTACATTGCCCACTTATCTCCAATAGGTAAAGAATTAAAGCATGTTTCAATCATTTTGGGACACCTTGTATATGAGCTCTGTATCATTACTGGTTATAAAAGTATGAATCTTTTAATGAATGGCACACGTGAAATTGGACAGTTTTTGCACTTTTTGAAAATCCATAATAAAAAATCTGCTAATCCAAAAAATCTAAAAATATGGATGTTTCATTTATGTGCTAACTATAAACTGAAAATCATTAAAATTTGAGTTATCAAGGTCCAGACCTCTGATTGATTTGATATGAAATGACCCATATGTAATAGACCCAAAAGCAATTTCATTTCAGTATGGTAAATTTTATTCATATCCCACTCTCAAACGAAATGTTCTTTAATGGAATTGATATAAATATTCGTATAATCAATAAGAATGTTATCATAGAGTAGTCCATAAGAAGATTTCAAAAATTAGGTGTCTACCCTTCTTTTGCTTAATTTGTGTTTTTAAGAAATTAACACAATATGTTTTGCAAGCACTCTTACATTGGATAAAACCAAGGACAAAACGTTTTTTAAAAAACGAAAGGTCTTTCATTTAACATCCTAAAAGACGTACAAAATATTGTTAAAAACTGCCAGAGCACTTTCGGACGTATATACGCCTTTCATCAGTGGCTACATGAGTGGTTAAAGCATGAAATGTTTATATATATATATATATATAGAGAGAGAGAGAGAGAGAGACCATTTTAAAACAAATAATGAATTTGGTTTCAAACCTGCCCACTCAAATATTACCACTTTATTTAATCGTATTCGATCCGATAAACTTGGAAATTTCGATGATTTTCAAAACTTTGCTGTGGTGTATGTTGTTTCCCTGTTATCCCCTGCTGGTGACTATAAATTTTACATTGTTAGTACAAAACGTAGTGTGGGCATCCGTTTAGCAGAACATGCTCACAATGTCAAATCTGGTAAACTTTCTACGGCTCTTGCTCAATATGTGGCTAATGATAAATTTCTTCCCGAAAAAACTTTCCTTTTGGTTCGTTGTAACAATCCACGTAGTATTCTTCTTTATGAATCCCTGTTTATTTATATTTATCATGAATCAATTTGTAATTTTGATCCTGTTCAAATTTTAAGTTATGCTTGGCAACTCATTCTCGACTCTATACAATTCAAATCTCTTAAAAGTTATTTGTAACATCATTCTCAGAAATATCATGCTTGACGTTTTTCTAAAATTTGTATTAGTTCTTTTCTTGTAATATTTTTTAATTTGTAAGCGTTTAAACTTATTTTGTAATTTCAGTGTATATTTCTTGTATTATTTTAGCAAGTTCATTTACCATTTATATTTTATGCAAATTTGTTTTAAAATGGTCTCTATATATATAAACATTCCATGCTTATACCACTCATGTAGCCACTGATGAAGGCCATATATACGACCGAAAGTGCTCTGGCAGTTTTTAACAATATTTTGTACATCTTTTAGGATGTTAAATAAAAGACCTTTTGTTTTTTAAAAAATGTTTTGTCCTTGGTTTTATCTATTGTATGCAGACATGATACCAATCTTGATTACTCTTACATTGGCTTAAAATTTCGTTTCCACCCATTTTGTCATATCTTTTTCAAAATAATATTCTTCATTCAACTTCAACTCGAAACAAGAAAGTGAATGGGCAAATCCAGCATCACATGAGTATGCACATATGTATCCTATACCCAAAGAACCAAAATTCCAGGAAATTGATACTCCAGTTTCCCTTTACAATCCATCCCCTTCAGGAATGATATTAAATTCAATTACAAAAGGTGTCATTTATTTTCTAACATAGGGGAACACAAAAAAAAAAAAAAACTGCATAAGCTGCCTGGTATAACATGTCTGATGTGCCTTCTCCTAGGTTAATTTAAAGAATTGCCAATATATATACATTTTTTCATCCTGCTGTATGTCATTTCTTTTTATTATGGGTGTTTATTCATTGTTTGCAAAACTGAATAGGTATCTTAAAATGAGACTTTTATCAATATCTACACTATTGAGATGCATCCGACCATGTTAGTATGTATTCTTGTCAGTATATTGATTTACAATACTAATTCTTATAAAATGTTAGAGATTATTTTCTGTTTTGTTTTAGTTCTTTGAAAATAAACCTTGTAACTATATACCTACTATGTAAACATATTAGGAGTCATGTGTCTTAATTTTTAGCTGTTAAAGGAGCTACAAGGATGCATAGCAAATACATATATGTATATCACTGGTACACACTAGTATACACTTATTAGAGGACAATGTCGTAAGGGTGCATATATAAAATATATCTTTAAGAGTTTCACGGCGAAGGCACCCCTGATTTCTATGCATGCAATTGTCTCTAGCTCAGGCCTTCGTGATCCAATTTTTCTTTTTGAATCTTCCTGTGGAAGGGAAGATGGAAAGAGCACAGTAATATCATGAGCACTCTGCTCTAGAGACCTTCAATGTTCGGTTGGACCCGAATTCTTTCACAACCAGAGATGGCGTTGGGATTCTCCTTTCCTCTTACTTGTTTATCATGTGACATGGTTTCCTGCCTAGTCATTTAAGTGTCATGAGCAAAAGCCAGGAAGGGAGAAAACCATTCGCTGCATTGCAAGCTATAGTGTGTGGCTTTGTGCTTGTGAAAATTTCATTATTATAAATGTTTTGATTTAGATTAAAGTGAAATGAAACATAGCAATGAAACAGCTAGGCTGACAAAAAGAGCCAATTCCCATAAAATGGCCTTTTAATGGCCTTTTTATGAAGCATCTAAAGTTTTTCAAGACATGTGACTGCAATTTTAGCGTATCGCAAGGTGGATTGTTAGCATCATGCTAAGAGATAGATTAAATGAAATCCCAGTCTTTGGAGAAATATTTTTCTACAAAAACTAATGATGTTACTTAAGCAAAGCTCCTATTTATACTGTTCATCATTAAACATAATTTGCCTATCGCAGTGGCCGATCATACAAAATATCTTTTTTGTGTGATGTTTCGGGATTTTGAAATTACAAAAAATTTACGCATGTACTAGAACAAAAACATCAGCACTCAATTGTTTAGCTGAATCAACATTATGTGCTTTAATTGTTGAAAAAGCCATGAACATTGCAAAATCAGACCGTTGTTATGAAGAAAAGTTTACAAAAGATGAACTAAACAGAGCTTGAAAAGCAACTGAATTGAATAATTGATAATTATTTTTTTTTTTCTTTTGTATAATGAAACATTCTCTGTATAATGAATTTTATTATTTATTTAGCTAAAGCTAATTTAACGATTAAGACATGACTAAAATATTTATTTTTAAAATAACTGCATTTTTGAACCTAGTCTAAGATTTAAAAATACATATTTTTTATATACTTAAATTCTTACTCGGCAATGTGGTTTTATTGAACGCTATTGCAGATGTGCCAACTCTCCAGATTTTTCATTAATTCACCAGCTTCCTGATTACAAATAAAATTCTCTGGCTTTTTTTTTTTTTTAATTTATCAATTACCCAGACATGGTATAATTCCTCGGAAACACAGTTTGTTTTTTTTAACCATTCCTCGTATCGGTGCAAATCCATAGTGCAATTTTGTTGGGGAGCAGGGGTTTTCTTTTTGTTCCAACATAGCACCTTAGGAGAATTTCGGAGGAAAAACGGTGGTGGGTATCAGTCAGTTTGCTCCTCGATGATAACACACTAAAGACAGAAATATGGACTTTAGACACCGATAGGGGAGGAATGGATAATGGAAATTTAACATGTAAGATGAGGTGAGGCCCTCAGGATATGCAGCCATACACATGGTGTTTTTTTTTTCTAGGAGCAATTATAATTCTTTGTGTGTTTCGTTATGAGTCAGGGTTTATTTCCTTTCTTCCAATCTGGCATGGCATCTTGGAAAAATGGAGTACAAAGCTGTTTTGATTTCATACCAGTTTTTTGTTCTCTGATGTTCTTATTTTGTTTTAGTTTTGTCAAATGTGACAAGTGTTTAGTTTCAACAATTCTTTAGTTCAATTTTTTGATTTTTATTTGTCATTCATGTAACAATTAGTGACGAATATTATTTCCGATAGTCCAAAATTATGTGACATTAATCATTTAGAACAGTGTTTTTCTAACTTTTTTGGTTGCGGAACCGTATTAAAATTCAGTTTATTGGCAAAACTTCAAAATGAGGAAAAGTCCATTGTGGTTCAAATTATGCATTCAAAAGAAACTATCACATTGTGGAACCCTGGGGCTCTGCGGAACAACACACTTTAAAAAATACAGATCTGTAAAAAAATTAATTTAGTGGTTAACAGTCTGTAAAATTATGCAGTCACTAACCAACACCTGATGTATTAGTTAGTGACTGCATAAAGAAGTAGATGCGATTTGAAAAGTTGAGTATTTACTTTGAGATTCACTGTTTTAATGTTTTGTTACTAGCACTATTTTAAACAGATAAATTTGAAATCAAAAGATAGTTCATAAAATTTTTTCCAGATAAGTTTAAAACATAACGCACTTAAATGGTACAGTATTTTAATATTTTATATAAAAAATATATAATATAATTTTAAACAAATATTAAGCGTCATAAGTAAACAATATATTTGCAACAAAATAGTCTCCTGCTTTTTTTGTTTGGAAAGTTGATACAGCACATCTGCTATTGAAAATGCTTGATTTTTTTTTTTTTTTTTTTTTTTGCTGATTACCCATTTCAGAGCTTGGCAGGTATTTTATCAAAAACATCCACTAATTTAGCTTCTAATAATAAAATAAAATGGTGTAAAATTTTTGGGTGCTGTGTTTTTTCCCCTTGTAAATAGTTAAAAATCTGTTATATGTTTTCAATTACCGAATATTTTGAAGACATGCCAAACCATACTTCCAATTAGAAAATACAAAACTTTCTGGGAGAAAAGTTGGCATTTGAAATTACAGTACGTTTATATACTAGCATTGTCAAATGTGTTTTAATAGTGTAAAGAAAAATGTTAGTGCTTAATTATTTCAATTAAGCTATTATTTTTTATTTATGCATGCGCAGTTTGTAATACCTGTATACTTAAGATATAGATAATAATGTGAATTTGCAGAAAGAAAAAAAATTATAATCAATGTAGATATCAAATTATGAGAATTCATTGAAACAATTGATAAAAGATCACCTACTTGTTTAAGTTAATATAAATCTTGAATATGTTAGTTTTAAATTACATAAAATGTGTATGTTAATGTTCTAATTTAAGAGTTGAAAAATTGTTCTTACATTAAAATTTTAGTCAATGAATAAAATTATATGTTAAGCATTAAAAAATAGTGGAGTTTGTGGAATAAAACTATTCCTCTATAGTGTGTTAGTCATAACATCTATTTAGGAATTTTGAGTGGCCTGGTTTACAATATCAGAAAATTGTCTTGAAATAAATATGTGTACTTTATTCTTACTAAGACTGCTTTCTGTGCTTATTAAATAACAAATATTGATGTTACTGTATGCTCAAGCATTCTTGAATACTGTTAATTTTTGCAGTCAAAATATTAAAAGAGTATTCTTTCCTCAGAGGATGCTGGAGTGAGAGGTCGTTTGACTGAGTGCCTTGAAACAATTTTAAACAAAGCTCAGGAACCTCCAAAGTCAAAAAAAGTTCAACATTCAAATGCCAAAAATGCAGTGCTCTTTGAAGCAATCAGTCTAATTATACATATGGACAGGTACTTTATACTCATTACTAATCTTATCATTTATGCATTCAAATTTATATTAGAAATGGATATTAAATCTATTCCTATTCAAAAGTTTTATATTTGTTTTCTTTTCTTAATTAAAATATAAATATATCATCAGTTAGCCATGGTGAGTACCATGTATTTACATCATTTTTCTGATTTAAATGTAGTGTTACTAAAAACCATGCAAATTCATACAGAAAACCCTAACCTAAATCTCAAGTTGCTCAAAGATTTCCTAAATCTAATGAAGGAAGAAGCAGGTATATATTTGCTTAATGTGGGTGTCTACTGCCTTCTTATTGTGTATGGTGCATATAAAAGTGCCCATAACAAACCAGGGCTCTCCATTTCTATTTTAAGGAATCAAAACATTAATTATACCAAGACCCGACAAATTCCTCCTCAATCTAGGAGCCAAATCAAAAAGTTAAGAGCCACTTTTAATTTTCCGGTATTTTGCATTTTGATGAGCATTTGTTATAAAGAATTTATAATAAATAGTTACACTGGTATAATTACACATAGTGGTTAGCAGGGCGCGGTAGCCCATTGGTTAGCACGCTGGAGTTGCACTCTGTAGGCCCGGGTTCGATTCCAGCCACTGCCAAAACTGCCGCCGTGTTCATGCGGAGTACGATCACGTTAAACATGTGGGTCCGAAAGTCCTTCCGAGAGGTTGGTGGTAGGGGAAGGAGGGTACGGTCCCTGTGGATGCCTCCCCCACTGGGTTCCAGTCTAAATTGGGTGGCACTTCCCGACCGTCCAAACAGTTACCTTACACCTTTCTGGTAGGTCGGACGGTCCGGGTTACAACAACAACATAGTGGTTAGCATTTCCCGGCCGTCCAAATGGTTGCTCGTGTCCTAAAGATGAGTCGGACAGTCTGGGTCTTCAACATAGTGGTTAGCACTAATCCTTAAAATATTTTAATTTAATTATTTTAAATTTTATAAGGAAAACAAACAAAAAACAATATACTTAACATAATATAAAAATATTCAATTTTTAAGCATTATTTTTACATTTGTACGCATATTACACTTTATTTGCATTAATCATGTACATTTCGGTATATGAATTTTTAAAAAGTATATACTTTTCTCTTGTAGAAATAAGGCTTCCGGCCCGGAATTATCCCGCAGAGTATCTATCTTAACACCATCGGCACAGCATTTATTATTTTTGTTGTTGTTATAGGCGGGCATATATGTCTAAACTTCTTTGGTTTTCAAGAATTCGTTGAGTTTCAGTGTAATTGTAATCAGCTTGCATCTTAAATTCCAGACAATGCTGAGTACATTTTCTAAGCCATTCCCTCGATTTCAGATGCATATCTCTGATAAAAACTACATTAGAACTCTCAGCAAATTCGTGAAAATCAAAGAACAATTTAACAATATGCTCGCTTATAACAAAAGTAAACTAAAAGAACTGTGCTACAAATGCTTATTTTAAATCCTGGGTACATTTTTTAGTTGATAATAATAATCCTATAATATGAAATAGTTTTTCATTGCTCAGAGAAGTTCGCATAAACGTTAGTTCCATCATTTCTGTCTGATGTACGTAGAACAAAGAAATACTTTAAACATAACTGCTTTGTTGCTTTATCAGTTTTATCTGGAAAATTACATTTCAATTTTAATACATTTTATAAATAACAAAAGCACAAATTTATAAAATACTACAATTGGTAAATAAGCACCTTCATAATATAAACGAAAGACTGACAATGCTTGCGGCCGTGTTTCGATTATGAAAGCCTACATCTAAAGCCGTACCTCTGTAGTTTAGCTTAAAAATTTGTCTTGCAAATTAAAATTAGAAATTTTATTAAATAAAAATTCACAAAGGATTTTTAAGTTAGCTCATTATCTGTCAGATAAATCAAAACAGCCTCTGTAAGGAAGAAGAAAGAGAAGATTTATGTCAGAATCACTGACTACGAAAATTTTAGAATGGCATATCTTGTTTGATTTTCAACTTAGAAAGTTCGTTTAAGTTGCAAAGCTCTTGCATACGTCTATTAAAATGATTTTGTCTCATGTTTGTATGATAGTTTGCTTTAAAGCTATGCCATGTTTTATGGACATGCTTTAATATGGATGAGTTGTGCAAAGTACTTACTATATGCAGTGGCTCACTCAGCTCGTGGTTGCCTTAGCTTGTTTTTGTGCTGGCCAATTGCCCTGCTTGATCACTAGGTTTGAGTGATCCATCAGTACATTGTGAAAACCTGTGTGAGGTCGACATCACCGCACAAGTTTTGTAATTTTCAAGTCTGTGATGCATCATGATTAGCGTTACATTATAATTTCTGGTGTCGCACAACCATCGCTTAGCACCAACTGATATATTAATATATTTTGAAACTATATATATTCCAATGCTGATATATTTTGAAACTGTCCACTCCGAAGTTTAGACCAATGGTCTCTTAGACTTATTCCTGTTACTTTTTTAGTTTGTTTTGGAAACTGCTGTATCTCATTATGAAATATGGCAATCAGTATATGGAAGCTGCCAAAATATGGCAGTTACCCATAAATTCGTATATATTATTGAATTTGAAATGATTGAATTTTGTGCAATTCTGTTCATATTCCCTTGTATTGTTCGGAGTCCAAAAGTATCAGTTTGCATCCATTTTCATCTTCTAATGATTCTGTACCCGAACAATATATTTTTATTTTATTAATGCATGTAAAAATCAACAAATATTTTACTAAATCAAATTATTTTTAGTACAAATTGTGCGATTATGCAATTCAATTTTTATTCACACACATTGCTGAGAGTACAAAATGATCTTTTTCCATTTTTAATTTTTTAATTATTTTCACATAAATAGTGTGATTGCATAATTCAGTTTATTTTCGTACTTTGCCAGAAGTACACAAGTATCTTTTTTTCATTAATTTTCTTCCCATAAGTATCACATATTAAATTAAACTATCATATTTTCATATCTTGGTTAGATATTAAGGTTTATTTGTTTACTAGAAAATGTGTGGCATGGTCCCAGTGTTGCACTGGATTTAAGATGAGTGGTCATGGTGTAGCCATGTGTGCACCATTCAACAGTTTTTTACATTTTATTTTGGTTATAAGCAAGTGTATTTTTAAAGCATATTTGATTTTTGGAATTGGCTTCAATAAAAAGTGAATAAAATTATATAGTATCAAAATTGTGCATTAAATGACAGCACTTCTCTTCAAAACTAAAAAAGTGTATATTAAAGTTCTTGTTACAACACCAAAGGACATTCTCCTTTCTAACACTTTCATTTGTCAGAACTTTGCATCAAATCATAATTTTTATCAAGCAAATTAAAATTGTGTTGGGGGAAAAAACTTAATTATTCACAGATTAAAATATGTATGAAAGGTTGCCAATTGGTTTTCTCCTACAATTTATAATTTTTAGATTCACTAATAGTCTTATGTTGTAATCACACACAAAATGTTTTTTTAAGCTTATCCTAAAGGCATAATACATGGCTGCCAAGTGTTCCAATTTTCCCATATTTATTCCGTGTTTCTTTTTAGTCTTGATCTGGGTATCTGCTTTTTCATCTCCATAATGCTCATATTTTATGTATATCTGCATTTTTTTCATTTGCATTAGGTCATTTGCTACAGGTCATTAAAGTCATAAAATTGGAAATAGGTAGCAAATGTTCCAAAAATGTCCTAAAATTGGAAACAATGTCATGAATTTTAAAATTTGAGTTTTCTTGCTTTTGTATCTATAAATCAATCTTCTTGCAATTGCGTAATCAATGCTCGTGATAATTCCCACAGTGATAATTCCCACGGCGTTACAAGAGAGAGAGAAATGACCAGCGATTATCTAATTAATGTGGGTAAACCACATTTGCTTCAACTGAACTTTTTATAATTATTTCATATTATATACAGGAAAATTATATGTCTTATTAATGAAATGAAAGGCTATATTGCAGCAGTGCTGCAGTAAACAGAATTTCTGCACGGTCCTCCACATATTTCATTTGGGAAAGTAGTTTTCCACTTCTGTTTGCAATCTCTTCGCAGCATCTAAAGTTTTTGTAATTATTCCATGTTTAATACAAAATAACTATTTTTTCAAATGTATTATTTCTGAAATGAAATTCTATTTTGCAGCAGTATTGTGAAAAACAGCATTTGTGTGCTATCCTCCATACATTTCATGTAATTGGGAAAATAATTTCCACTTTTCTAAGTTGTTTGCATAGTCTAAAATTTTTATAATTTTTTCATGTTTTATACAGAAAAATGTTTCAAACATATTTTTAATAAAATGAAAGGCTATTTTGTAGCAGTATTGTGATAAACATTATTTGTGCGCGATCCTCCTTATATTCATTTAATTTTCAAAATATTTTCCACTTTTGCAATCTACTTGCATCACCTAAACTTTTTGCAGTTATTTATTTCATGTTTTATACAGAAGACTATTTTTCAAGCGTATTATTAATGAAATGGACTAACAGTATTAAAATAATGATTTTAGTACTTAGAAATAAACTAAATCAGCTACAATTCTAGCACTTAATAAAAATAATTAAATACATTATTCTATTCATTTGTTGAGTATGTGTTAAGTGAACTCAATATATCAGAGTATCAGTTGCTTTACAATATAAGGTTTAAATGTATTAATACACCATGTTAATGCGGTCAAAAATCTTAATTTTTTTCCCCCTCATGCAGTACTTTCCTATTTTTCTTTCTTGTAGGTTGGCATTATGTTACTTAAATTATTTTAAGCATCCATTAGCTCTGTCTAATCGAATATGTACCGTTGAATGTTAGTCAAAATTAATTAATGAATGATGAATTTTTATCTTTTGGATTGTAGCATCAGTAACCGTGCAATAGATTAAGGCACAAATCTGCCGTCTTGTAAAGAATGTCTTTTTTACAAGCATTTGAAATTTTGCCAAATAACATGTTTTGCAAGATATGTGGCTGTGTTTTGCAAGCATATAGCATGGTGGTCGAGAAGTTTGTAATTGTCATACTGAGAGCAAAAAACATAAAAAATTATATGAAATGAAACCTCACAGTCTTTGGAGAAATATTTTTCTACAAAAACTAATGATTCTACTGAAGCAGAGCTCTTATTTACATTGTTCCTTAGAAATTTCCTTTAGATAATAAACAATACAGTTTTATCTCCCCCTCTTTAATTTTTCCATAGATGAAATGGATATGTTAGAAATAAGGTGTGCTTACTATTGATTTTGATAATTTAGAATAGATGAAGTATAGCATGAAATTTCTTTAACTAACTCTTTGTGGACGACAGACATGCCTGTGCGTCAACTACGTTCAAAGACAAGACTGTCAAAGGTTTCCTCTTCAATAAGGAAGAACACAACAGTTTTCTGACCCAACTTATCTTCAGAAACATTAATTGCGTTTTGATTGAAAAAATCATGAACATTACTAAGTCAGAATATTGCTGAAAAGAAGTTTACAAAAGAGAAATTAAACAGAGCTAAAAAAGCAACTACATTGAAAAATTACTAATAATTGAAAAATGTTTGATAAGTGATTCTTTTTAATATAAATATTTTATAATAAAAAATTCCTGTCTTATGAATGTATATACAGTAGACCCCCCCTATAACACTGTAGATGCATTTCGTGTTATATGAATCCATGTTGTACGAGTCACTTAGATTATACAAATACATGAGCCGTTCACAGTCCAAAGCTATTAACTTACTTGTTATATTTGAAATATCTTTCTTTAATGATCAGGCTTAAGACTACATGACAACAATTTTTATGGCCGTTGTATAATAAATGTTTTTTTTTCACAAGAAATGTATAAAAATTTATCAATACATACATATTTTCTACCTTTTCTTTTATGAACTTAATCGTTTTGGCAAATGAGCGGCTCACATACAGTTTACTTATACATAAACATACACTTATACAGATATTTAACAAAGATGTAAAATAAATATTTAATATGTAAGAGTTAAAATATTTTTTATTTCTCTTCAAAACAAATAAATATTAAAATTAAAAATGTTTTGTTATTCATTTTGCGTTAAATAAAAGAAGCAGTTACACTTTTTTTTTTTACATTTATTCACTGTCTGAGCTATCCATAATTAGGTTCCAATGACATCCTCTTTTAAATGTTGGTTGTGCTATTTCATAGCTTGAAGATTCACTTGTTTCTTCTCTGTTATTTTCGTTGTTTAAAGGGGTATCTTGTGCTTTCAACAATTTATTATTGTTACTTTCTAAATCTTCTTTTACTTCAAAATATGGAGCTAAACAATCTTAATTTTTTCTTAAATTCCTTGGAACTCTTTGTTGATGGATCGTTATTCGTAAAATGTTCTTCTAGATTTTTTGCCAATTCTAATCCTTCATTTAAGATTTCTAAAGTAAAGTGTTGCTCTGGCTCACAGAAAATTCGTAATGAGTTTTCTTCACTACTTGATTTGGAAGACTCTGCTAGTTGCATAAGTTCTTGTTCATTTAAATGTTGGTTACTACTAACACGGAATGCATCTACCGTGTTATAGGGGGGATCTACTGTACTATTCAAAGGAAAATTCCTTGAAGAGCAATCTTCTATCCATAACATCAAACACTTCCATTTTTGGCATTAAAGTGTCTTTTATACAAGCAATTTTATTCAAACTTACTAAAGATCCAGAGAAAATTCTAGCTCTTATTTTGTTTTCATTTCTTTTTATTGTTCTAATTGTTGCCTCGTTTAATTTAAATCTTTAGTAATGACTATTACTTTCTCACCAGATTTTAACCTATCCAAAATTTTAATTTTTTCTTCAAGGGATATACATTTTCTGCTCATCTTAGAATTCTTCTCCATGGCAGGGGTCATGATGACTAAAGACAAAATTTTAGATAACGTAAAAATTATAAAATTATTAGACTTACCTAATTTATGTACTTATTATAATATCTTTTTAAATTTATTTAACACACTTGACTTTAAACACAGCTTAATTGATAATATGTATGTACCAGAGATAACAGATATGTACTTCCTCTAAATGAAATCGGGTTTAATTTCGCAAAGATTTATTTTCCTAAAACTTTTTTTCCTCAAATTTAAATTGAATAAAATAAATACGATATAAAAGTTTTTTCAGTCACGTTTAATGTGCATCACAACTAGAAACAAACTGAAACGATCTCCTCTAAAAATGGGGTTTCCCCAAAATTTAAGAAGCACAATGACATTTAGTGTTACCAGCCAAAAGTTATATTAATTATTGGAGCTAAAACATAATAAAATCGAAACATCTGTCTCATTCTTTTACCTTGTTATACAAGCCTCTTTTAGTGTGTTATACGAACATGATCACAATTTTTCTGCCGTGTTATACGAATCCGTCTTATATGAACCCATATTATATAGGGGGGTCTGCTGTATATATTTATATATATATACACACACACACACACACACACAGAGGGTCCCAAAAAGATTGAAACACACTTTACTTCTTTACCTATTGGAGATAAGTGGGCAATGTATGTTGCAAAAATGTTGAAAGTAAAGTAGGAAATAAGACTACGTTAATGAAATAGTCCTCCCATTAATTTTCGAAAAGTTACACTTTTTAAATTTTTATACGACCTCCCTTGGACAAATTTGGTCAATCAGAAAATTTTTATTTTTAATGCAACAAGATCATTTAAAAAAAACCTCATATCTGTATCTTTAAAATCGAGCGAGTTATATTTAATTGAAAATTAAACGTTGTGAATGGGGACCATATATCAAATTAGAAATGTAAATTTGTGACATATCGCAAAAAAAGATAAAACTGGATGATAATACATAGGATACCCAACCACATAGTGAGTACCACTGCTTTTATATGATCTCTGTCTATGTAATACTTTATTTAGATACATTTCTGATAAAAAAAATTTTGACACATAATAGCGTATTTTTGATCTAAACAATTTCCATCGTCAATTTGTTTATGATCCCTATTTTGACTGATGAAACAGCCTTTCACATGGTACGGAAAAGTGGCATAAGTCAGCTTTTTGCCTTTATCATAATTCGGTTGATTTTAAAGATAGATGTATGTAGTTTTTTTTTTAATGATCTCATTGCAAATTTTATCATTGACCAAATTTGTCTAGGGGAATCGTATAAAAATTTAAAAAGTGTAACTTTTTTAAAATTAATGGGGGGGGGGTATTTCATTAACGTAGTCTTATTTCCTATCTTACTTTCAACATGTTTGCAATTTACATTGCCCACTTATTTCCAACAGGTAAAGAATTAAAGTGCATTTCAATCTTTTTGGACACCCTGTATATATATATATATATATATACAGGGTGTCCAGTACTATCGGTGCCCAATGGCTATTTCCTCAACCGTTAGTTACAGAGATATACTTCCAATTGCAAAAATGTTTTAAATTTTAAAATCTATTATCTGAGAAACAATTTAAATCAATAAATAAATACATTTCTGAAAGAAATACGAAATATAAATTTTTATATTGTCCCCCGGTCCTACCAATTATATTTAGAAAAATCATCCTCATACAATTTCATGCAAAATAAAAATAAAATCTTCCTTTTATGACCAAAATTCAGAGTTATGAAGCATTAAACTTTGACTTAAGTCACTTTTCCACTTTTAAAAACTGTCCCTTTTCAGGCAACCAACCAATCAGAAACCGTATTGACCATTTCTCAGCGCAAAAAGTGCTCCAATTTTAAACAGCTATAAGTCTGTCAATTTTGGTCGTAAAAAGATGATTATTTTTTTTTTTTAAATTGTATGAGGATGATTTTCCTACATATAATAATTAGGACCGGGGGACTGTATAAAAATTTATATTTCGTATTTCTTCCAGAAATGCATTTATTGATTTAAACTGTTTTTAAGATAATAGATTTTAGAATTTAAAACATTTTTGCAATTGGAAGTGTATCTCTATGACTAATGGTTGAGGAAATAACCATTAGGCACCGATAGCACTGGACACTCTGTATATATATTTAGCTGAAGCTCATGTTACTCTTAAGATATGACTAAAATAAATAAAATATATGATTTTTAAATAGAACTACATTTTGGAACATATTCAAAGATTTTATATATTTTCAATACACTAAAAACTTATTGAAGATCGAAGCGGTTTTACTGAACACTGATTTTTTACTGATTACCCCTTTTAAAGGTTGACATCTCAGGTTTTGCCATCTTCTTCAATAATTTCCACTTATTTTTCTTATTTTTGATTTTTTACAGCTGATTTCAATGTTTAGTTTCTATTTGCTCTTCTATCCACTGTATTACCGTCTTATTTTCTTTCCTGTCATTCTATATTTTCTGCTATTCTTTCTTTCCTCCATGAATTTTGGCATTCATAGTGTCCTGCCTTTTTGCTTGCCTCATTGGTTTTCTCTCTTTCACTTCTACCTGCGGTGATGGGAATAACTTTTCTCCAACTTTCAGCCATGTGTGCTATTCTAACTCAACAGCATATGTGCCAACTCTACTGAATTTGGTGGGAGACTCTCGATTTTTAAATGTTCCTTCCTTGCCCGATTTCCTGCTTTTGAAGACACATCTCCTGATTTTAACGATTTTTTGGGGATGTTATCCCAAAAATTTAATAAAGAAACGAACATTTAGGGATATAAAAAATAACGAACATTTAGGGATGATATCCTAAAAATTTTCCCTATAAAAGGGATTATTTAGCTAAGTGGGAAATTTTTCTCTATTTGATCAAAAGTATGTCCATAAGATTACAGATGCAGACGTGAAAAACTCTCTGGATTTTGACCAGAGACTCCGGATTTTTCATTACTTCTCCGGCTTTTTTTGTTTAAAATTTATCAATTAATCAGACATGGTATAATTCCTTGGAAATGCCGATTTTCTGCTTTTTTAGCACTGATTTCTACCATTCCCGGGATCGCAGCATATCCATAATAAAATGCAGGGTAATGCCAATTAAATTAACTTAGATTTACGGGTGCGTGTAATGTAAATTAAGATCTCGATCGCTTATTTTATGAAAGTAATAAATGTACTTCTTCAAAGGTTGTCTAATTCAGTATAAATCGCTAAAATGTTATTTTGTTTATTAATTTCGCATAAACACTGCGATTGCATAATTCAGTTTGTTCTCATGAATCGCCGAGAGTGCAATAGTATCTTTTTCCATCCATCTCAATCTTCTACATATTGCATTTTTGACTGACTAAACTAGCTTATTTTCATATTTTGATTAATTATTATGGTTAATTTCTTAATTATTTTCGCATAAACAGTGCGATTGCGCAATTCAGTTTCATCGCATGAATTGCCAAGAGTACGTTAGCATCTTTTTCCATCATTTAAATGTTGCATATTAGATTGACTAAACTAGTTTATTTTCATATTATGTCTAATTATTAAGGTTAATTTTTTAATTAAATTTGCATAATACAAATTTTTCTATTTTAAAAAATGGGTAGTATGAACTCTGTGAAGGGATATTTTCCAAAAAGTGATATTAAAGCAATGATTTAGGCAAGTAAAAGTAATGCGGAGTGTGAACGTATTTTTAGCCATCTACAAAAAATTAAAACTAAGTTTTGCACCTTAATTTCTGATGATAACCTAGATAACTTGATCGTTATGAAATGTAATTTAAATGGTAAATGCTATGAGCAGTAACTAGATAGTAAATTTTTATTAAAAGCCAAATCTGCAACTTTTATAAAAAATAAAATGTAGCTACCATAAAACTAGTCTTCTTTATTTCTTGTGTATATGTGTATTTATAAATATGTATATAATTCGAATTTAGGGGGGGGGGGGGAATGGAGATGAAAAAAATCCCTATTTTTCCCTAAATGTATGAAATTTTTATACTGCAATGTTTTTCATGACATTGAAATGATCGCTTTAAGAAATCTACTGAATTTTCTTCAGAGGGTTGGCAGGTATGCAATAGCTATACTTATTTAATTAAGTGAAATTGTTCTATGTTGGTTGTGGAGAAGGCTGTTTCATGCCTTCAAAAGCGATTAGCATGTTTATATTTGTGTTCATTCTGTATTTAAAAAGTTTTTATATTATCAAGACATGCTCTGTAGTTTACTGTAAAAAAAAATTATGTTTCTACATTAATTATTGACATTTTACGATTAATTTTACTATGCATTAAATATACTTGAGATACTCATATTTGACTAAGTTTTAAACCATTTGTGGTCAATTAAAATATGAATTCATAATTACAAAATCTTATAAAATGATATTTAGAACTATTGCTGAGTTTGCCTGATCTGTGCGAAAATAGGTTTTAAAATATTTCCAGAAAACATTTTCCAGTCACTTGCAGGCTAGCAAAAAGCCAGCTTTGAATAGAATCGTTCATGGATATTTCAAATTAAACCTTAATTTAAGAAGTAATTATGAAATTAGAAGTGTAAAAATTAATTTCAGTATTTGAAAATTGTAATACAAAAGAGCATTTAGACTTTGTTTTCTAATTTGTTTAATTGAATATTCAATGAAATCAAAGTAACTCATTTAACCCCCTTTGCAGACGGTGGCATTCTGGAACTGCTGTGGTCCAAAGGATGGCACATTTTTTGCTCTAAACCTAACTCCCGAGAAAAATTCACTAAAAATCATCCATTCAACAGAGCATTCTACTATTTTCAGGAACAAAGGAAATACTTATTTTCCATTTATGTTTCACAGTAATTATCTTATTGAAATATTAAAAACTTAAATGATTTAAAATGATTACTTTATTAAAATGATCTGTTATACAGGAAAAATATCCAAATGATTGTACTTAAAACTTTATATAGCTAATAGAAATTATACACAATTTTTTACAGGAAAATAGCATTGCTATTTTCTTTAATGAATATGCCTTTTAAGTATGATATATTTCAAAACATGGATACATGCACAAACCAACATTACAATCTTTGCATTTATAAAACTTGTCTGTGTGCTCATCAAAAATACAAAAGTACCTCAAATCTTCACTACTTTAATTAACTTTGCATTACTTTCATTACTGTCCAGTTCGATTACCATGCCAGTATATTCTTCCACAGAAAGAAAATGTCTTGACCCAGCCATTCTTATAACCAAAGTAACCTAATAAATTCATTACCCCCAGATCCCTCTAAAACCCAAACCTGAAAAAATCACCCCCACAAAATAAGCTAAAATAAAAATAAGAACCCATACTCTATTATAACATAGCAGATCCTGCGAGAAATTATCTGTTTGTTTATATTACAAAACCATGTTTCAGTGCTCTAGATGAAATAATGATTCATTAGGACCCCTATATCAAGGTCAAGTATTGGCAAAATACGTTGAGAATATTAGAATAGACATTTAGTACCATCTAGTATTCAAATTAAAATGTTCCTTATGATAACAGGCTTTTGTATGGAGCTTCCTTCAGGGTAAATTTTTCCTCAACGAGAATGTGTGGGTATTGCCTTTGTCGACGCATCTGCCGTCTGCAAAAGATTAAATGACAAAGTATTTAATATGCAAGAGTATATTTAAATCACAATTCATGCAAGTTCATATGCTTTGATTAGCTGTTTAAAAGTTGTTGTAAAAGATGCCTTTATTAGCTTTTTGCTTTACTCGTCCATAATAATGAAATTTTGTAAGCAGATATATATATCTTAAATTATTGTAAAACTTTTGTGCTCTTGAGTGAATTTAATTTTTAAAAAACCATTTTTCTCCACACCCAAGTACAGCCTAAATGAGCACATTTTGAAAACCCACATTTAGAGATGTAGGTCTGAAAATTTTCTACTGTGTTTTTCGCATTTTAATTTTTTTTATTATTATTAATATTTTAGATATGGAATGTAATACTCATTCCAGACAGCTCTCTCTCTCTTTTTATTAAGCATCTAGCTTAAAAAGAAGTCTTTGATAATTGAGGCTTCTAATTTTGAAAAGGAATAAAAGGGGAGGGTAAAAAAATGGACGTGTACCAGAAGAGTACGATTAACATTTTATTTATTCTCAGAAAAAAGGCTGGTAATGTTTTAAGAAGCCTATTCTTTCAGTATTAAGTTCTGTAAAATTTATAAAAATATGGAATGTTTTTGCAAGTTCTGTTGAAGAAAAATGTTTTAATAGCACTAAATATATGCTTAACTCATATTTCTGCAAATTGTCTCTTGATACTCACCTGTCTCATGATACTCACCCATTTAATTACAAGCAGGTATTTTCAAACAATTTTTAATACTATATTTGTTTTTAAAAGGTTTCATTTATAAGCATTTTTTTAAATTTATTTTTGTCTGATAATAGTTCTATATATTTAATAATTTAATTTTTATACATATAATAAACTGAGTAATAATTTTTCTATTTATTTTTAAGAAAGGGGTCGAAAGGTTTCCCTTTCAAGTATCAGTAGATATTTAAGAAAAATAATATATTTAAAAATTTTATTTTTCAATTATAAGTACTTTTTTTTCTTTTATTTAATATTTTACTTTTTGTACTTATAATAAACAGTAAATTATTTATGATACTGAATAGGTTTCACAATTTTAAATTATTTTTCAAGGTATTTCTTTTGCACAATGTTTTAAATTTGTGACTTAGGAAAAAAAAATTCTTGTTATAGATAAAATTGAATTATTTTATAACTTTTCAAAATTACATGCATATAAGGAAAGTATTAAATTGTAACTGCTGATAGCAGTATATATGTGTAAGAAATTTTCATGCATACAGTTTTTATGTATTTCTAAATTAAAGCTTTTTTATGCATGTTATGTATTATATGTTTGACTGTAGCTGTAATACAAGACTAAATATTTTTAAAAGTTTGGATATATTATTTCAGCTGAAATGTAATAAAGAGAATAATTTTTAAATTTTCCCCAAAATCCGCATATCTGCCAGCAGTTAATTGAAATGATTTTTATGAATTGTTTCTTTATAATAGCCTACAATGCACATATAGCCATTCTTTAGAAAAATCCAAATTTCCAATAAGCAAGAGCATGATAAAAATATAATACCTTACAGCTGACAAAATGCCTGTTTATGCTATGCATTTTTAAGTGTGCTGTACATTTTCAGCTAATATTCTATTGCAGTTTTTTTTTTTTTTTTTTTTTTTTATTCAACAACAGTATTCCAGACATTCTGCGACATGATAGTTTCATGTAAATTTTCTTAAAAAATAAAAATTCGTGAAATTTTGAATACATAATTTGAACTACAGTGGACTTTTTCTCAATTTGGTGTTCCGCCATAAAATTGTATTTCAAAAGGGTTCCACAACCAAACACTGTTCAGTTGCTGTTCCTGTCAAGTTTTCAAGGGATGATAAAAATGTAATGAACTCTTATTTAAGGAAATTAATGTGTATGTACATATGATTTGATTTATATTCTAAATTGATAAGGTGTATATATATATATATTCATCTATTAATTTTAAAATGTTTTCAATAGTGAAGCAAATCTTCTAGTACGAGCTTGTAACCAACTTGGACAATTCTTGCAGCACAGAGAAACCAATCTAAGGTAATATTGAAAACTATTATTTTATACAAATTATTAAGTTATGACAACTGCTGCTTTGATTTTCCAAGATTTGTTTTTATTTTTTGCTTTGTTCCAGAAATCTGATTTTTAGTCAAAATAGTCTAGTTTTTCAAAATAATTAAATAAATTGTAATTGATAGAATCATGCTTCCATTACAGATAACTGTATCTATGAACCAGTTTTATACTTTTTATGCACTCATTAATATGGAACGTGGTATCAAGAAAACTTGCTATGTACCACAATTTTGTAAATCTGTGGAGACCGACTAATTTTATCTTGCCAGACCTCAGTCTTGAAATGATAGATTTATTTTTATTGTGTTTATGGCGAAGGTACGAGGTATAAATGTATTTATCAGAAGGGTATACATAACATACAACTTTATTTACAAAAACATAACTAAAACTGCTACATTATACCGCGCATACACATAGCCATCAGAAATAAAAATGAACTGAAAATGTTCTGAGCTTGCTTTTATGTAACTGCGTAGAGGTGTTGCAGTGCATATGCGTCATATGTGAATTTTAGTGTTTCTGTCAAGTTCAAGAAAGTTTTATGTTCATCAGTTTATCTGAAGGAGTGCCACCATAAAGTTTATTCTAAAATACTTTTTATTGATAATGTATTAAACAATACAGTAGTATTAATAAAAAATTTGTATATTTTAAGTATTTATTTATTCTTGCATAGAAGAGTAAGTTATGTATTGATAACTAGTTAAGGAAAAATTCCTTGTTTTTAACTTCCAACTTTTTTTTTTTTTTTTTTTTAATAATGTAATTAACATCTGTTTCCTTCTAAGTTTGGGAAATATGGAAGTATACATTAAAAATAAAAAAAAAAGAATTCTCCCTAATTATAAATTTACAAAACTTTTATTTTACACCTTTTCAGAAACAGAAATACAGGCTTCACAAATGGTCCCTTTTTTTTCTCACAAGGTCCGTTTTTTCGTAATTAGTCCTATAAAGTCCCCTTTTTCTGCTGGAAAAATATGAATTTTCTCTAACAGCCGAAGTTCTTGAAAATTTCTGACTCCATTGATATGCGCCAATGAATGACTATCGTGGGAGTGCACATGTTTACTTTCCTATGATTGGTTAGTTAAAAGGGTGTTGCAGATGTTTGCCGAAACTTAGAGTTGCAAACATGGATATTTTACTTGTTTTTACTTATCAAATGCTATACCATAGAATTCCATCAATCCACTCTCCCCATGAAATTAACCTTCCTGTTTTTTTATTCTATTTGAAATTCTGAATAATGCCACCTAAGGCATTGGGAAAAAAAAAATTTATAAAAAGTTGTTCCCCTTTACCTTTCTTGTTTCAGTTTGAAATTCTGAAAAATCCCCCCCCCCCCCCCCCCCCCCCAGGCAACAGAGAAAAAAAAAAGTCATCGAATTAAATATAAATAAACTTATTGATGAAAATGTTTCTTTTGGCTGAAAATTCTGAGTAAACCTCTACTCTGTTTTTAATCACATTTCAGAGGGTAGATTGACAGGATTCTACTTTTCTTTTAGCAAAAAATTTGCAATACCCCCCCCCCCCCCTTACATTCTCCTAGATGCATTTGAGGGGATGGATTGATGGAATTTTATCGTAATGCAGAGGCCAACCATTATGGATTTTCAGAATTCTTATCAAATTTCTAAACAAAATTAGACTACGGATAAGACCTGTAAATTTACAGAAAACACCTATTTTTTTTCCATCAATCTCCATCCTGTAATTATTGCACATTAAATTGACAAAATTTGCTTATTTTCATTATTTGGTTTATTATTCATGTTGATTTTTAAATTATTTTAACGCATGAAGTGAATTCTCCTGGGAGCCTATAGTATCCTCTGTCATCCATCTCCATCCTCTAAATATTAATCATTAGATCGACTAAACTAGTTTATTTTCGCATTTTGGTGGGTTAATTTAATTATTTTCTCAGTGTTATTGCATAATTTAGGTGGTATCCCTTACATTACCAAGCGTTAACTAGTATCTTTTTTCATCCATTTTTATCCTCTAATTATTGCACATTAAATTAACAAAACTTGCTTGTTTTCATATTTTGGTTTATTATTCATGTTGATTTTTTAATTATTTCAATAATTCAGTATGATTCAGTGAATTCTTGTGTAGTCCTGGGAGTCCATAAGTATCCTTTTCCATCCATCTCTATCCTATAAATATTAATTATTAGATGGACTGAACTAGCTTATTTTCACATTTTGGTTAATTATTAAGGTTATTTTTTTTTTAAATTATTTTTACATAAGTAGAGAGATTGTTCAAATCAATTTGCCCAGAAGAATTTAACAGTTTATCCAGAAAAAGTTAATATAATCTGGTGATGAAATGAAAACAATATTACTTATTCCCCGTAATAATTCTGTGACAGAATGTATATTATGTATTGTTGTTAGAAAATATGGGGCTGAATTTAAGCTAAATTTGAGTGCAAATTTATTAAATTTTTTATTACTTCAAAAAATAACCTGTCCAGTGTTCTTTATTTGTTGCATTTTGGGAAGAAATTATCTGTCTGAGCTAGGCATATTCTGTTTTCTTCAGTATTTTGAAATTTCTTTTTTGTCCAGTAATGAAAACTGTTTTCACATTATGTATGTTTAGTCATAATGGTAATTTAATTTGAACATGTCTTCATTTGTCGTTGTATCTAAAATTATATATAAAGAATTTGAAATGTTTGATCAAATATAATTCTGAGTATCAGTGCAAATGATTTTTTATCGCAGATCAAACCATAAATCCAATCATGCTCACTGCTAAGTGGGCATAATGTATTTGTGTGTATACCCATGCAGTGGGGGGGGGGGGGGGAGTGTATTTAGGTGCGTATTTAGGAGATATTACACTCATGCAATGGCAAACTATGCAATTGACATCTATTATATGTTCAGAACTTACAAAAAGTGACAAAAATAGTCATCTTAGGTATCTGGTTTTCAGTATAATTAGCAGTGAAAATATTGAATGTTTGAATATGTATCTAAAAATTATGTTAATGAACTTCATTGGTGTGAGAGTGTATGATGTAATTTTTCTTTTTTATAGGTACCTAGCTTTGGAAAGTATGTGCCTTTTGGCAACATCAGAGTTTTCTCATGATGCTGTAAAGAAACATCAGGAAACTATTATAAATGCTTTAAAAGTAAGTGTATTTTTAACATTTTGTACTATTTTGAGTTATCGAGAAGAGGCTTATTAATACAACAAAAGCCTTGCCTTGTTTGCTTACATTTAATAATTATATTCCTTTTTAGACTGAGAGGGATGTTAGTGTTCGTCAGCGTGCTGTTGATCTCCTGTATGCCATGTGTGACAAAAGTAATGCTGAAGAAATTGTTGGTGAAATGTTAGCATACTTGGAAACTGCAGATTATTCAATAAGAGAAGAAATGGTATGGATTTTTCCTATCTGTATATGTCTAACATTTACTAAATTTTTAACTTTTGTGATATTAAAAAATAATTATATTTAGGTATTAAAGGTTGCAATTTTAGCCGAGAAGTATGCATCAGACTACACATGGTATGTTGATGTAATTTTGAATTTGATAAGAATTGCTGGAGATTATGTTAGTGAAGAGGTAAGCTGTGCTTTATTAATTTTTGAATTTTGCTGATTATTGTATTTTTAAAACTGAAATTTGTGATTAAACTTCTAGAATTTAAAATTTTGCATTTATTTTAATAAAAATTCTCATGCGCTGTGATGTATTTCTAAGCAATGCATTTATTTATTTGAAGTTTTCAAAATAAGGCATATTGTATTATACACTACCCAACACAGAAATTGCAACACCATTAAAGAGCAAATAGAGTGTGATGATAAAGGACACACACACAGATGGCATATAGAAATAAGTGATATTAATTCCGGAAGGGTAATGCAATGCTATACAGTAATGGCATAGACAGGGTGATCAGTAGTGCCACCTCTTGTGGCGATACAAGCAGCAACCCTTTGAGGAACAGATGTAATGAACGTGCAGATAGTTTTCTGAGGGATAGAAGACCATATGCCTTCAACCATCCTCTACAGGTCATCCTCTGTTTGAGGCCGGGGCACAGCAGTCAAGCAATGGACAATGTCCCATACATGGGCGAGATCTGGAGACAGTGGTGGCCAAAGAAGCATCTGAATACCTTGCAAGGCTTGTCTGTTGATGGTTACCTTGTGCTGTCATATGTTATCTTGCTGGCGAACAGCATTTTGCAACTGGCTGCAGCACCTCATCCACATATCATCGTCCTGTCATTATGCCTCTGATACGAACTAGAGGTGATCGGCTGTTAAAGCCAATGGCACACCATACCATGATGCCGCATTATTGAGCAGTATGACAGTCAACAGTCTCAGCAGGATTGGATTTATTTCCACGTCACCTCCGAACTCTCACATGGTGACTGTCATTTGACAAACATAACAGAGATTCATCGCTGAACACTACCCTCACAGCAAAGATCGTCACATGTGTGACAGTGACATTGTAGTCAGGTGACACCTGGGTCACAATGTGATATCATATTTGTGACTTCTATGCGACGTTACGTATTAGTAACTTTGTAACTTCATTGTGACTATATTCTGTGACGTTTCCACAATTTAATTAACACTTAACAATGGGACGAAATTACAATGGCAATTACAATGTAACGTCACAAACAAGTTAATATGCGATGTCACAAACGACCATGAAAATGACCAAAATGACTTCGCTGTGACCTCAATAAGACATTGCCGAGATGTACTGCGACGTCCTGTGACACCCCAAAGTCACAGTGTGACTTAAATCTTACGTCACTGAAAGAAAATGCTGTTAGGTAACCTGTCCCATACAGTTGTCTAAAAGGCTCGTGCACGACACCATTGCAATCTCTCACGTCAGTGTCTTGTCAATGGCAGTCTTCCTGAAGGACTTTGAGTGCAAACCGCTTTCGGCCAATCATTGAGAAACTGCTCTCGCTGATATTGGAACAACTAATGTACTCTACAAATTCTGCAGAATGTCGACAGTCGTCGTTTGTGGGGCTGCCACTGCATGCCTTTAACTGCATCGATCAGCATATGCTGGCATACCTGTACCTCTGTGATGATTCACATGTGCTTCTTCATTCCATCTTCTCCAAATCCTTTGCACAGTGGACTCATCTACTCGTGTTTCAGTGGCGATACACTGGTATGACCACCCAGCTATGCATAGGCCTAAAATGAATCCCCTCGCATGGCAATAAGTCAAAACATATGCTAATTCAGAAGTATTCTCTCACATCACACGCCAAACATAGTTTTATCACCAGTCCTGGTTTATTCTGGCAACACCTGCAGTTGGAGAGAAAGACAAATTGTTCTTATAAAGGACATTGTTCATAATTTGATTGCGTATGAGAATGTCGTTAGACACATTTGTATCAGATTATTTACTCCAATTACAGAAAATTTTTTACAGTCGAAGTAAATTGCAACAAATCAAATAATGAATGTGGGATTTTGCGAGCTTCTATTACAAATAGGGAAGATGTTAAGAAACTGATCAAAGTATACAGTAGTATTTCAAATACTGGTTGAATTATTTATAAATCAAATAACAATCTGACTAATGTGGTTTTCAAGTAATACTATTAAAATACATGTATTTAAGAACTTTGTGTACTGCATACAGATTGTTTGAAATTAGTTAAAGAAATGTTCGACACACATACATATAATTTATTATTTGAATAAAACGATTCTATGAGAGATTTTGTAGTAAATATATGTGTAGAATCCATATATTATTCGATTCTGATATAGTACAAAAATCCATAACGAAATTTGAAGATTATTTGAAAGAAAGAAATATTTGTTATTTTAAAATGCAAAATTTGTAACATTTTAAGGAAATTTGCTTGACATTTTTCAGTTTGTGGAAGCAATGTTGCTTTCCCGACACACATAGGATAATGCAGCATTTTTCAAGATGTGTTCTGCGGAACCCTTGGAGTTCTGCGACATGGTAGTTTCATGTAAATTTTCTTAAAAATGTAAAAATGGGTAAAATTTTATTACTTTTATACTTTTCAGCCTTTATTTACTTATATATTGTATCATTAATCACAAACGGTCCGACTGTTGAACAGTATGTTATATTAATCTCATATTTCAAAATTTGGAGGTGTTCTGAACATTCGATTGTGATTAAAAACAACGGGCTTCAGGTTTTCCCTAATTGTAATTTTGTACCAAATTTCATTTGAATTACTTCATTCATTCATGAGATATAGTCTCCACAGACTTGCCGACGCACACACATCAAAGACATACATTGCTGACTTTAAAAACATCTGATTCATGTTCAAGGTTGCTTGAAACGTGCTCTCCCATCTAAAACTCGAATTCAGTTTTGCCTACATATATAAGGAAAGTAAAAATCAATCCATTGCCTTAGAGCTCTTTCTTTAACACATTATTCCACCTAATGCATGTAATTAATCAAATCCAATGTATTTGACACTCTCCATCAATAACTCAGATTACCTCCACACACACCCACCCCCCTTCACCATAGGAAAGAAATATCGCATGACTTGCACCGCAATAACCTTGAAAGCAAACTCTCCCCATGCGTCATGTGATACATTTGGCAAGCGCTTTGAAAGCCAGCCAATTTCAGCGTGATATGAGAGAACAGATCTGAATTAGCATACGTTTTGCCCTGTCGCCCTCGCATGATCATCCAAATACTGAAACTGACTTCAGCAGCATCATTGGCCAGGCATCTCTTCAACAACACATGTTTTCTGAAACTAGAAACAGCTCAGAAAATGGGTTTCGGTAGGTAACAGACAGTAACAAATGTTGGCTCATCTGCCATTTCCATCCTTATCCTGCTCTCTAATCACATGACCTACTTGCATTTCAGATCATTTGCATACATCGGCCAGCTGTGTTTGTCTTGTAATTATATGGCTAAAGCTTCATGGTGTTGCATTTTCTGTCAGGTAGTGTATGTAGTGTATATACTACACACTAACCTTTGTCATTTTGACATATAATCAGACATGCCAACTCCTCCGGATTGCCCGGAGTTTTTCCGGAAAACTTAAAAAAATTTGTTACTACACATTTCTTCCAATTGCTCCGGAAAATATTTTTTTTTATGAATTGCAATATTTAATTTTTATTAAATCAGCCCATTTCTTTATTTTCCTGGTGTAACTGCTCCTCCCATCCTCAGCAGAGCATGCTCAATCGGTTGAACTGCGTCATCATGATGACGTGGATCATATGCGTGGGTTGACGTAGCTAATGGTTCTCAAGCATTTGCTTTCCGGTTTGAATTTGAGTGTGCAGGTTTTTGTTTTTTTGGTGTGTGTCTAAACAGAGCATGCACAATCTATTCTTTTCGTAGCTGTTTACTGTCTCTCTCTGATCGCGTTGGCTGGGGTGCAAAACTTTTTTGTGAGTGTGAAAAATCTAAGGTTTCAAGCAACCATGCTTATTATTCCGTGTGTGGTGCGAATATCAATATTCCACATGGCGAAAGAGACGATTGCCGACGACATGTGGAGAAAGCCAAATTTAAGTCATCACATCAAAACTTGCAGTCATTGTTAGAAATGATAAGCTAACTGTAATTAATGGGGAAGCTTTATTCGCCAGCTTTTTGATAGAGCATAACTGTCCGTTGTCTACAGCAGACCATGCGGGACCACTTTTCAAAAAGATTTTCCGTGATTCAAAAATCACATCGACATATGGATGTGTCAGGACTAAAACTACTGCAATTATTAAAAGTTTTGCAGATTCTTCCGTAGGAGAAATTACAAAAAATTTAAAAGTAGCGAAGTTTACTCTAGTGATAGATGGGGTAACTCATCAGATAATGGAAATTTTTTTCCAATTCTTGTTACATACATGGATATTTCTTTGGAAAAAAATGTTACTATGGTGCTTTCACAACCAAAGCTCAGTGGGAAAGCTACAGGTGAAAATATTTTCACTTTGTTGGATGCTGAATTAGGAAAATTTGGAGTTCCTTGGAAAAATTGTATATCCTTGTATTCAGACAATGCATCGGTAATGACTGGTCAATTTAAAGGTGTAATAAAATTTATTAAAGAAAAAAATCCAAAGGTGATCCTTAATGGTTGTGCATGCCATTTGATTCATTTAACTGCACAACATTCATAAAAAAACTGGATTTTCCACTTAAGGAGTTCCTCGTAGATATTTATTATTATCTATAGAAAAGTTCCTAAAGAGCAGATTCATTAAAACCCTGTCAAGAGTTGTGTGAAGTAGAAGTTCATAAAATATTGAAGTATGGCTCTACCAGATGGCTTTCAATGGAAAAAGTAATAAGTCGAATCTTAGAGCAGTGGGAGCCTTTAAAGATGTTTTTTTGTGAAAAGGAAAAGGGTGAGACTAAGACTTTATTACACATTAAAAAAAAATTTCAAAATCCTGTAACTCAATTATATCTACTATTTTTTAAAAGTCTTCTGCCACTTTTCACTAAACCAAACACGTTTATGCAGACAGAAGCTCCTCTCATTCATAAACTACGAAGATAGCTAATTTCTCTCTATTCAGACTGCTTATCTCGTTTCATTAAACCTTCTACTGTTCAAAATACTACAGATATTTTTGATATCAATGTGTCTGAACGAAAATTACAAAAATCAAGGGATGATTTAATTATAGGGTATAAAACAAAGCCATATTTAACAAACTGATCTCTCGGATTTTGAGAAGAAAATTTTTTTTAAATGCGCTTGTGCATATTATGAAGAAGTATATTCTTATATGTTAAAAAAATTCCCTTTTAAAGATAAACTTCTGCATCATGCTGAAATTGCAGATGTAAGTGCAAAAGCAGAAACAAATTTCAAGTCTTTAAAATATTTTTTGGACATGTTTACTGAGGAAGAAAAAAATTTTGCAGAAGCAGAATTTGCATTGTACCAAATTGATAAACTAAATGATGACGTATTAAAATGTGATAGAGAAGACTCAGTGTAAAATTGGAAATCTAGAAGATCATAACAGAGTAATTAAATTTAAAATACTGCCAAAAATAATGTTGAACATTCTTCTTTTTCCTCACAGCAATGCAGCTTGTGAGAGGGTATTCAGCACTGTGAGAAAAAAACCAAAATGAATTTCAGTCAAACCTGGGCATTGTAACATTAGAATCCCTTATAATACAAAAATGCAAAATTCTTGTCACAACTTATGTTACAAGCAAAATTTTTCTAAACAAGAGCTTGTGATAGCAAAGAAAGCTACATATTCATCGTTGAATAAATCTTAAAAAAAAAATTGTAAAATATCTACAATATTTTTGAGTGAAAAGCTTATAAGTTAATATTTTAAAATCTAATTTACTTATTTTTGACAGTTAATAAGATTATGGCAGCACCATGATTTTGTTAACTGTGCTAAATTATAAAATCGTTACGCTGCTCCTGACAGAGTTATTTGAATGTTGGCATGTCTGTATAATGCATGCTTTTACTTCCATTTTACAATTCTGCAACAGAAGTTTTTGACAAATTTCACAGACCTTGCTGTAAACTACAACAGATCTTCCTTTTTCAACCTGATTTGTACAAATTTTTAGTCACTATCGTTCACTCAAAATAGTGACCTGAAAAGTCGAAAAGTAGCTCAAGTTGATCTAAACCTTATTTATTTTACTTATTTTGTTGAATAAATATTTGAAATTTATTGCTTGTAATGTTAAATTGTTACTCCAATCTTTTCACACTACCTTAAAAAATAATTTGCTATTAAAAATAATTCCTATTTCATTTTATACCAGGGTTCTATAATCGGGGGGGGGGGGGGGGGGGGTATTCCCCACATAGTTTGTATTCTGAGCGGGATTTTGAAATATCAGGTGAGATTCAAAACGTTTGCAACAAAATGCAAATCTTACTGTGCTAAAAATAATATAAGCATAGTAAGTTTCTACTCTTTATGCTAAAAATAATGTAAGCAAAAATACATAAATATATTTACACTTTTATACAGTAATCATATTAATATGCATTTATAATTACTACCTTCTTATTTTTGGTATTTATTAAATTTTTGAAACTGATTTTTGGTGTTTTTCTTTACATATTTCAATTTTAAGTTTACCTTGAAGTCATTTAATCAATTTAAAATCTTACCAATATTTCTAATTATAGAACTTTTCAAGTGTTTCATGATATTTGCTTTACAGGATATTCTAAAAGTGTTATCTAGCATGTATTATTTAAAGACTTCTTGGGGCAATTTTAAATCTATTTTTTTCTACAATAAAGATACCAACCATTAAAAATTTTCCATATTTCTGAATAAATTACAAATTGAAGAAAAGACTTAAAAAATTATGAAAAATACCTTTTATTTTCTGTTTTTCTTTCTTTTCCATCCATCTCCATCCTGTAATAATTGTTCATTAAATTGGCAAAACTTGCTTATGTTCAGTGTTCTTGCTGCCGATCGCCATTGTGCTAAATTGCGATAAAATGTTTCATTTGGCGAGTAAACAAGCAATTGCATTCTCCAAATTGTGAGTGGCCTAATTATGGACAGTTATTTTTTTCAAACCTTCCCAAGTATTTTTACTGTTATTTTAAATGCCCAAAATAAAAATTAATAAAAATAGGTTTCATTCACGATCGTAAGGAATATAATCAAAATTTTAGCAATTGTGACTGTCCCCCCCCCCCCCCCCCCCCCCCCAAGAATCGGCACTTCATTAGGGAATCATAAGTATAGGTGTTGTACTTGTCCTAAAATGTCCTTATTTTTTACTTGCCTTCTTAAAATTTTACTTCTCAAAAGCAGATATGCAAATTACTGCAGAAAACAGTCTCATCTCATACTATGGATTACTGAATTTGCATAGTTTTCTACAGAAAATTGCCTTTTGTCTAGGCCAATGTAAATTTTACAGCCACATGTATGGTAATGCAGCCGCATGTAATGTGAATTAAGATCATCTTTTCTTGTTTTATGAAAGTAATAAATATTGTTCTTCAAATTCAGCATAAATCACTAAAATGTTATTTTTCATTAATTTCGCATAAACAGTGTGATTGTACAATTCAGTTTATTCTCGGGAATTGACACGAGTACTTTGTATCTTTTCCCATCCATCTTAATCTTCTAAATAATGCATATTAAATTGACTAACTAGCTTATTTTCATATTCTGATTGATTATTAAGGTTAATTTTTTAATTATTTTTGCACAAGCAGTACGATTGCGCAATTCAGTTTCTCATGAATTGTCGAGAGTATATTAGTATCTCTTTCCATCCATCTCCATCTGCTTAATATTGCATATTAGATTAACTGAACTAGCATATTTTCATATTCTAGTTAATTTATTACTTATTTATATTCGTATAAGCAGTGCGATTGCGCAATTCAATTTGTTCTCGTGAATTGCGAATAGTATCTTTCACCACCTATCATAGACCTTTCCGGAACTACCATGGCCCAAAAGAAAGAGTGCTTTGCTTCCGAACTGTTCCCAAAGGACCGCTAACTTTTTGCGCTAAGCCTAACTCTCTAAATAAATCTACTAAAAATCACCTATTCAGCACAGAAATCTACTTTTTTCAGGAATAAAAGAAATATTTATTTTCTATTTGATGTATATTTTTCCTACGAATCTCAATACAAAATACTCATTGTTGCTTGTACTATGAATTCTAGTATTCATCGAAAAATATGCTAAAAAATTAATTTCCTTATCTAAATTAGGCGGCATAATACTGTGATTGATTCAAAGTATGCTCAAAAACTCAAAAGAATTCAGATCTTTCATATCTCCTGTCCAAACATCATTCGCAGAAACAGCTACTGAAGTTTGAAGCGTTGTAGCAATAGTACGCTCAGATTCTGAAGAATCACTTGCATTTTCATATTCATCTTCAGAAATACCACAGTTCCACTAATCTTTACTATCTGCATCACTTCATTACTGCCCAGTTGGTTTATCATACGAGTATATTCTTCCACAGAAAGAAAACGTCCTGGCCCAGCCATTCTTTTATCCGAAATAACCTAATAATTTCACTGCCACGCATTCCTCTAAAACCCAAACTTGAAAAAATACTCTTATATTCCTATGATTCACCAACGAAATCATAAATTGAAAAACAAAACGAGAACCGAAACTCAATTATAAAACAGTAGATGCCGTGAAAGTGCTCCGTTTGTTTATATTACAAAATCACATTTCACCGCTCCAGATGGAGAATTAATTCATTGGATCCCCCCTATGCCAAGGTCAAGTATCTGCAAAATATATTGGAGTTGTTCGCATGGACATTTAACGCTATCTAGTAGGCAAATAAATTCAAGTAAGAACGTTTCATATGAAAACGTGCATATGTGACCGTTGTCTTTTAGGGTAAATTTTTCCTCAACGCGTATGCGTGACGGTCGTCCTTGAATGCAGGTTCGCAGCCGACGTGCGGGTGCGTAGACCTTCCAGAAAGGGTTAATCTTCTAAATATTGCATATTAGCTGAACTAGCCTATTTTCATATTCTGCTTAATTATTGGGGTTAATTTTTAAAATTACATTTTTATAAACAGTGTGATTTTGCAATTCAGTTAGTTCTTGTGAATTGCCAAGAGTGCATTAGTATCTTTTTCCACCTCCATCTTTTAAATGTTGCACATATGCTAATATATTAGATTGACTGAACTAGCTTATTTTCATATTCTGGCTAATTATAAAGATTATTTTTTAATTATATTTGCATAATACAAATTTTTCTGATTTGAAAAATGGGTATGAACCCTGTGAAGGGATATTTTCTAAAAAGTGGTATAAAGATCAATATTTGTTATTCTCTTTTAGTGAAAATTTGTGTTTTACCAAACATAAATGTTTGTTTTCATTAAAGGAATTTTCACCGGATAGAAACTTTATATATTTTGTGTTTTATACTTTTTTGACCTGAAATTTTGTAAAATTTGTGTCCTGAATTTTCATATTCTATCAGTACTAACCATGTAAGAAAAGAAAGAATCAAAACATTTTCCTTACTTCTGAAAAAAAAAAATTATATATATACAGAGAAACTGGAAGATTGTTGAATAGTGCTCTCCTTTCTGCCTGATAAATTACTGTGCATTTCCTTTTTCTTTACACATTTCAATATTTTCTCAATTATTGTTTGTTTGGTGTCAATTTGGGGCAAAAAGTTCTAAAAATTTGATCTCTATAAAAATGTTGCTTTAAAACCAATATTTACAAATATAATTATTCTGACTAGGATTTCTTTACCTTTGTTTCTCCAATTTCATGAATATGAACGATGTTTTCCACAATTCATCAAAACAGCTTAATCACTTAAGTGTTTACGTTTTGTCAGTGAAATCAAAACACTGAAGGGAAGAAAATGTTCTGTCTGTGATTAATATCTTAAATAATTAATATAAAACTTATTTCCCAATTTTTTTCTTTTATAAAATTTTCATAGCGGAATGAAGGTATGAGTCTTGATTTCATTTTACTATGAATCCTTCAGATTGTAATCTATTAGCATCCATGTTTTTTTTTCTGTTGATATTTTTATTAAATATTGTTATTAATGAGACTGAAATTTATACATATTTATCAATGTTTATTTTTAAACAGTTGCCTGATGTCTTTTAAACATTAATATGACTTTCAATCGCAATCTCTTTTCTTCCAGTTTAATTTTGCTCTATGCATGTCGGAACCAATGAAAAATGAATTCAAAAATATAAATCTAACTTTGAAAAAGTATTTGTTTCATAAAAAATCTGATGTAGCTAGTTGATGGCTTTCCCTACAAACTCATTGTTCGCAAAATAATTTTTCACCCAAAGAGTGTGATTGCACAATTCATTTTGTATTGTTGTTTGTTCATTGCTGAGAGTCCACAACCATCTTTTTCCATCTATCTCAATCCACCTATTATTAAACAATAAGTGGACTAAACTTGCTTATTTTCATGTTTAGGTTTGTTTAAAAGAAATATTTTACAAAATTAGCCAAATGTTATAAGAGTTAACTATAATGGAAGAGTAAGATGATTCTTACAATTAATATCCTCATGCAGTGCTTTGAATCTAAAGACTTGTTATTATTTCAGATCTTCAAATTTTAAGTATGTGTTTACTATGGTAAAATGCATTCTAAAATATTTTTTTAACTGACAACGCATTAAACAATAAAATAAAAATTATTTAATAAAAAAAAAAATTGTGAACATTTATTTATTCTTATGGAGAAAAAGTTAAATTGTGTTTTAATAACTGCAATTAAGGAAAAATTCAAATTTTTTTAAGCTTCAACTTTCCTCATCTTATTTTACCTCTAAAAAATATCATTAGCATCTACAGGTTTTTTTTTTTCAAAATTAGTGGATATGGATGCCTATTTTTTCTCTTATGGAACTCAATTTTAAGTTCCTGGACTTCAGAATTTTCTATATCCAGTGAATGCACATCATAGAACATATTCCAAAAGTTGGCATTTAACAAGTATTTTATCATAAATAACTAATACATTTATAGTACTCGCTCGAAAATATAAAGTATAGAACATATGTGGTTATATTTAAAAGAACTCTTTTAAATATAAAGTATAGAACATATGCCCATAACACTTTCCAGGTAGCAAACTCATGAATGTATGTACAATATTGACTAGCTTGATACCTACATTTGGAACCTTGAATGTCCAGGAGAGTAGTAGTGCCTCCTTGCCCTCCCTCTATGGGGGCCATTGCACGGACTTTCTGCTTATACTATTAATCTCAGGACAGAATCTAACAGAGCCAAAGTTTCGATTTCTGTAGGGGTAGAAAAATAGAGTATTTCCAGACCCCACAAAACTCTCCATGAAGTCTGAAGATTTACATACGTATAGCCATTGGTGCTCATAGAGAGCGTTCAAAGTCACAAATGTGGATATTAAGCTAGTTGATATTGTGCTTCTCGTCCTTTTGAGTTTACCTCCACTGGGATAAGTTCCATGTACTACTTACCCTCCCGTGGATGTTCAAGGTCACAAATGTAGGTATCAAACTAGTCGATATTCTACATTTCATCTTTGAGTTTGCCTCTGCAGGAAAAAGGTTTATAAGCACCCATAAAGGAGCACAGGAAGGTACTTGCCCATCGGTTGACATTCAAGGTCACAAATGCAGATATCAAACTAGTCTATATTTATATTGTACGTCTTATTCATGAGTTTGCCCTCTGTAAAAAGTTCTATGAGCGCCCATAGGGGGTTACGAGGAGGCACTTCCCTCCCATGGACGTTCAAGTTCAAAAATGTAGGTATCAAGCTAGTAGATATTTATCTCTCACCCTTATATTTACCTCTCTATTTTTGAAAGTTTTAATCCCATTTATTACAAAATATTCTACCTGTTTCGAATTTTCTACAAAATTCATCTGCATATAAATTTTTATATATATATTCCTGCCCTAAGTACATGGTTTTTGTCTTTTGCTCTTGATTTTTATCTATTTTACATTTCATTCAGTTTTGCCATTTACATTCTCATTAAATATGGGTAACTAAAAAGTTTTTTCTTTAAAATGAACAAATAAACATGAATTAAGAATTGTAAGAATTAAAAGTGCATAATTGCTTCATTAAATCTGGTATCTTGTTAAATATATACTTGTTATAGTGTATTATACTATAATAAATATTTGTATTTTTCAGGTTTGGTATAGAGTTATTCAGATTGTCATCAACAGAGATGATGTACAGGGTTATGCTGCTAAAACAGTGTTTGAGGTATTTCATATTCTAAATAATCATTAATAAAATATTTGTATTTGTTAGCATTAAAAAGAGTAATATGTGTGATTTTAAAGGCTCTTCAAGCACCAGCTTGTCATGAAAATATGGTAAAAGTTGCTGGCTACATATTGGGAGAGTTTGGTAATCTTATAGCTGGTGATCAAAGATCAAGGTAGTCTCATTTAATATTAATTTAATATCTCCTACAAATGTTAACAAGTGCATCCTAAATATATATATATATATTATTTATTTTCAGTCCTTTAATACAATTCCAATTGCTCCATTCAAAATATCACCTTTGTCCTGCACCAACAAGAGCTTTGCTTTTAACAACTTATATAAAGTTTATAAATCTTTTTCCAGAAATAAAACATGAAATCCAAGTAGTAAGTATTGTGCAAGATTTTGAAACTGTATTTAATTTTGTCTACTAGTATCTTTTTTCTGTGTTATTAACTAGCCTATTTTGATTGCCATGTATTGTGACCTATTTTAATCATCTGTTCTTTCTGATATAATCATGCAATATGATAATGAAGCCTCCAAAATATGAAATTTAAAACTAATTTCAATACATCATGTTACTGCCTTTATATTATATTATCTGAAATCTCTGGATGAATATCAACTGGTAAGATTAGTTTAGCTGAATAAACAAATTCCATAATACTTATCCATACCAGAAAATGAATTAAACACAGCTTTTAAAGAAATATATATTTGATTTATTTATAGTTTAGTACACTCGGGTGTCTTCCAGTTTGCAGTTTTCAATCTTCAGAAACGATTCTTATATGCATAATGTTTTTAATTAAGAAGCATATGTTAAGCTTCATGATAGTAATTTTTTAAACCTTTTGGACTCCATGTACTTTACATTCATTTTTCAATATCATTTAAAATAAAAGTTCTTACTTTACATTCACTGACAGGTCTGGGGAGCTGGCAGGCCATGGAAGTGTCTGAACATGACTCAGGCAGGCCTGGGCGACCCAAGCCGTGTGCGGCCAGGCATTATCCTGCTGGAATCCCAGTAACGAATGGGAGCACATGGGGCCTGTAGAATCTCATCCATGTACCGCTGGCCCATCAATGTTCCAAGTGCCACTACTAGAGTGGATCTGCTGTCATAGGCTATGGCTCCCCAGTCCATGAGTAGGGCTGGTGTGGCGCTCGTTAACCCTTTCGCGACGATCGGCACGCCCACGCGCCAGCTGCGAACTTGCATTCCAGGACGAACGGCACGCCCTCGGGCCAGAGGAAATTTTACCCTAAAGGATGACTGGCACGTATTGGTGTTTCTACGTTGAACGTTTTAATTTGAATGTATTTGTCTACTAGATGCCCGTGGAAGCAACTTAAATGTATTTTGTAGATGTTTGACCTTGGCACAAGGAGAATCCAATGAATTATTTCTCCATTTGGAGGGATGAAACATGGTTCTGTAGCGTAAGCAGACAGCTCACTTCTCTCAGCATAAACAATTTTATAATTGAGTTCCGGGTCTCGTTCTGATTTTGTCTTTTATTGATTTCGTTGTTGAATTAGAGGAATATAAGAGTATTTTTTTGGGGGGGGAGGGGGGGTAAAGAAATGTGCGGCAATGAAATGATTAGGTTATTTATGTTCTCGTGGAAAGGAAGGCTGGGATTTCGTTAATATATCCCATTGAAAAGGTCCAGATATGGAATAAAAATATATAAATCGTCAGAATCGGAATGAGGCTATAAATGGAATTTCCTTGTGTATACTGGAAAGGACACGGGATTATCAAGCTCTGATGGTGGGTATGGAGAACGCGTTGTGAAAACATTTCTAAGTGAACTTTTAGGAAAAGGATATACTTTGTATTTGGATAAATTTTTTACCTCTCCTGTACTTGCAAAGTATTTGTTGTCTAAGAATACGCATGTATGTGGTACAGTTTTAAAAAATCGGAAGGACATGCCAAAGAATTATCCATCTGTACCTAAAACATATATACACTAAAATTTTTAATATTTTGATAAAAGAAAATTTGTATAAAAAATATACATCAAATAGAAAATAAGTATTTCCTTTCTTCCTGAAAAAAGTAGAATGCTGTGTTGAACGGGTGGTTTTTAGTGAATTTTTTTCGAGAGTTAGGCTTAGTGCAAAAAAATAGCAGTCTTTTGGATAGCACATTTCGGAAACGAAGCGCTTCGTCCTTTGGGCCATGGTAGTTTCGGAATGCCGCCGTCTCGAAAGGGTTAACGAGGTTGGGATTGTGGCATTGTGCAGGGGGTCTCTGCACCTGGACATGCTGATCATTGGCCCCCAAAACGAAGCGGCACTCATCGCTAAACACCACACATCGCCAATCTGTAGCTTTCCACTTTACTCCGGCCACGTTGCCCTGGACAATGTTCCCGTGTTAATGGCAGCACACATAAGGGACACTTGGATCGCAGATTCACTTCCTTCAGGCATCTAGATATGGTTTGTGGACACGCCGGAGCCACTATGTGTGCGTAGATCATGGATCGTGTTGCTGTGGGCTCTATACGTGCTTATCACACAATCATTCGATCCTCTCTACTCATCGTATGCCTGGTCCATCCACAGCCGGTCCTCCGTGTCTGGACGGCGTCCTGAGGCCAGTGCTCCCAACACCTTTGGATGGTATAGCCCGAACGATCCACATGACGGGCTATCCGACTCACTGACCACCCTGCGGTTTTCAGCCCGATGATTAGGCCTCTCTTGAAGTCCATCAGTTACGTATATCAACATTTCTGGTGTCTACCCATCATTCTTTTCACTCCGTATTCGTGCTTGCGTTGGCCGAAGCCTCTCGCATTGATGGAACGTTGGCTGACTACACGCCGGTTTATAAGGCCGCTGGCTCATGCTTGCAGCACCACTCACCAGTGTACAGTCACACTAGACTGGGATCATTTGCATACCAGCCTGCCCTCTAGCTGTTTCATACCTGCCAACTTTTACGCATTATGCGTAAAATTTACGCATTTTAACTGCTCTTTACGCTTTTACGCATTTATTGCTATATTTTACGCATTTCCGTATTTACCTTATATACTCGCGTATAAGTCGAGAAATTTGTGATAAAAAATAACCTCAAAAACAAAAATCGTAAGTCTAAGAATCCTTTCTTCCGGCGAGACAATCCCTCTTAAAACGATGCTGCAGTAATTACTCAATCGCGCACTTCAAAATTCTCCTATGAGTCACTGCCCTCCCGGCTACCAGTGTATCAACGCGTCATCAGAAAATATGCATATATTTTCGTTCGATGTTTATCTCTCGCTGGCTTCTCGGATTACGGCCGATCATTTTTGATAATTCTGTATCACGGGTTGTAGTGTTTTTTTTTTTTGTTGTTGTTGTTGTTTATTGAAGAGAGTAGCTAATAACAACTGTGTTGGGGGTTAACGAAAAAATCAGCTCAAATAAAGTGCGGAAGCCAGATATTGTTTTGATTACGCAGTGGAAATCAATCTAACCGATGGCGCCACTAATCATCAGAATGTTCTTTTGACAAGGGGAATTCCCCTTCTCGGAAGTGGGAAGTACCTTGGAAAGTTTTTCACATGTGGTTGTACGCGTTTCGTATCGTTTTTGCCTGTGTAAAGTCTTTTTCATGAAACTCTTGTTTCGGATGGCTCTTAGTAAAGGTAAAACATATTTTCAATCATTCAAGGAGAGTTATTCTGAAGATTTTCCTTTCATAAAGGCATCAAGAAAAGGCGAAAAATTTGCCTTTTGTGAATTATGTCGGTGTGACTTTATGATTTCACATGCTGGAAAGTATGACATTTCTCGCCATGTAAAATCGGAAAAACATTTAAAATTTGTTAAATGTAGTAACAACAACGTCAAACTTGATAATCTTTTCAAAAGTGACACTCAGTCTAGCGTTATTCGAGCAGAATTGCTCTTTACTGCTTTTCTAGTGGAACATAACGTGCCTCTTGCTGCTGCCGATCATGCTGGTCCACTATTCCGGAAAATGTTTCCTAAGTGTGATATTGCCAAGCAGTATGGATCCGCAAGAACAAAGACGACTGCCTTAGTCAAAGAAATGGCATCAAATCAAATTGAAGGTCTAATAAAGCAGATGCAACTTGGCCCATTTTCTGCAGCCTGTGATGGCGGCAATGATACGGACAATAAGTTATATCCTATTGTTGTAAGTTTTTTTAACCCAGTTGAAGGTTTAATTAAAAATAATCTCCTCTCAATACCGAATTTAAAAGGAGATGCAACTGGAGAAAACATAAGTATATTAATTTTAAATGAATTTCAAAGAGTAAAGGTGCCTCCTGAGAATTGCATAGCATTCATGGCAGATAATGCTTCAGTTATGCAAGGCAAAAAAAAGGGAGTTGTTGCATTTTTAAAACGTAAACAGGAAAATTTAATAGCCATGGGCTGTTCTTGCCACTTAGTGAATCTTGCATCTGAAAAAGGTGCTGCTGCTTTACCAGTTAAAGTAGATGAATTTCTTGTTGACATTTATTATTTCTTAAATAAAAGTGCAAAAAGAAAGGAAACTTTAAAACATTTCCAGGCATTGTATGACAAGGAGGCTCAAAAAATTCTAAAACATGTCTGCACTCGTTGGCTTTCTCTCGGTCGAAGTTTGACTCGTCTCATTTATCAGTGGGATCCTCTATTAAGTTTTTTTAAAGATATAGTCAAAGCTCAAGCATGTAGAGTATCTTTTGGCTTGTCAACTTATCAGATTCCGAAACAAAATTCAAATGATTCTTCAAAAATAAATACTGTAAAACAGGGTTCCCATTTCAGCGCGAACCCGCGAGATTCTCGCGCAATCCATGAAAAATCTCGCGTAAAAATTTAGACTGTGCGAGAATTTCTCTCTCTCCAGTTCCGGCCTAAAATTATTTTTTCCTTCAAATTGGATACCGAGAAATCCAATCCCGATCGGGCATCGGCCGAAGGTTATTATCGGCCGAAGGATCGGGCATCGGCCGAAGCAATCGGCCCGATCCAGATCGGGCCGATTGCTTCGCGACCGCAAATCGCGATCAGTTGCCTCGTTGTTGCGAATCGCGGGCCGATTGCCGAGCGGTCGCGGACCGCGATTTCTTAGCTGTTGGAAAATTTAAAATTTGAAGATAGCAAAGCACGCACTGTCAGAGTCAATAAGTGTTGGCTGGGTCATGAAAGTACACAAGTCCAGTTTTAAAGAAAAACTTCGTTCACTTTATTTGGTGAAAAACACAACTCGGCATATTACACGTACCTGGTAATTTTCCATGCCGTAAAACATCAAAAATATACTATGTACAAAAAATTTTTTTAGTTGTAAATGACTAGACAGAGATTTCTTGAAGCATTTGGTAGTAAGTTACTATACTACCTCTATCACTTGCGTGTATTTCAGCCACCATCACTTGGCAAAGGGAAACCAAAGGATAGAACATCAGGAAAATCTTTAAAGCGGCTTCCGAACGTTTGTAAGTAAATTTAACGTTCAATACATGCTGGTCCAAACTGACCACATCTGCATCCGTTTCGACTATTCACCGTCGTCAAACGATATTCCGCAGTGCTTCTGTCAAAAAAACATTTCTGTCTGCCTGCATCAGACCATCAGTGTCTATCTCGTCTGACTTCTTCAGACGTCTGATCTCGATCGACTCCGACCTTCTCATTTGCTTCAAGAAACCTCTGCCCTATATATCCGAGAATGGACAGTTCCGGAAACGCCCCCGGATATGCAAATCAGATGCGTACGCATTGAGAACTGATTTGCATGAAACCTCATGTTGAAAAACGTCACGGTTCACGCCGGTGAACGGGAAGAGTCGTTCATATTAAATTTGCATAAACGCCCGTTCACAGGAACGTGAATCGCGATGTATTGATTATTTCCAACAATCGGCCCCCTCATGCAAATCCTTAAGTCTCAATGCATATGCAAAAGAAAACTTACTCTGAGAAACCAAGGTATATCAATAAACACCAAGGCCCCCAGTATCCTATCAAACATATAATGAAGGAAAAAATTTAAAGTATTATATCATTATTAAATTTAAAATAAAATGCATAAGTACTTATAGCATCTGAAAAATAGTTAAGTATTGTCGACAATATTGTAACAACAACATTTCACATCAAGTAGAAATTTATATACAACACAACTTCAATGCTTAAGTATCAGCATTCAAAAATTGAAATTTTAGTTCAAATTTAATTATAAGTATCCAAAATTTAAGTATAAGCACATTATCATATTAAACAAGTCAACTTTAAAAGATTAAGATTTTGTATAAGCATAGAATTTAAGTTTACTTTAAATTTGAGTATAAACACTATAATTCAAAAAGCTTAAAAAAAAATTTAGTCTATTAACACAATATAAGTATACATAATTAATACTATTAGACTGCATTGATATACCAAATATTTAAAAATATATGATGCAAGTAATTAGATAATAAAATTCCTTTATCAAAACTTTCAACACATACTTTTTACCAAGTTGAAAAATACAAAATTTTATACACATAAGCTATTATTTAGCATCATGCGGGTCATGGAAAATGGATGTATATACAAAGGTGTAAAGTGAAAAAGATTCAATATCACAAAAATTTATACTCAAGATATACTATCTTATATCAATGAGGTTTAAGATAAACAATAATGTATATATATGACATCTTTTTTAAAAAAATTCCCAAGTTGTAAATTCAATTTAGTATTTAAAAATTTCTTTAGACTAAACATTTAATCTCAAAAAGTTTTGATTTAGTTTTTAAAAATTTTATTACAAAATTTAAGTATTATTTCCTTAGTCATTGGTTTAGTAAAGTGATCTGCTAAGTTATCTTTACTATTTACAAATTTAACATTAAAAGATTCATTGACTATTAAATTTCTTAGGAAATGATATCTAACATCAATATGCTTAGTTCTATTGTTTTCAATTGGAGAGTTAGAAAAATTAATGGCTGCTTGGTTGTCGCTAAAAATAACACTGTTACTTTTATTAAAGTTTAACCCAAGTAAATGACATTCTTCTATTATGTTTTGTACCCATACCATTTCCTTAGCGGCTTCAGTTAGTGATACGTATTCAGCTTCCATGGTTGATAAGCTGACACACTTATGCTTAAAGGTACGCCAAGAAATAGGTACATTGTCAATAAAGAGTATCATGCCTCCAAGTGAAACACGGTCATCTCTGTTTGCAGCAAAGTCAGAATCTGAGTAACAATTTAATTTTAACTCCTGAATGTTAGATAAATTCAACATATAGTTTTTAGTCTTTTCAACATATCCTAAAAGTCTTAACAATGCATCCCAATGCTTAATTCCAGGGTTTTCTTGAAATTGAGATAATATATTGATGGCGTAACAAATATCAGGTCTAGTCCTACTAGATATAAAAGCCAAACACCCAATTAAGCTCCTGTAAGGAAAACTTTGCATTTGCTTTATTTCTTCACTTGTCTTTGGACAATCTATTTTACTTAGAATATTCCCTTTAGAAATGGGAAGTGAAGTAACTGGATATTTATACTGTTGAAACATTTGACATACTTTATCTATATACTGACTTTGATGTATACAAAATTTATTGTCACACTCTTTAAATTCCACGCCTAACAGTTTTCTAATTTTTCCTAATACCTTGATATCAAATTCTATGCTAAGTAATGAAACAATGTGGTCTATGTCCCTTTGATACTTTGAGAAGAGAATTATGTCATCCACATAGACTAGCATAAGAACTTTGCTATTGTAAATATATGCACAATTACACCATTGAAGTTTTAAAAAATTTAATTCTTTTAATTTGGTGTCAAGTTCATTAAACCATTCTCTTCCACTTTGATGAAGACCGTAAATGGCTTTCTTCAACAAACAAACATAATCAGGCTGTTCCTGATTGACATAACCTTGAGGCTGTTTCATATATACCTTTTGACTCAATTTAGCATAGAGATAGGCAGATTTGATATCTAATTGGAAATGCATCCAGCCAAGCATGCATACGAAAATTGAGAAGAATGCTCTAATTAAGTTGAAGTTAACAACAGGGCTAAAAACTTCATCGTATGATTCTCCCTTTTTCTGACCATACCCCTGGGCTACCAAACGAGCTTTAAACCTCTTGATTTTCCCATTCTCGTCTTTCTTAATGGTGTAGACCCATCTACTGCCTATATGCTTTTGTGAGGTGGATGCAGGAACTAGTTCCCAGACACCCCTCTCTTGCATTACGGCCATTTCTTCATCCATAGCATTACACCATTTTTCGGACTGGGAAGATTTAATAGCAGCGTTGTACCCTTTTGGTATATTTATTTCAATATTGCTTGCTTCTGGTCTGCCTCTGACCCTTTTAAGACCTTTATTTTCCCGAAAATTAAACAGTTGCTGATCAAATTGTATATTCCTTTTATCACAATATTTCTTAACATCATTGTGTGACCTCAGCCTTTTATTATCTCCTTGAGCGTAATAATACACATCAGTTCTACTCCCATCGGGTCTTGGAACCGTCTTTCGCTGCCAAGCAATATCCGAGCAAGGAGTCATACTGGAGTCAGCAGGAGAGTCCGTTTCCTCACTGGATTCAGACGGATCGTCACCAGTGTCTTCACTCTCTCCTGCCCCCCCATCAGACTGCTCTCTCGGATATTCCCCGTCAGAGTTTTCTGAAAGGTTATCTCTTGATATCCCTGAGGAGATATTTCTGGGACAAATTGGGTCCAGGATGCCTTCCACTACATCACCCTCATCAAACCTCACATTGCAGGTCTCAATTGTTCGTTTCTCCCCTGACAAAAATATCCTATAGCCCTTAGTTTTAGTAGCATAGCCTACCATCACCCCTTCTGTAGCTTTCATGTCTAACTTCTTTCTGAGCTGACTGGGTTTGCCTACATATGCTCTACAACCAAAGGTTCTAAGATGTTTGACTGAAGGTTTTCTACCACTGTAGAGTTCATGTGGAGTTTTTGTCTTAAATTTGTGACATATTCGATTTTTAGTGTATGCAAAACACAATATTGCTTCCGCCCAGAATCTGTCATGTAATTTACTGTCGTTCAACATGGCTCTAACACAGTCAAATGCGGTTAAGTTGAATCGCTCTGATACTCCATTTTGCTGTGGGGTATATGTGTTAGTCCTCTCAGCCTTAATACCGATATCCTTCAGGTAATTTTTGAACTTATCATGGCAGAATTCCATCCCATTATCCGTCCGGATACATAGAATTTTAGTACCTAACTGCCTTTCTTCTCTGGCCTGAAACTCTTTAAAATGTGAAAATACTTCTGACTTCTGTTTCATGAGGTAAACAAAAACTTTTCTACTATAATCATCTGTTATAGTTAAGACATACTTGTTCCCACCATATGAGGCTGTGGGTAAGGGACCACACACATCCATGTGTAACAATTGCAATGGTTTAGTGGACCTTATCCTACCGGTGGGTTTATATGATACTCTCCTAGACTTAGCCAATTTACACGATTTACAATTTAACTTTTTGTATTTAAGCCTAGGAAGTCCGTTTACGGCAGAAACTTTGCTGGTTTGGAGGAGATATTCAGCGTTTATGTGGCAATATCGTTTATGCCAAAGACAGTTTGTACTATTAAGTTCAGTTACTGAACTGCTAGGCTTAGATATTGAACTATCCACATTTTCATTCTGCTTAGTTTTTGTTTTGTCAGATTTAAATTTAGTTTCTTTAAGATTAGGTGCTATTTTTACTTTGTCTATTTTTCTGGAAGCACTAGGATCCCTATCCTTGGATTTCTTATCCTTTTTGTGTTTCTTGTCTCCATGTTGATCCCTATCTTTAGATTGACGGTTTTCTACGTTATGTTGTTCCTGGGTACTATACTTAGGTTTTAAAAAATACAACCCATCCTTTCTTTTTGCATAAAAGAATTTCTCCCCTTTAGGTGTAAAAAACCATAGAACCCCATTAGCTCCATTAAAACTAAAATTTTGTTCCTCAAGAACAGATGCAGCTAATAAATTTCTCCTAAGTTTAGGAGAATACATAACATTTTCCAATTTGATAATACTTTGCTTATCCTTAAATTGGACATACATTTCCACCGTCCCGACAGCCTCAACTGGACTTTCGACATCCCCTACTGCTAGCGACATTGAAGTGCCTTTGCACTCATTAAATTTTGAAAATAACTTAATGTTATTACAGAAATGTCGCGTAGCAGCAGTGTCTACTACCCAGCTGAGTCTATCGCTAGGATCGATTACAGTATTAGCCTCAATCTGTGGAGACCCAAGAAATTCCACAATACTAGATCCATTATTTCTACTGCAATTAGATTTAGTATGACCTAGTTTGTTACACTTAATTTTACTTTTAGAAATATTTACATTATGACTAGAAGTATTTACATTAGACACATTATGAGATACATTTGGAAGTTTAGACACTTTTACTCTATTTACAAATTTCTTAGAAGTAAAATATGCAGAATTTGAACTCACAGTTTTGGAAAAGTCACTTGCTTGCTGCCTCAGCCGGCTCTCCTCCGCTGCTAGCTCTGCTTGTATTTTGCTGAGCTTGAAGTCCGAGTCATTCCATCGATATATAATTTGAACGATACCTCGGAATTCTTCCGGAAGGTACCGTATCGACTGGAATGCTACATATAGGTCTTCAATGGGGTGTTTCGCGTCTTTAAGCCTCGTCACGGCCTTCCGCAGTCTTGAGCAAAAAATATCAACAGGCTCGTCTGGCTCCGGCCGAACGTCGAAGAACTCATCTAGTAATCTAACCAGGTTGGCTCTGGAAGGCGCTTGAAAATGTTCTTTCAAGGTATTCCATACTTGACTAGGTTCGTCGGTGACGTTTATCAACTCCTTGTATTCCGAGGATAAACTTTGATAAATGATGGCTAATGCTCGGTCTTTCCGGCGATAAAAATCATCATAGTCGCGGCGACTTGCATCTTCCTCGATAGGCTTAGCACTTCCATCTACGTGTCCGAAACATCCTTCTCCTTTGAGGACGAATGAGATGTCGGTACGCCAGGTGACGTAGTTGTCCCGCGTCAGCAACTCCGTTCTACTTGCCTCCATGGCCACTCGTAGTTTTGAAGAAGCAGAAGCAAAAGTTCTTGTACACTGTTTACGTTTACACTGTTGCGTTTCGTTGTTCACACGAACTTCAAAATGGTGCCGTGTGCGGCCCCCATCTGAACACTGGAACGATTTCTTTAAAGATACTTGCACTTATGACTCTATTGGGCGTTGAACTGGCCCCGTAACCGTTTCTGTTGGAAAATTTAAAATTTGAAGATAGCAAAGCACGCACTGTCAGAGTCAATAAGTGTTGGCTGGGTCATGAAAGTACACAAGTCCAGTTTTAAAGAAAAACTTCGTTCACTTTATTTGGTGAAAAACACAACTCGGCATATTACACGTACCTGGTAATTTTCCATGCCGTAAAACATCAAAAATATACTATGTACAAAAAATTTTTTTAGTTGTAAATGACTAGACAGAGATTTCTTGAAGCATTTGGTAGTAAGTTACTATACTACCTCTATCACTTGCGTGTATTTCAGCCACCATCACTTGGCAAAGGGAAACCAAAGGATAGAACATCAGGAAAATCTTTAAAGCGGCTTCCGAACGTTTGTAAGTAAATTTAACGTTCAATACATGCTGGTCCAAACTGACCACATCTGCATCCGTTTCGACTATTCACCGTCGTCAAACGATATTCCGCAGTGCTTCTGTCAAAAAAACATTTCTGTCTGCCTGCATCAGACCATCAGTGTCTATCTCGTCTGACTTCTTCAGACGTCTGATCTCGATCGACTCCGACCTTCTCATTTGCTTCAAGAAACCTCTGCCCTATATATCCGAGAATGGACAGTTCCGGAAACGCCCCCGGATATGCAAATCAGATGCGTACGCATTGAGAACTGATTTGCATGAAACCTCATGTTGAAAAACGTCACGGTTCACGCCGGTGAACGGGAAGAGTCGTTCATATTAAATTTGCATAAACGCCCGTTCACAGGAACGTGAATCGCGATGTATTGATTATTTCCAACATTAGCTACGTCTGAATCGCAGTCAATCGCGATTTGGGTACACTAAAGTACTACGTGTTTCTAATTAGAGAGATATTTTATAGAAAACTATAAGTGTCCCCTCAGCTTACGCGGGTGGCAAATTCGATCAAATAAAATTTTGCTTTTTTTTTTTATAGGATTCTTTCACGGATTTGAATTATGCTCTTTCCGCGTACTTCCCGCATTTTTTGTGTTTTGCTCGAGAAATTTTCTTCTTTCCGCGGACGAAAATCCTTTCCCCCGTACACAGTATGTCTACAGGTTACAAAAATCCCGAAAATGTCGTGAAATTGGCCATATATGCCCAAAAAATGTTACAAAATTTGAACAAAGCAACGAATTTTTTATCAGACATTCCTTTCTTACATGATCTGAAAATCTGTTTCTCCGCGATTGCGAAAACGGCGTTCGCATACGGCGATTCCCACATTTTCTGAGGAGAGATGACCAATGAATATCTTTTTGCCATTTTCACAATATATTTGCATCGACTGAATATTTTTATAATTATGTCGTTTAATATACAAATAATAAAAACCAAACCATTTTTCTACCGTATTATTAAGAAAATGAAAGGTTATTTTGCAGCAGCATCACGAAAATCTGCATTTGTACGCTATCCTCGGCATACCTCGTTTAATTTGAAAAATATTTCCCACTTTTCCAATCTGTTTGCATCGACTACAGTGTTTGTAATTGTTTCGCGTTTCATACAGAAAAATTATTTTACAAACGTATTATTTATGAAATAAAGGGCTATTTTGAAAACAAAAAGAAAAAAGTCGAGTCAAACAAAATGGCTAAAATCACATGACTGGCTTGAGATTCAACAAAAGGACGATGCAATCCTTATGTTCTGCAAGTTTTGTAGAAAAAAAAAATCCATTTTCAAACATAAAGTCAAATTTATTACCTAATTCTATTTGCCTAGTGAAATAGTTTTCGGCGATCAAAAATCGTTAAAGTTTTTAATTGCTATTGCTGCATGAAAATTGATCATAAAATGATTTTAAAAATCAAAATATAAAGTAAATACAGTCGGCCCTCGACTTTTGCAGTTTACAGACGAAAATATCGTAAATTCGCATGTGAGTCATTTTACATAAAATAACCCATGTAGACGTTTTTATGTCAGCAAATAAAATCATAACGTAAGCATGGGGGAAGTCAGGAATTTGAGTATTTTTGCTAACAAGTGGGGGGAGGGGGGGCTATGAAATTACCAAAAATGTGCTGACTTAATACTTAAACGACTCCTAATTAATTTTTAAAAATAATGTTAGTAAGAATGTTAAAAGAATGTTAGTTTTAAGAATTCAAAAATTTAAATGTCGAAGAATATGAGTTATAGTTAATGCTTTCTTTTTTATTACTTTCTAAATTAGCATGTTAAAAAACAAATGAAATTTTAAGTGTCTCTCCTTATAACAGAAAATCTCTCCCAAAATTTTTTGGAAGGAGAGAAATTCTCCCCCTCTTTTCCTGACTTAGTGGGAACCCTGCTGTAAAAAATGCTTCTACATCTTCTAAAAGGAAAATAGATAGCACCAGTGCTGACATTGAAAATCCATCTAAAAGGCAAGTCACAGGTGAAGGGTGTAAAAAAAGGATGCAAAAGGTATCAAAAGTTCTAAGTAGGGAAGAACATATATTTATGTTTCTGTCTTCGACAGAAAACAAAGCTTACTGCCTATTCTTGTTAAATGTCATACCAACATTTGAAAAAATAAACACATTATTACAGTGTGCATCTCCACTTATACACAAGCTAAGAGAGATTTATCTTGAACTATTAAAAGCACTATTTTGTAGGTTCTTAAAACCTTCTGCTGTCATAAATAAAAATCTATTAAAGATTAATTACCACACAAAAGAAAACCAAAAGGAATTAAAAGACATCACTGTTGGAAGTTTAACTATCGAAGAAATTTCAAAATTATGTGACGAAAGTAAGAAAACTTTCTTTTGCAACATCTTGAAATATTACATAGCCTCTTGTGACTATATTATCAATAAGTTTCCTGTTAATGACGAAATTTTAAAACATGCTGAAGTGGCAGACTTAACAAAAATTGAAAATTCAAAATTTTCCAGTATAACCTTTTTCGTAAAGTTGTTTCTTTGTCTCCTGAAACCAAAACCTGGTCAATTCAATGAGGCCATTGATGAACTTGAAAACCAGTTTTGTTCTCTGCAGATTGAAGATCTTTCTGCTGTTTTAAACAGTCAGCAGCGTATTGACACTCAGTGGGTTGCAATTGGAAAAATTGTCGGAGCCAATGGACTTCCAAAATATAAAGAACTGTCGGATGTAATTTTATCTATTTTACTTATTCCTCACAGTAATGCTGACTGTGAGCGAATATTTAGCGTTGTTAAGAAAAATAGGACTGTGTTTAGATCAGGATTAAGTAATGAAACTTTAGAAAGTCTGCTTATTCTAAAGACTCAAAACTCCAAATCATGTTATCAGCATGTTTTCAGTGAAGACATGCTAAGCAAAGCAAAAAAGGCTACAGCTGCATCCTTGTAAACTGTACTTTATAACTAGTTTGAAATAAATTTTTATAAGTAAATACTTTTATGAATTTAATGTGAAATCTAAAAATATTTAAAAGTATATGCATTTATTATTGCAAATATATGCATTTATTCTTGTTAAAAGTGGTACTTGTACTTAGTTAAATTCATTAGAAATGTCGTTTGCGCGTGTAGTTTAAAAAAATCATAAATGTCATTCACGCAAAATTTTACACATTCCAATTTTCCCAGGTTGGCAGGTATGCTGTTTACATCATTTCGCAATTGTATCATGTTTTCTTCTTGGTGCGCAACTTTCATTGTCCGTGAACGTACTGTAAGTTTCAATTTCTTTACAAAGGCCAATATGTCAGATTGCAATAAAAGGTTTTGAAAATTTAAACTCTCTAAGAAATTTTGTTCTAAAACCAATATTTCTAAACATAATTATTCAGACTAGGATTTCTTTACATTCCTCATTAGCGAATATGATCATTTTTGCCAAGTGTTTATTGCTTACTTGAGTCAGAACACAGAATGGTAACCAGTGAGCAATGTCTTTGGTTAGTGATCTCAGCTAAGAATTAATGGGATTAAAAGAGGTCAAGCATCTTAATGAGATTGAAATATATTTTTGTAATATAATGTTTATTTTTAAACATTTGCCTGATATCGCTATCATCCCTTTTCATCAAGTTCAATTTTTCTCTACGCATGTCAAAACCAAATCTAACTTTAAAGGTAAGTTAAAGGTTTCACAAAAAATCTGATATGGGCAGCTCATGATTTTCTCTCCAAACACAAATTTTTTCATGTGATCCCTGCTGTTGTAAAATATATCTATCGGAAATTAACTCTGACTGACCTCTATCACAATTCAAACAAAAGTAAATAGTATATACAATCTATATACAATCTAAATTGAGAAATTCTGAAGAATTTTTAAAAGTAACTTATGATTTGGCTTTTTTTCACAACTCTTATTTATTTAAATAACAATTTAGGAATCCATGGTTTGTGAGGAATTCAGTTTTGCTAACTATTTCTTTCATTTAGCTACAGTTTTTTGTTGCTAATTATCCAAATTGCTGAAGTTATTTAGAAGCCAGTGAGAACCCTGCATCTTCCTATTGGTTTCAGAAGCCTTAAAATTCCGGAACACAATCACCCCTGTTTGAAATTACTGGATCAAAAGGGAATGGTTACTTTTAGGTGTGGAACCAACACTTATATGAGAGATATGTCAACTCAACTAAAATACAATCAAAATAATCCCTTCTTCATGATATAAGATGGAGGAACCAACAAAGGTAGTGTCTGTCTAGCTTTGTTGGCTTGATTTCTCTGTCTTTATATCCGGAAGAAGGTTGTATTTTGCCTCCAAAATTATTACTAATTTGTTTTATTGCTGTCTTTTTAATGAAGATTTTATATTTTAGTTATTTTAACAACAGTTCAAACAATTTATTTCAAATCTGTGTTATTTTGATTGTATTTTAGTTGAGTTGACATATTTCTCGAAGTGTTGGTTCCACACCGAAAAGTAACTATTCCCTTTTGTCCCAGTAACTTCAAACGGGCAAGTGTGTCTTTTTTTATGGTTTTTCTTCTAAAATTGCATTTTTTTTTTTTTTTCTAAAAATTGTTTTTAAAAACCTCAAAGGATGTAAAATGCTTAGCTTCTCATCTTCCCTTCCTTTTACATAAATCTCTACCCTCCCCTCCTAGATCAACGCCGAAGGGAGAGAAATCTATTTTTAGGTACAAAGTCAGGCTCAGGAAGTGGTTTGTACATCACGTCACGTGTATCGAAAAAACGGAACGAGACAAAGCGGCTGTCTGTGCCACCCCAGCATTCTTCTCAAACAATAGTGTTGCCAGTTCAGCAATTTTCTGGCCCTATTGGGCTAGTTTTCTAACATTGTAGGTTTTTGGCCTGTTTTATTTATTTTTTTTTTTTTCTTGTTGAATATATTTGCGAAATATTTTCCATTTTTTCTTTATTTGCCCGTTTTTATAAGTTTAGCAATGCATTTTGTTTAAAATAGTCATGGATGTAGGCTTGTAGAGAAATAAATGCCATTGAGCTATTTTTTGCAAGAATTGGGGTTAGTTTTCAGCAAGTGATCTGGAAACAAGGATCACATCACGACCACATGTTATGAGAAAGAACAAGTTATTGTTTGTGTTTACCGTGTTGTTTACAAAATAAGTTGGATAGTTGGTAGGGTTTTTTCTTCAAGCAAATGCTTTATTCATGCTTTTTTTTTGTAAAAGTTTTTATTGAAGTTTTAACTTATCATTGTTTTGGTATTATTTAAAAATGTTTCGAATTTAATAGAGTTTTTTTGTAGGATTATTCTTTGTTCCTGGAATTTCAACCATAAGCATCTATCCATTTTCTTTGTGTAACCGGTACTTTGAAAGGAAATTTGTTTCAGTAGTGATAATTTTTTTGACAACGCCGGTTGCTTCGGCTAGTCAAGGACACCGCTGTAGAAATTTTAAGGATCGGATATATGTTTTTTCCTCACAAGAAAAATATTTCAAACAATTAACCAAAGCCAGGAAGTTCTTTTTAGAACAGAGACCTGTTTTGGCTGTGAAAAGCCAGAATAGAATATTTATTTTTGGTTTTTTTAATAATTTTGCTCTGCTAGAATTGAAATGAAGTTCCTAAATGAAGATGACTGTAAAGATATAACTCGTTTGGATAAGGATGTAAAAAATAAAATTTCAACTTGATTGGCTGAAAAAAGAGGATTGTCATGGAGATGTAATTGAGAAATGGTGTAAGAAAATTGCAGCTCCGGGTGAATGTTTCTGAATCTGGTGTTCGAAAACTTTTTGATATGACAATGATGGTGTGAAAGCCCACCTGAGCCATGCTACATTCACTAAACATGAGTCATTGAAGACTTCAGTTAAGAATTCGCTAAATTTATATTCTTATAATGGAGCAACAACGCCAAACAATGAAGAAGCCAAGACTCTAGATTTAAATACTGGAAAGGTTCATGTTGAATCTCTTATATGTTCTTTTATAGGGGAACACTCCCTCCCTTTTAGTATCGGGCCAGATTTGATAGACTTGGCTAAGATCTTGAATAAAGATCCAAAAGCTTTTGAGGCTACACATATGAATCCCACGACTGTTACATATAAGATGAAATATGGTTTGGCAAACAGTCTTCAAAACAGGATTGTTGAGACATTGTAGAAGGTAAAATTCTCTTTGAATTTGGATGAAAGTACCAGTAGATCATCCAAAAGTATACTTACTATACTTGTTCAATATTTTTGTCCTGAACAAATCAATGTAGTTATTCAACATTTAGTTTCTTTTTCTCTTAATGTTGGTACTGTTGCTAACATTTACAACCAATGGTAGAGTTCATAGAAGCAAATGGGCTACCTTAGGTAAACTTGGTCAACATGCTTATGGATTCTTGCAACACTATGCAAGGAACTAAGAAAGGAGTTGAAACTTTAATAAGGACTAAAAAGGCTCCACATCTTTTAGACATAGATGGGGATACATGTCACGCTGTAAACAATAGTGCTAAACTGCTTACCAAGCCATTTAATATGCACATTGAATCTTTATGCGATAACGTGCATTTTGATTTGGAAAGTGTAGATAAATGACGCTTGTTTTTGGAATGTTGTACAGTTGGAGTACATATGATAAGTCGTTAAACAGAGTCAAATATTCCTCAACTGCAAATGACTGAGAAAAGTAGTACAACTATTTCTACTGACCCAAGAAAGCAGTTGTGTACTGGTAATTTTCTTGTCAAGCCCACTGTCTCAAATGGAAGTACAGTTGCTCTTGTTTCTAACGAGCAATTAGGCAGTACTTCAAGTGATCTAGCCAAGTCTCTAAAATCTGTTGCTGCCCACCCAATGCCTGCTAAAGAACAACATAAGATGGCTAAGAAAATAATTACTCCTACTTGCCTCAGTAAGCAGTTGAGTTCTGGTAGTTTCCTTGCCAACCCCATTATTTCAGAAGAAAGTGCAACTGCTTTTGTATCTAAAGAGTCATCATGTAGTAATTCAATTAGTGATCTGGCCAAGTCTCTAAATCTAAAAAATAATGGTGTCCCAATACCTGCCAAAGAACAGTTGTGCAGTAGTGATATGACAATTCACACACCTCATAAGTGTTCTGAACTTGTAATCCAATACTAAGATAAGATGGAGAATTGTGGTGGTGCATTAACGAGAACAGCAGTTCAGAAGGGGGAAAAGTGACCTGTATCACAAGGCACTTCTGAAAAGTTGCCCATTAAAAAGCCTAAGTGTTCCACAATTACAAGTTCTTTTTTAAAGAAATAATTCATGAAGTACTTTTTAGGAATGAATTGACCTGTGTAGTGTAAATAATTTGTTTTTTAATGAAGTAATTCATCTATAATGTAAATATTTAACCTAGTTAATTGGAACAAGCTATTTGTTGATATTACTATAGTTCAACATGCTTAATTTATATTTTGTATCATTATTTATCCCAAAGCAATTTTAACTGAATTATTTTAATAGTTTGAGACTTTTAGGTCAAACATAGTAAAGATTATTTGAAACACCTATTTGGCCATCATCTATCTTTTGTTAGCATAACAGAATATTCTAAAAAATATTTGAAACACACCTGCTCTTCTGATTATGTAGAACATGAAATATATGGGCTTTTATTTAGATATATTGCAAGATCAGGTTTTATTATTTTTGCATTTGAAACTTTGGGGGATTTGTCGAATTTCTAACTGATGTCTGCTTGTTACCTACAAGTCTAATATATTGCCAAAAATATTGCGTAACTTTTCAGGAAATTTCTTTGTATGTTCAGGAAATTGGACTTAGACTCATAATCACCCCTGTGCGAACATGAAAATTATAGTCATATTGCAACTAATTTTTGTGGTATACCTATCAAATATTTTTATTGCTTTTAATTTCCACTATCTGCATTTTATTAGCTTACCCCCTTTATCTAATGAACCTGAAACTTCCATGTTATTCTCCCGTATTTAAATTAGGTTGATTTTGCTCTGGAAATTTTTTCTTTTGTGTTTGTTGCTCACAATTAAAACAAATTAAAATTTGGTGTTTTCTTTTCCCATCCTCTTCTCTCTCATAACTGTAAATAAAGAATATTTTGTATTTTTCTCTTAGTCCCAAAGCATTTTTTTTTTTAAATCCCTTCACCTAATTTTATTATGCCCTTTTTTCTTTCCTTACAATGTACAGTATTTATGAAGAGAAAGTATTGGGAAGGGTCAAACATCTGACTCTTTAATTTTGACAGATCTGCATATATTGAGCATTCCTATCAACTATTTTTCAATGATGTCTATGTGAATCTGGCGATAACTTGTAATTTTGTATGATTATTGTAATCTTGAACCCTAAGAGGTTTATTGATTATCAGAAAAGTTGGGCCTGAAAAAGAGTTTCAATTTTTCAAAAATTAAAAAAATATATAGAAAAAATTAATTAGAAAATATTACAAAAGGTCATGTTACATGTAAATTTTTAATTAAAAGTGAATAGCATCATTTACAAAATGTTTGCATGTGCCTTTCTTGTGCCTTTCTTCTTCTCTCATTTTCGATTTAAAATGAAAAACATAAAATTATATTCACTCATGTTGAAGACCCAGACCGTCCGACTCGTCCGAGGACTTAGAGCATCTATTTGGACATATTCACTCATGTGTAATTCTTTTGTAAATAATTGTAACTAGAAATAAATAGACATGAGACGTTACTAGTGCATGCTAGTATGGCACGTTGAATGGTAGTTAGGTGCGCCGTGGTTAGACATGATTATTACTTTTTGTTTTAAAAAAAAAATATTAAATATCCAAATGTTTTTGACTACTGATAGTTTTGCGATTGCTATTGCAGCCACAGGCAACTACAGACAAAATGTAGTTGGTCGAGGGTGCCATGGGCTCAAAGGTTAAAAACCACTGCACTAATCCATTTGATTTATTTTTAATATTTTAATTGTATTTACATTTATAAAATGTTATAAAAATCTTGAAAACAGATAGAACAATTAATAAAAACAGTTTGTGTTTTCATAATTGTCTCGATTGCTGTTCTATTTTGTTATAGTTTCATATTTAAATATAAGCTTTCTAAACTGTTGCTTAAACAACACTTAATCTTACAGATTCTAAAAAGTGACAACAATATAAGAAGTGCTGATGCTGAGCTTCAGCAGCGTACTGTGGAATATCTGCAGCTGAGCAGTATTGCTACTTCAGATGTTCTAGTAAGTACTAATATATGTAGTATTTTAAATATACACATTATGTACTGCATGAACAAGAGTACAAAAAAATTCTGCATATTAGATGTATTAATTCTTATTTGGTATTTTTTATCCTTAAATGACATTTATTTTCTTTAGTTATGTGTGTATTAAACAGTAATTAATCATTTTTGTTTAATAAAATTTATACTTTCATTAACTTGTGTTCCCTCAACCCTTTGTTGACAGCATATGCACATGTGTGTCGTCGGTGAAACTGTGTTCAAAGACTATACTCATGCATTCGCTTTGAAGAGATATTTACCTTTAACAGCGATAGAGACAAATGCGTGTTTTCATGTAGAACATTTTTATTTGAATACTAGATAGCGCTAAATGTCCATTCTAACATTTCCAACATATTTTGCCAATATTTCACCTTGGTATAAAAAGTCTCAATCATCACTTCATCTAAAGCTGTGAAACAAGGCTTTGTACTATATACAAACATTAATTTCTCAGGCTCTATGTTATATTTGAGTATGGATTCTTGTTTTGAATTTGGCTTAATAATTGCATGGGTGAATTATTGTAATGTAAGATAGTATTTTGTTTCTAGTTTGAGTTTTAGGAGAATGTGGCGTTAGTTAATTTATTAGGTTATTTCTTTTAAAAGAATGGCTGGATCAGAATGTTTTCTTTCTATAGAAGAATATACTCGCATGGTAATCAAACCGGACAGTTGTGAAAGTAATGCAGAAGTAACAAAAGTAGTTAAAATTCGTGGAACTTTAGTAAATTTGATGAGCACACACAAAGTTTTTATGAATACCAAAATTGTGGTACAATCATTCGAATATTTTTCCTGCATAACCTAACTATTTTAATCAAGTTAAGTAATCATTTTTAATACACTACCTGACATAGAAAATGCAATGACTGGCCAAAGTCTGTTTCAGCATTTGGATGTTCGTGTGAGGGGATTCATTTTTGACCTACGTATAGCTAGGTGGTCATACCGGTGTATCACCTCTGAAACACGCACAGATGCATCCACTGTGCAAAGGATTTGGAGAAGATGGATTGAACAATGGCATGCGAGTCATCACAGTGGTACAGGTTTATCCAGACATATGTCAGTATGCTTTGATCGACACATTTGAAGGCATGCAATGGCGGCCCCATAAACGACTGTCAACATTCTGCAGAATTTGCAGGGTAAATTTATGTTCCAATATCACAGGGAACAGTTTCTTGACGATTGGCTAAAAGCAACTTGCACTCAAACCATTCTTTATGAAGACTGACATTGGTGACAAGACACCGACGTGAGAGATTGCAATGGTGTCATGTCCAACTCTTGGACGACTAAATGGGACAAGGTAGTGTTCAGCGACAAGTCTGTTCTGTTTGACAAATGACAGTCGCCATGTGAGAGTCTAAAGGCAAAATGGAAACATCCAATCCTGCTGCAGCTGTTGAGTGCCATACTGTTCGACAATGCAACATCATGGTTTGGGGTGCCATCAACTTCGATAGCCGGTCACCTCTGGTTCATATCAGAGGCACAATGATGGCCAATATGTGGATGAGGTTCTGCGACAGGTTGCACTGTTCTACCTTCAGCAGTTGCAAAATACTATTTTCCATCAAAATAACGTGTGACCGCACACGGCAACCATCAGCAGACAAGCCTTGCCAGGTATCCAGGCTTCCTTTGCCTCCGCTGTCTCCAGATCTCTTACCCATCTAGTATGTATGGAACCTGATTGCTCGTCGTTTGACTGCCATGCCCCTCCTCAAACAGAGGATGACTTGTGGAGGATGGTTGAAAGCATATGGTCATCCATCCCTCAGGAAACTTTCCACATGCTCATTGCATTTGTTCCTCGAATGGTTGCTGCTTGTATCACTGCAAGAGTTGGTCCTACTGCCTACTGATATCGCTGTCTGTCATTACTGTATTGCATTAACCTTCAGGAATTAACATAACTTATTTATATATATGCCATATCTGTCTGTCTGTGTGTCCTTTATCATCACACTCTTGCTTCTTTCATGGTGTTGCATTTTCTGTGTCTGGTAATGTATTTGATAAAAGATAATTTGTGGTGAATGTATACATCAAATGAAAAATAAGTATTTCCATTGTTCCTGAATAAAATAGAATGCTTTGTTGAATGGGTGGTTTTTAGTAAATTTTTCTCAGGAGTTAGGCTTAGTGCAAAAAATGTACCATCCTATGGAAACAGTTTGAAAGCAAAATACTCTGTCCTTTGGGCCACAACAGTTCCAGAATGCACCTTCTGCAAAGGGTTAAGCATACAGCTTTAAGCAAAGACAGTACAAAGTTATGGATTGTTTTAGTTTGTTTTGACAAAAAATTACAATTAGCATTATTTTACATCTTCAAAGCTAAAAGTCTATTACTAGTAAATTGTTATTTTGTTAAAAAAATGGTGCCAAAAATTAAAATTAAAAAGGAACAAAACTCTAAAAAAGTGCAGAATTGGATACTTATCGGTTATAGGGACCATGGGTTAGCGACTGCTTTTCCGAGTTGTCGCCAACACGAACATTGGCGATATAATCCGATACGAGAAATTTACTATAAAATTTAATAAAAAATAAATAAAATTTAATAAAAATTTACTATAAAATTTAATATATAATGGGGTTTGATCAACTTAACAAAAATATTGTGTTATATTGAAATTTGTAGCGGCCAAAACTCAACTATTGCCGATAAAATTTCATTAAATTTATCACTACTGGTAATGCTTCGCCACATAATTCTGCGAGATATGAGTCCAAGTGCTCTTGCAGTGCCTCTATGCTTTTTGTTATGCCATTTTGCTGATCCACAGTGTCTCTTTATGGTCTGCATATGAGGTCCATTTTCAGGATCCACAAAGTTATACCGATAGTTTACTTTCAAATGTTGAAAGCCGGCTTCTTCGAATTCTTCAGTTTTGTAGTCATTCCAACAATCTGAAAATATGATTGAGCCATCTTTGATGTGTTCAGCAACCTGTATTAACCAGAATTTGGCTTGGTCCCAACATGTTGCTGTATTTGGCTTCATAGTCCCTATAACCGATAAGTACCCAAAAAGAATTGTGTGTTACACTAGGATATTATTATACTATTCTTGAGTTTCATAAAGTATATTTTGATTATTGATATGCTATTAAAATCTGCAAAAATGGGAAAACTATCTGATTGATCACTAATTTTAACACTTTTTTTTCATGTCACAAATTTTAGAACTTTTAAATAAAATAGCAAAATTTAACACTATATACATCAATCTCAAATTTCTGCATATCTTCATAAAAATACGAAATCTCACTTCGCGTAAAACAACTTTGTTTTCATTGAACAAAAACTTGTAACACAAACTTATAACACAAAATATTAGTTTTCATATTTCGAAAAATGTACATTGCATACAAATTTTTACTTCAAAAATCTTACAATTGAATCGATATTTTATCTTACAATTGAATCGATAATAAATTAATGCATTTTCAGGGTTGGAACAGCTGCGCCTAACTGCGCCGAAATGACATTGCTGCGCATATCTGCGCCAAATATAATGATTTCTTTAAAATTGCGCCGAAATATTAAATTTCCCGAGTGCCGAACTGCGCCAAATATTAATTTTACCGAGAGCCGAAATCCGCCGAATTTAATTTTTTTCTTTACGCCTTGTAGAGCCGAAATTTCCCGCGAAATCCAGGTACGAAGTTTTCCCGCAAATTGCTACATTTCCAGTTTTCTTGGCGCCCAAAGTAAGTTGCTATCTATGACTGAACAGTAGAATCGCCGGACAGGGAAGCTAAAGAATGATGTCACCGCGCTGACCGTTGATTTAATGATGGGTCAGTAGGGAGAAGTAAACAGGATTCGTGCGCACTCTGGAAATCGGGAATTTGAAAGTGAACTAAAATGTCAGGGAAATTACAGGGAAAATCGATTTTTTATTCAAAATTCTGAAAGAATCAATGGTGACGATCAAATCCAACTTGCCGACCTACTTGCTCACAGAGATGCCGATTACTACGAATTCTCCGTAGTTTTTACGAGAAACTTCCTCATACTGCGGATTACAGAATTTGCATAGTTTCCTATGGAAAATTGTCTTCTGTGAAGGCCAATGTAAATTTACGGTCGCGTGCACGGTAATGCCAACCAAATCAACGTAACAACGGGGATTTACGGCCGCATGGGCATTAATAATGCCAATCAAATTAGCATGACAACGGGGATTTACGGGCGTGTGCGCTTTAATACCAATCAAATTAACGCGACAATGGGGATTTACGGCCGCTTGCACGATAATACAAATCAAATCACCGCGACAATGATGAATTACCGCTGCGTGGAATGTAAAAGATATATATATATTTTTTTCTCCCATGGAAGTAATAAATGTACTTCTTAAAATTGGTAAATTTCGTATAAATCGTTGAAAGGTTAATTTTATAATTATTTCGGCATAAACAGCATACCTGCCAACTTTTACGCATTATGCGTAAAATTTAAGCATTTTAACTGCTCTTTACGCTTTTACGCATATATTGCTATATTTTACGCATTTCCGCATTTATTTGAATATTTTAACATTACTAGGAAATCAATCTCCTGCGAAATTCTTCGGCTTTTTTTGTTTGAAATTTATCAATTAACCAAACATGGTATAATTCCTCGGAAACACCGATTTTCCGCTTTTTTAGCACTGATTTCTGCCAAACCCGGGATCGTAGCAAATCCATAATAAAATGCAGGGTAATGCCAATCAAATTAACGGAGATTTACGGCCGCATGTAATGTAAATTAAGATCTCGATCGCTTATTTTATGAAAGTAATAAATATACTTCTTCAAAGGTTGTCTAATTCAGCATAAATCGCTAAAATGTTATTTTGTTCATTAATTTCGTATAAACACTACGATTGCGCAATTTAGTTTATTTTCATGAATCGCCGAGAGTACAATAGTATCTTTTTCCATCCATCTCAATCTTCTAAATATTGCATTTTTAATTGACCAAACTAGCTTATTTTCATATTCATAATTAATTATTACGGTTAATTTCTTAATTATTTTCGCATAAACAGTGCGATTACGCAATTCAGTTACTTCGTGTGAATTGCCGAGAGTACGTTAGCATCTTTTTCCATCCATCTCCATCATTTAAATGTTGCATATTAGATCGACTAAACTAGCTTATTTTCATCCTCTGATTAATTATTACGGTTAATTTCTTAATTATTTTCGCATAAACAGTGCGATTTCGCAATTCAGTTACTTCGCGGGAATTGCCGAGAGTACGTTAGTATCTTTTTCCATCCATCTCCATCATTTAAATGTTGCATATTAGATAGGCTAAACTAGCTTATTTTCATATTATGGCTAATTATTAAGGTTAATTTTTTAATTATATTTGCATAATATAAATTTTTCTATTTAAAAATGGGTATGAACTCTGTGAAGGGATATTTTCCAAAAAGTAGTATTAAAGCAATGATTTAGGCAAATAAAAAGGAAACCATTTTGTCAGGAATATAATTCAGTTCTATATTCTTTTTTATTAAAGATCAATATTTGTTACTGTCTTTAGTGAAAACCTGTGTTTTACCAAACATAAATATTTGTTTTCATTATAAAGTAATTCTCACCGGATAAAACCTTTATATATTTTTTGTTTTATAATTTATTGTCTTTTCTAAAATTGGTGTTCTGAATTTTCATATTCTACCAGTACTAGCTTGATATTTAAAGCAGGCACTTGTACATAGTTAAATTCATTAGAAATGTCGTTTGCGCATGTAGTTTAAAAAAAATCATTATAAATGAATGTCATTCACGCAAAATTTTATACATTCCAATTTTCCCAGGTTAGCAGGTATAAAACAGTAAGTACAATTGCGCAATTCAGTTCTTGTGAATCGCCGAGAGTCGATTAGTATCTTTTTCTATCTATCTCCATCTTCTAAATATTGCATATTATATTGACAAAACTAGCTTATTTTTATATTCTGAGTAATTATTAAGGTCAATTTTTTAATTATTTTCGCATAAACTGCGCAATTACATAATTCACTTTATGTTCCCGTGAATAGCTGTGAGTCCATTAGTATATTTTCCATCCATCCCCATCTTCTAAATGTTGCATATTAGATTGACTAAACTAATTTTTTTTATATTTTGGCTATTAAGGGTTGATTTTTTGATTATTTTGGCATAAGTTCACGTGAATTGCTGAGAGTCCATTATATAGTATCTTCTCCATCCATCCCCATCTTCTACATATTGCATATTAGATTGACTAAACTAGCTTTTTTTCATATTTTGGCTATTATTACAGGTTGATTTTTTTAATTATTTTCGCATATGTCCACGTGAATCACAGAGAGACAATTAGTATTTTTCTCCATCCATCATCAAAATGTTGCATATTGGATTGACTAGACTAGCTTATTTTTATATTCTGGTTACTTATTAAGGCTAATTTTTTAATTATTTTTGCATAATACATATTTTCCTATTTTGAAAAATGGGTATGAACCTTTTGAAGGGATAGTTTCCAAAAAATGGTACAAAAATAATGATTTAGACAAAAAAAGAAACCATTTTAGCAAGGATATATTAAAATTGATATATTTACATCTATAAATACAATGCTATATTTTATTTTTTGTTAAAGATTAATATTTGTTATTATCATTCGTGAAAACTTGTGCTTTATCAAACGGAAATGTTTGTTTTCAATATAAAGTATTTTTAACTGGATAAAACTTATAATATAAATATATATATTAATGCATAATTACATATATATGCTTAAATAATTTTTTGTATATGCATTTTTGTGTTATGTGAGCATATATATTTCATTTCTTAACCTGACTACTGAAAAAGTCATCTTAAAACTACTGATATTTTCATTTTTTACTACTGAAATCTTCATCAGCTAAGTGGCATTACTACAGTGCTTGAAGCTGTTAAGTTTCATAATCACTGAGTCATAAATAATCCCTTTTATGCATGATTATACCCTTTTATGCATGATTATACAAACTTTTGTCTCATACTGCCATAGAAATTATGAAATGTCGCTCGAATTAAAAAAAATTCTATCTAGTTCTAGATTTTTCGATAATAACGCCGGATATAAAATTTCGTGAAAATCCATCAGTGTTTATGGAAGCTATCATGTACACTAGCTGCTCCCAACTGCTCCAAATTGGCAATTTTACTGCTCCAAACTGCTCCAAATTGATAATTTTGCTTCTCCCAAAGCTGCTCCAAATTGCTTCTTCAGCCGTTCCAACCCTGCATTTTACATAAATAAAAATAATTTGAATTCTTTATTATATTGTGTATAATTTTCTTCAACACCCTATCTGATTCAGGGTTGATAGACATCATATCTAATTCAAGTGGCAGATTGGTTATTTTTGCTACAATACATTGTAAAAATTGAACCTATCAATGGGCAATGATAGAAATGGCACTAAACTTACTGAAATCAGGAAATATTTTATTCTCTTTCTGATGAAGCTTCATGAAAGTTATGTTAAACAAAATATTACAACAGAAATAAATTACTATGCCTGAAAAGTTTCAAATGAAACATCTGTGTGGCTGATGTAGGTACATAAACAGAAAAACTCAATGACTTTTAACCCTTTCGCGACGATCGGCACGCCGTGTTCCAGCTGCGAACTTGCATTCAAAGACGAACGGCACATACTCGGGCCGGAGGAAATTTTACCGCAAGCGGATAGTGGCACCTATAAGTGCCACCACGCGGAACATTTTAATTTGTCTACTAGATGGCATTCCATGTCCGTGGAACTAACTCCAATGTATTTTGCAGAGGCTTGACCTTGGCAGAAGAGGATCGAATGAATTATTTCTCCATTTGGAGCTGTGAAAATCATTTTGTAATATAAACAAACAGCAATTCTCGTAGCATCAACAATTTTATAATTGAGTTTCGGTTATTATTTTTATTTCAGCGTTATGATTTCGTTGGTGAATCATAGGAATATAAGAGAGTATTTTTTTTGTTTGAGTTTTGGAGGCAGTGAAATTATTCGTTTATTTCGGATAAAAGAATGGGAGCAACTAACGAGTATTTTGTATTCAGATTTGTATGAAAATTTTACATCAAATAGAACATAAATATTTCTTTTACTCCTGAAAAAAGTAGATTTCTGTGTTCAATAGGTGATTTTTAGTGATTTTTTTTTTCGAGAGTTAGGCTTAGCCCAAAAAATGTACCGTCCTTTGAGACCAGTTCGGAAGCGAAGCGCACCGTCTTTTGGGCCGCGACAGCTCCGGAATGCCGCCGTCCCAAAAGGGATAAAAGTTGAACAATTCCTATCTAACACATTCTATTACTTAATCTTAAGTTTTGAATTTACTGCTGTCTTATTAAGCAAAACTGACAACACTAAAAATTTACAACAAATATGTATAAAATAAAGAATAACTTTTAATGGAATGAAACAATAAATGCAGTTTCCAAAATTTGACAGCAGAATATTTAAATATAAAAATTCTAAAGTTTAAAGCTATATACTGTTAAAACAAAAGACACAAATTTCATTATTGGTACATGTTAGGGCTCCTAGAGTTCATTTTGAACAAAACACAATGCAAAAATTGTGTCATGTTAACCCTGCAAGCAAAATAATCGAATGGGAAGAGAGAATATTAATGGTAAGAATTAATACCTTGAGAGAAACAAGACTTGCATCTTATAAGTGTTTCAAATGAGTCTGGAAGTAAAACAAGTCTAAGTGGTAGCTGAGGTAAATTTATAATTCCTTACATTTAATTCTGATGCAAAGATGCAATACCTACTAAATTATGATTGAAAATAGCAATGACAATGGGAAAAAACTGGCATATGTTGGAGGAGTTAGGGGGAAAAATCCTGAAAATCTTTAAAGACCTTTTGACATGCTAAATTTTGCACATGACATTGACAAAAATTGCAAATTTTTATTACTATTATGCATCAATGATACAACAAGGCAAGAAGTTTTCTCACATTTTTTTTTCATCTCAGTGTGTTCTGTTTTGATGGAGTGATTGATGACAATTGAATAATATGGAGAATAACGAGTACTTATTCAACACCGTTGCTGCTGTGACTGCCTATTCTATTATCAGTTTACCTTACTGTGCTCTCAACTACAAGCCAAATGCTTGTTGAGTTATATATGGTGTTTAGTTACACCCAAAATCTAGTAAAATATTTGTTAATCTCCAAATTTCTTATATCAATTTAGCTACATGTTGACCTGATGGATGATGATTTTTTTCAAATTCTAAAACCAACCAAGCAGGCCATGTGTTTTGGCCAAGTGGGGGGAGCTTTTGTCCTATTTTATGTTCATCAGTGAAGTTTTTAGTTTCATAAAATAAAATTAAATGGAAAAAAAAAAAATTTTTGTACATCTTTAAGCAAGCACCTAATTCCTGATGTAACAACATTCTCATATGTTTTTTCTAATTTTTATTTATTTATTTATTTATTTTATAGGCTACAGTTTTAGAAGAAATGCCCCCATTTCCTGAAAGAGAATCATCCATTTTAGCCATTTTAAAGAAAAAGAAACCTGGAGTTGCTGAAGGACTTCCACCAAATGCTGTACCTAAGGATCATTCGGCACTGTTCAATCACAGTGTGACAAATAATGTTGAAGTAAACAATGTTGTGAGTAAAATTGAAATATATTGCACTTGTTCAATGTTACATAAATAAAACACCCATATGCTCAAACTATCATCTTATTTTTGTATATATGTCAAAGCTGCAAGCTGTTCTAATTTCTTTCAGCTTTTCAACCTTACTCCGGGAATCTGATTTTTCAAAACCTTAGAAAAGCTATTCACTTGGCCAGAATTTGATTGTGGTGTGCCATGCAAAGTTAGCATATATGTACTATAGCATGTTGTAGAAAAATAAGATGTAAATACAGTTCCTAAAATTTAAAAAAAAAATGTTTACTTTTAAAGTAGACACAACCATGAACTTTAGAACTTTAACAACTCTATCTGGAATAACATACATCACAAAATATATGTGATTACATGCACCTATTGAAATTAATTATACATTGTCATTGCACCCCTCTGGGGGGGGGGGGGTCACTATCTCACATAATCAGGGGTAATCTTGTGCTTTTTAGTGTGTCTGCTCAATGAAATTATGATATCAGATCTTGGAACAGTTGAGATGGGAAGTAGATCATATTGTGTATTATGTCTGCTATCTCATTTAATTTGCATATATTCCTTCTGGAACTTTTAATTTACTTTAATATTTTTTCTACAGGAAAAATAAAAGTCCTGTACACTTAATAGCATTCTAGAAGCTTGTGGGAAAGATAGTAGTTTTGGGGTGTAAAAATTGTATATATTCAGACATAGTACAATTCCGTGGAAATGTGGATTTCCACCATTCCTGGGATCGATGCAAATCCATAATAAAAACTTGTTTTGGGGGGGGTGGGGGTCTTTTGTTAGCAATGATGCCAAGCCGGGATCAGTGATGTGACGCATTTAATTATTCTTGATGACAATCCTCGATCTCCTCAGGCAGCAACGCTGTATACTGTAACACCATGGGAAAATTTTGGAAGAAAAGAGGGTGGAGGTACATGGGTGGTCTGTGTCAGTTTGCTCCTCTATAGTATCATGCTGAGAAGAGAAATATGGACTTTGGGCTTCGGGCTCCAATAAGGGGAGGGAGGATGGACAGTGGAAGTTCAATATGCAGGATGCAGCAAGACTCTCCAGGGAAAGAGGTGGCCCGTGGTGCATTTTGTTATGAGTCATGGTTTCTTTTCTTCTAATCCGGCCCCACATTTTATTTTGATTTTATCCCCATTGTTCATTCTCTGACGCTCCTATTTTTTAGTTTCTTCACGTGTGAAAAGCAAGTGTTTTGTTTAATCTTTTTTTTTATTTCAACTATCTTTTCATAGACTTTTATTTATTGAAATATAATTTTTGTTTAAATCGTTCATGTGACAATTAGAATGACGAATATTGTTTCTGGTAGTCCGAAATTATGTAACATTGATCATCTAGAACAGTCTTTTTAAATTCTTTTGGTCACAGAACCATTTTGGAATTTAATTTGATGGTGAAACTTTAAAATTAGAAAAGGTCCATTGTGTTCCACATTATGTATTCAAAACTTTACCCATTTTTTTCTATTTTACATAAAGCTATCTTGACTTGGAACCCTAGGATTCCATGAAACACACTTTAAGAAATGCTGATCTAGAAATAAATTATTCTAGATCATTCATTGATCATCTAGAACAGTGTTTCTCAAACCTTTTTGGCCACAGAACTGTTTTTAATTTTGACAAAGCTATCACATTGCGACCCTGAGATTCCATGAATTTTACTTAAAAAATACCAATATTGAGAAAAAAATAATTCCAGATCATTCATTGATCATCTTGAACAGTGTTTTTCAAACTTTTTGGTCACAGAAACGTTTTTAATTTATACCAAACTATCATGTCGCGGAACCCCAAGATTCCACAGAATACACTTTAAAAATGCCATTCTATTTAAAAAGAATTCTAGCTCATTCATTTATCTAGAACGGTGTCTTTCAAACTTTTTGGTCACAAAATGATTTTTTAATTTACACAAAACTGTCACATCTCGGAACCCCAAAATTCCGCAGAACACTCTTAAGAAAATGCCGATATAGAAAAATAAAATTCCAGATGATTCATTGGTCATCTAGAACAGTGTTTTGAATGAATGAATGAATGATATAAAGGTGTGTGGCTCCAGAAGAGCCTAGCACATCGACCAGAGGTCTATTGTACTACCCCAAAAAGTGAAGGTCCCTAAGAGAAGAGACCAGTAGCCGATGCAAACATAAGCAGGCACTTGACAGGAATGTTGTTCAGCTCCCAGGGTTCAATCACATGACGACCAATGTGTTCGAATCTGTGAGCAGAGTAGGCCTCACATTCACACAGAATGTGAGCTGCAGTTTCTTCGCTGTAATTGCAGCCTCTGCAAAGCGAATCTTTGGAGACACCCATAATATTAAGATGTCTCTTGAGAGTGCAGTGTCCAGTAAGGAGCCCAACAGCTCTCCTGATGCCAGTTCTACTGAGCCTGAAAAGTTCCTTTTGACGTGCACTAGGGCAATTACAATTGAGAATTTTCGCTTGCCTTTGCCCTTTAGTGTCACGCCAGTTCTTGCATTGAAGCTTCCTGAAGATGTCAAAGACAGTTCTTCTGATAAGATCATTGGGTATACCCAAGGCTGGCTCAGGGCCCACAAAAGGAGTATTAGAGCCTTTCCTAGCAAGTTCATCTGCCAATTCATTGCCAGGAATGCCCGAATAGAACAGTGTTTTACAAACTTCACAAAACTTTCATGTCATGGAATCCCAGGGTTCTTGAGAACACAGACTTTTAAAAAATGCTGATCTGGAAAAAATAAATTTAGATATGATGGATTGATAATCTGTAAAATTGAAATTTGTTGATAAACAATCTGATGTATTGGTTGGTGACTGCATAAAAAGAAGTAAGATGAGAGTAGAAAGTTATGTGCAATCTTTGTTGAAAATTTACTATGGTAAAAGATTATATGTGGCAGTAGCTGACTACCTGAAAACAAGAAAAAACACATGGTAAAAGTGTTTGTTAAAAATGCAAACTATGCTTTGCCAAGCAAATATTTTCATAAACCATCTTCAGCAGCTTCTGCATCATCACTAAATGTTGTCCCACCTCAAGTTAACACTTTATCTACTGCAAGCCTAAAATTAGGCTTTTTGATTCCAATGCTTATTTACCGCAAGCCTAAATATAGACTTTTAGGTATCAACTGTGAGTCGATTAATAGGCTTTTGCAGTAACTTTGTGTAGATGTGCATTTTCATTAGTGGATTCAAGACGATGCGAGTGTTGGCCACGTGTCCTTGTAGATTTAAATATTTTTTAGTTTTCTTGATCCAATACTCAGCCAAAATGAATCTTGATAATGAAAGCAAAGAAATTTTTCTAGATTCTTTGTCAGAGTGTTCTAATTTTTATTTAAAAGTATCACACCACACATTCCCTTCCCGGTCATCCAAATAGTTGCTCTAGTCCTCTGGATGAGTCGGACGGCCTGGGTTTTCCACACCACACATTAAGCAACAGTAAGCCTTCGGGTCTGTCGTGTAGTCTGGTTTTTTTCACACCACACATTCTCACATGATAATAAAACCGAGCCTGTATTAGGCGAGAATCTGCACTCAAGTTATCCGGTCTTTTCCATGTAGGCAATGAAACCACAGCTGGTAGACTGTCTTAATGTTCCCCTTTGTAATATATATAAACTTTGTTTGGACACCTCAATATTTTACCTTTCATTTTTAATATATAAAAAAAATATTTCTAAACGAGAAATATCAAATTGAGTTTTGTTTTATTTTATATGTATTAAATAATTAGTAAATCAATACTGGGACTGGAAATATTTTACAGAATATTTATTAATGGGGAAAATAAGTCTTGCAATATTTTTTAATCTTATTTTTCAATGCAATAAATAAATGAGTCCATAATTTGATTTCTTAAATTAATTTCAATCTATACATAATTTAATTCACCATATGGAATTTCTACTTTTAGTATACGCTTGTTTGCGCAAATTCAGACTTGTTACGTTTCATGTCTTACAAAGTTCAGCTTTTTCTGGTGGAGGGCTGTACCATGTCTATATATTTTCATGTGACTTTGATTTTGAATAAAGTAACAGGTTTTTCATATTGTTAAACAGAAATTTTTATACTTAAAGTCATCAGAAGCATTTTTTTTTCATTAAAGTTCATTAACGCTATTTAAATGCTTCTATGTGCTAAACTTAAGACATTTGAAAATATCTTATAAAAAGTATATTTGAAAAATCATAAATGCTAATTTCCATATTTTCTGTTTAAATCTAACAAAAAAAAATTTGTTTCTCCTTTCAAAAATTTAAGGTTTAATGCATACTTATTAGTTCAAAATTTATATTAATTTCTAAGCAAATTATATAACTTTATTTGTAATGTGGACCTATGCAAAAATTTTAAAACTGAAAATGGGGAAATTGCAATGTATACAAATACATGTTTTATTTCTGTATGCTTAATTTGCATCCAATTTTTATGGGGATTGCTTTAAATTAATTCTAAAAATGTAATGTATTTAAAATTAAATTTGAAATTTTTTTTTAAAGGTTTAAAACTAATTTCTTCTTCAAATCCACAGATAACTTGCCCCCACTATTGCAAATGACCTTATTTCAAGTATAAAATGTTTTCCATGTATGTGTCGAAATAAATTTTGTAGAAGATGCTTCTATCTTTCATGTGCATGACTCATCTTTATTTTGATTCTATAAAATTAATATTAAACATATATATAGTATCATAAAATTAGCAAATTTTTATTTTATACAATGTTAATTCTGTAAATTTGCCCTAAAAGTGTTAACCTGTGTTGGATTGATATTTATAAAATTTCTTTGCAAAACATTTGAAAGTCATACAGTTACATTGCTTTTAACCCCCTCATATCCAGAAAACTATATAATAGTGCTATGATTAGTTCAGAATTCAATTTCACAACCCTGCCTTCTAATAAAATTGCATTTATATAATCAGAATTATCTACCAAAATATAAATTACTTATAAATAACACTGGAAACACCTATTTAAGAAAAAAAAAAGTCTCTGCAAAGGAGTTCAACTAACCCTGTACCAAATTTCGCAGCTGTCTGAATCTTAAGTTCAGACTGCAATGAAGATTTCGGTACAGGAAATTTCACATTCTTGTACAGGAGGTATAGACAGATATCTTTTATTTTGCAAGAAGATAATGCATTCAGACGGTGAGGTGAGCTTAAGCTAATTGTGTTTTAAGTTTAACCTTTAATATTTTTTTCTATATATTGCTGGTATATATTCAGAAAACTGCAACTAAATGTAGTGCCAATGTTTGTTCTAAATTATCAATTTTTGTTATAGTACTACTCGCTAAAATAAGTATAATGTGCATATCTGCATAAATGAAAGATGCCAATTTTTTTTACATAATTACATTTATGAAATATATATTTTAACAATAATTTCTTAGTGATGATTTTAGTTAAAATATAAATTTTTTTATTATACTGATTGGTGCCATCTTGAGTTTTCCCATTTTCTTTGCTAAAGCCTGCTGCTACTACTGGAGATTTATTGGGCATAGCTGGTACTCCTACTAATTCTCAGCCGCCTGCTCCACCTTCATCAAATGATCTTCTAGTTGATGTTTTTGGTGATCTGGCTTCACCTGCTGCTGCAACTAATTCTGGATCGCCGCCTGCAACCTTAGCACCTGGGGCTGTTGTTATATCAAATGAAGAAGGATTATACAAGTAAGTTTATATATAATATTGTAATCTGTGTAAACAATTTTATTATAACTAAAATCAGTACTCTTTAGTACAGGGGTAGAATATCTGTGCCAAAATGCTACAATTTCTGTTTATTGCTACATCCTGCTACAAAAAACGCAAAATCTCTATCTGCATCCAAAACATTATTTTCTGACATGTGCAAAAACAGTTTCTTTCATACTTCTATCAATTTCTTGGAAACTTTTTAAAACATCAACATTGCAAACTTTAATTATCAAGCATGCTACTGAATGGTTCACAATATAAGATTTTATGGCAAACATACTTCAAATTCATTTGCCAAAGACGAGGCATTTTTATTCATCAATCACCAGAATCATCATTCCATATTCCATTCTGTCTTTTCGCTATTTTCATTTCATTTATTTTGCACTTGACTTATGAATGATAATTCCTCCTTCTTTCCTGCTACAAAATTATCTAGCATGTGCTTGGTATAGAGTTTCTCCTAGGCTGTTTTAGAAGGACCCTGCCACCCTCAAACAAAAACCAACCCAACCCTTGTATGATCCCAGATAGATTAAAATTTAAGAGTACTTTGTCTGCCTTCATTGCGTCCCATAAGGTATTGACTTCCCCCTCCTCTCAAATAAATAAAAGATCAAGACATGAATTTAGGGCCAAATAAGAGGATAAACATCCCCCACAGTCTGTTTGAAGCTGAGAGGGAAGATTGATGAGTAGGTCTGTTTTGCATCATTTACAAGAACAGATGTTTGTTTATATTGCGTTAGTCAAAATACAGAATAATGGGAAGGAAATGAAAAGGTTTTGCGCAGTCCAGTAGCTTCGATTTCGCTGGCTTTCATAATATATATGGAAGAACTTATTTCACTCATCTTTTACCATCTCTACTAGATAATGGTGATGTTATTTATTAGCCTTCTTTGGCAACCAGCCTAGCCAGTTGTTTTTTGAGAAGCTCTTAATTTGCAATAACTTTCTTGCAGTAGATGTCGACTATAGCCCTTCATTGGGCTATGTACCCCTGGGTTTCTTTTATTTTCAAGTTGTGGGTCAGGTTTCCTCTATTATTTTTTTTAACAAAATTTATTTTTAAAAGCTATACCTTATCACATTTTTGTTTTTAATGAGAGTAGCTGGATAAATGCATAGGAGTTATAAACTGTAAACAGTAGAAAATTATGCATATGCATTAAAAATTATTCAATAGAATTTGATATGTAACCCCATTATGGTTTAATAATTTTCCTGACACACACAAGGCACTACTGTAGACTGCTTACTTCCCTGCTTTGTAGGCAAGTCATGGATAATGATATACCAACAGTACTTCATGCAGTAGCTAGCAAATACTACATGGAGTTATAAGTTATATACAATATCTGCAAAAGTTATGTACGTAAACAATATGCTTGTTATGCATGTTTAAGCAACTTACATAGCAATTTCTCAAAATAAATTGCCATTTATTAACACATGCATACAATTTGTGTACAATACATGCAATGATTATCTTGCTACATATAATAATGATACTTTTGCTTCACTGGTGCATGCAATCCATATAGCTCATTGCAATAACTGTCGACAGCTTATACGGTCCTTGCATCGGTCCTTGATTAATGGATCAGCCTATTGCACTGGGACATATAATCTTTGTAACGGATTTCCAAAATTAATCTTCTCTTATTAGTGGACTAATACTCTGACATATAGTAGTATTGAAGTAATCAAGGATAAAACATTCTGTATGACCTATTACTGGAGTTTTAGGCTTTAAATATTGTACATATATGGTTCAGATAACTAGAAACAGCAGAGAGTCAATGCAATATTAAATAAAGAATTTCATCATTTATTTTCAAAATGCATACTGCTTATTGTAAATTTCAGAATTCTTTGGTAGAAGAATTATGCAGTACAGCATTTCAAATCCGGAATCCTCCAAACCTCAGTGATTCCAAATGATATATATGCTGAAACCACCCCTCCTTTTTTGTCAAAATTTTGTGGATGTTGAGTTTTCTCCCTGAAAACGGCTTTCTTTTTGGGGTGTGGAAGAAACCCCCCATCACGACGTATCAAATTTCAACCTTGTCAAAAACAAGTATGTTGCCCCTGCTGAAATAAAACTAAATAAATATGTTGAAACGAGGATGGGAAAGTTAAAACTAGGGATTGTGGAATGTATGATATCATTGGAGACCCAAGTGTTTTCCATAAATTAGAAACCTCATTGTTAACTAAGTTCCGCAACAAAATATAAATAATCAATAACTTACCCACAATTTAAGAAATATACAAACAAATTAATACCAACATATAATTTTCAAACCATACCGTAGACAAATGATGTTTGCCTCACAAAAACAAAACTGATATTCACCTCCCTTTGATATAAACAAAAAATCTTCACCCAAACAGTGTTATTGACTATACCCTCATAGTATAATGGAACCGCTTTTTAATTATCTATACTTAAATTTGAAATAAACATTCTATCACAATTATTTCAAATTGATTCAAGAAAAGATTGTATTTATTATTATTTAAATAGTATCTATCCAATTTCACTTTAAAAAAATTTCTTGATGTTACTATCCTCCAAAAATAAGTTTTTTTCCAAAATTCCAAAAAAAAATTTCCCCAAAATTCCCAGTTTAAATGTAAAATGCAATTAATGATATATAGCAACTAAATATATATACACCAGGGTTCGAAAAATCTATTGCCCGGGGCATATAAAAACTCCAACCGGGCATGTAATAAAAATTTATTCGACATTAACCTGATTAAGTCAATCAGTAGCCGAAATCGAGTAACTAGCATTCCTCTGCAAATATTTTTTTTTTCAATATTTCAAGCCATATTAGAGAAAAGAATGAAAAAGAAAAGTCTTAATTATTCAGCGATAGACTATGAATGGCTTTCGCAGCGCGATAGTTAATAACTGTGGGGGGAAAAACAAAGTTTCACAGTTTACGGGCGACAGTGACGTCACTAAAAGAAACAAGCAGAGCCTCTGGCACAGTGCCAAAGCAGCTCCTCGTTCTCTTCTCTTTCTCTCTCTCTTTCTCTCATTCATTTGCACTTGATTCATCGTGTAGCTTTGGTAGATTTGCGGACGTGCACATGTGTTGATAAGCAAAGGTGCTGATTACTACGGAATCTCCGTAGTTTCTACGGCAGAGAAGCTACTTTAGAGGCAGTGAAATTATTCGTTTATTTCGGTTAAAAGAATAAGAGCAACTAACGAGTATTTTGTATTCAGATTTGTATGAAAAATATACATCAAATAGAAAATAAATATTTCTTTTATTCCTGGAAAAAGTAGATTTCTGTGCTGAATAGGTGATTTTTAGTGAATTTTTTTTTCGAGAGTTAGGCTTAGCGCAAAAAATTTGCTGTCCTCTGGGAACAGTTCAGAAGCGAAGCGCTCCGTCCTTTGGGCCGCGGCTGTTCTGGAATCCCGCTGTCGCGAAAGGGTTAATGCTAAATTCATATCAGTCATCATCTGAGCTTTATCTATGGTCAATCTGAAGAAATAAAGTTTCAAAATGTTCTTGAGCCATAAGTGGGAAAAAAAATTTGCAAGTGGATATCCTTAGTGAACCTCAGTACTGCTCTGGAATTTGATACTGAATCCATATGTCATTATTTATAACCAATTCTGAGAAATATGTTTTAAGGAAATTTTTTGAACCAGATGTAGAAAAAAAACCGGAAATACAAATTATACCAGACATAGAATAAGAACTTGAAGTGGAAATTCTTAGTGAACACCAATTCGCACCGGAATTTGATGCAGAATCCATACCAGTCATTATCTCTATCTATAACCACTTTTGAAAAATAGATGTTTTAAGGAAAATTTGTGACCCACCCTACATCTTCTAAAATTTGATGCACAATCCATATCATGAGTTATCATCTAAGCTCTGTCTATAGCCAATTTTGAGATATAGTCGTTTCAACTAAAGTGACAATTTTGAACAGGAAATGAAAAAAGAACTAGGGGATGAAATCCATAGTGAGCCTCCAACCCCTCCAAAATATGATACTAACTTCAAATCAGTCATCTGAGCTCTATGGCAGATAGATCTTAAGAAATATATGTTTCAAGGAAACATTTTTTCGAAAAAATATAGTATGGCAAATTTTGCCATCAATAAAACTTTTACATAATATAGCACTTCCTCAATTAAACAAATGCCAAGGGACTAGCATACATATTCGTTAAATCGAGGTACTCCTGCATAAAACTAAAATCTTATCTATAGATGCATTTTAAAATTTGCTGTGGCTTCGAATGTTCCATTTATAACCACACAGTTTGGTTTGCATAATTGGCATTTTACTCCATTATTATAAATAGGTATCACTTTAAAAGATTTTCCATCGAATACTTCCCAAAATGCATTTGCATCATGAGTGTCTTCCACCTTTTCTCATGTCTTTGCAATAACCAACTACATTGCATCTCTTTAATTTATTTAAAATATATATATAATGAATAGCAGAGCTTGGATTGCCTATGCTTCTGTTTTCACAAAGAATGGAACTTCAAGCTCTCTTATTGTCCCTTTTCTTTATACACAGACAGGAAGGAGTCATCTACCAAACAACAATATTATGCAATTCCTATATGAATGTAAAGTTTATAACAGAAACAATATGTTTCAGACACCACCACAGATACTAAACATCCCATTAATTAACATCTTTATTGGCACCAGGATGCAAACTCCTAGAAATAAATTCAATGACTAGACAAATTGCAGATTAGCCATTTTCTCATTTACGAATCATTCATTTGTAATTTAAACATGATAGTTTGAAATTTGATGAGATGTATTTTGAAAATACAAAATACTCTGAAAATGTATTTTCAATACATTACCAAAATACTTGAGTTTTTTCAGTTTCAAATACAAAATATAAATGTATTTTGAAAATACTACATTGCATCTTTTTAATTTACTTAAAATATATATACAATGCATAGCAGAGCTTGGATTGCCTATGTTTCTGTTTTCACAAAGAACAGAACTCCAAGCTCTCTTCTGTCCCTTTTCTTTATACATAGACATGGAGACATCTACGAAATATCATCATTATATAATTCCTATATAAGTGTAAAGTTTATAACATAAACTATATTTTTCAGAGGCTACCACAGATACTAAACATTCCATTAATATCTTGATCGGTGCCAGGTTGCAAAAGGCTGTTTAGATTGGCTCCTAGAAACGAATTCAATGACTAGACAAAATACAAATTAACTCTTTTCTTTTTTGCGAATTGTTCTTCTGCGGCTTAAACCTGATAGCTAGAAATCTGAAGAGATGTATTTTGAAAGAACAAAATACTCTGAAAATGTATTTTCGATACATAACCAAAATAATTTAGGTATTAAAAGAAAAAAAAAATCACAGTTCCTGCTAGTGTCTAGATATTGGATAATTCCAAATTTTGGACGTCCGGATTTCAGACAGTTATACTGTATACAGTTTATACTTTTTAGAGGCAAGTACAGCATTTAAGGTGAGCACATATGTCAATATATACACTTGAGTTTTTAGTGCTCAAAAGACTTTTGATTTGATGGTAACAAACTCGGCATGATACAGGGGAAAACTTATTATGCATAAACCGCATACTTTTGCAGTTGTCATGTTCTTCATTTAGCATTCCACAATATGACACGATGAGAACATCCAAACTGAACATTAATGAGGACGTAAAAAAAAACAAGTCTCTTACTAGAACACATTGTAACTTGATGCAAGAACCTTAACTGCAACTTATCCAATACCTTACTATCATCGCACATTCTTTTCATCAACTGATACGTAGAATACCGTAATACAACATTGAGTTGCAATATCAGATTCGCTTAACTTCCAAACTGACTGTCTCGTTAATCAAACTGTCTCTAGACCATTTTGATCTACTGATCTAATTTCCTTGTATCATATCAAATACTTTATACCCAAGATTGAGACCTTCCTGTAACATACAAAATACCTGAATCATTCTTGGATATGCCAATTTTCTGTATATGCATTGAGCACCTGATTTGCATGACATACTTGCTGGAAACTCTGCGATTCACTCTCGAGATTGAAGTGAGTTCAAATTGTTTTGATTTCAACTTTGCTCAAGAGAATCATAAATTGCAATGTTTATTTGCATTCTAACACTTTAACTCTCAACAGGGACGCATGCACTACCATAGCTACCAACTCTCCCAGTTTTTCTCCATATCTCCTGGTTTTCAGTTATCTGTTGTTATTCTCTCTCCCCCCCCCCCCCCCTCCCCATTTTCTAAGCAGAGTGAATAATTTCCATTTTTGCAATCTGTTTGCATCGTCAAACATTTTTGTAATTATTTGGTGTTTTATACAGAAAAACTATCTTTAAAATGTTTTATTAATGAAATGAAAGGTTATTTTGCAGAAGTATCGCAAAAAACTGCACTTGTATGCAATCCACTGTATATTTTGTTTAATTATGAAATAATTTCCACTTTTGTGTGTGTGTGTGTGTGTGTGTAATATGCTTGCATCTTCTAAAAAAATTTTAATTATTTCATGTTTTATATAGAACTATTTTTCAAACATATTATTAATGGATTATTTTCTGAATAACAGTACTAAAATAATAATTTAGGTAGAAGAAATGCAACCATTTCAAAAGCTTAAATTTGATGCATTTGCATTTCAATTTACATATCTTTTGAATTTTAATTAAAAATTAATATTTGTTTCATCCTTTAGTTTAAATAAATATAGAAATCATAATAATTTTAGTTTAAATCAGTTCTAAGAATAATAAAAAGCTAAGAAAATATAGGTTCAGAATTATTAGAGCATGTTAAAAACAAAAAGGCTAATTCATCTACATTTCTAGCACTTAATAAAAATAATTAGATAAATTATTTCATTTCATTGTTGAGCATGTGTGTATGTGTAATGCATTAATGCATCGCATTAGTCAGGCTAAAAATCATAATTTTTCCCTCATACAATGTGTTCTTTATTTTTTTTGTCTGATAAGTTGACAGTTCTGTTATTGCCCATGCCAAAAGGCATGTGGACAAAAAAAATTCCGATTGAAGGAAAGGCAGACATCATAGTTTCTTTGATATTGAAACTAATAGTGTGATGCCTGCTGAATATTATAATTATCACATATCTCAGTTTTATTTGTTAAAAAGTTGTGCTTGTGTTAAGATTAAGTATAACAATTAGGAGTATATATTACAAAAGTCTTTTTTTTCATATTCAATAAATCTCCCGATTTTTCATATTTGAAGGTTGGCAGTTATGCACTACATGTATGATACATACAGTTATGATAAACCAACTCCATTCAATATCCATTTTCACCAGCAAAAAAATTCTGATTGAAGGAAAGGCAGACATCACACAGTTTCTTTGGTATTGAAACTGATAGTGTGATGCCTGTTGAATGTTATAATCATCACATATTTCAATTTTATTTGTTAAAAAGTTGTGCTTGTGTTAAGATTAAGTATAACAGTTAAGAGTATATATTACAAAAGTTTTTTTTTTTTCTTTTTCCTGTGCAAAAAAATCTCCCGATTTTTCATATTTGAAGGTTGGCAGTTATGCACTACATGTATGATACAGACAATTATGATAAACCAACTCCATTCAATATCCATTTTCACGATGTGTGCGTGCATTCCATATAGCATTATAAGAGCTAAGTACTACATACCTTCTCGCTACACGATTTGTAGTTAGCAGTATGCCCACTATGTTGACACATGCAATCCACGTACGTTACATGTTATATTCATAATTGTGCTCTATTCAATGACAACCAACTTACTGGCTCTAAATTTTTGCTCTTGATGCTCTAGAGTTTTCATGTGTTAAAGAGCTGGAAAATTGAATGTGATTGGATAAGAAAAATTTAGATTCATCACAAAAACTACGTTATAAAACAGATGAGTGTTTGAAAGTATGGTGGTACTTATACAGAAACCACGTCCACACCAATAGTGCCGCTATCAGCCATTCGAAGGCATTTGCCATCCTCCATTCATCCTATATCAAGGGATACCATTCGGAGATGACTAACAGAAGGTGGGATTAGGTGTTAATGCCCTTTAAGACTCTTACCACTGAGTGCTGAGCTCGATCAGCCTGGACAGTGTCCAATTGGAGGCATGTTGTCTTGAGAAACAAATCCCGCTTCTCTCTCAATGCTGATAACCACTGCATACATGTGTGTAGGACTGGCCAGCGTTCCAATCCTGTATTTATTATTTGTTTTCGAGCGGCACATAGCCATCACACATGGTGTGACTGTTTATGAAGTCATTTTGTAGGACAGCCGATCTCCTCTAGTTGTCCTTCAAACCAATCTGGTAGCTTACTTGTATGCTGACAATATTCTGCAGCTGATTATTCTCTATGCTGTCAAGCTGCCCTGGCTCCATTTATCAACAAGACAATGCTTGACCACATACTTCACATCTTTCTCAACAATACCTTTGAGGATTTAATACCCTCCCATGGCCATCCAGGTCCCCAGACCTATCACCAATAGAACACATCTGGGACACACTGAAACATCGATTACAGTCTTCTCGGAATACTACTGAATTAACTGACCAGTTGCAACATTTGTGGCAGAATCTTCTATAGGGGGACATAAGCATATTAATTGACTCTATGCCATACCAAATATTGACTTTTCTTGTTGCACATTTCTTAATAAAACTGATTTCTTTTTTCTTGCTCCCAAATTCTAATCATTTGCCAGACATGTAATTCTTCTGCAAATTTCATTTTATTGATTGTCTGAATTAAGCGAATATATTTTTATTTTTTATTATCTGCAATTAAGAAATCAAAGAAATTTTCTGACTAAGGACAAATTTCCAAGGGTCAGTTGATAATACAGTTTCTTCAGTAACCGCAGTGAAAATCCACTTCTCAAATTGGTGCGTGCTATTTCTTTAGTGACGTTTCAATAATGAAAATGGCCATCTGAAAACAGATAAAAAAATAAGAACTCTGAAACGATTTGCACAGAAACTCCTCTCCTTTCGTCAGTTGTAAACTACAATATATAATTCCCAGACCCCCCTTTGACTGGGATAATGGCTGATGAACAGTTAATGTGGATTTGCTGCTGTGTTTATGCACAAGAATTTCAAATATTAAAAAAATTACAAAAAATACCAATATTTAAGAGTTTGTCTTTAAGAATTTTTTTTTTCCCCCAGTTTATTGTGTTGCATTATATATCCGATCTCTAATCAAACAGCAATGATGTAAACAGGAAAAATCTAACCATCGCGTAAATTCAATGTCATCTCATTTCGGTTTTTAACAGACTCGCTTCCGAGGACATTGATATATAATTGCAGTGTTTAATAATATCTCGTAATAAAATTTGCAGTAATCTCTGATGACCCATAATTTTCTGGTTTTATTACGACAATTACGAAGCAAGAAAAGTTGGAAATACTACAAATATAAAATATTCGGGGGGAAAGTTGCTGAATAGCAACTTAGCTCGGCAAATGAGCGGCTGAAATTAAAATTTTTTTAATAAATTAAGAAATTAAATATTACTAAATTTATATTGATCCTCATTTTCAGATATGAAATTTTTTCTATGAATATTTAATATTACTAAATTCATCATAATTGTCAATTTCAGCTTTAGCAGAAAAAAATATCAGAATCTACCATCGGACAAAAGGAAATAAATAAAAATTGCCGTAAATAACCGATACAAATATTTAAGTAAGATCCGGAATCCCCACCACCACATACACGCACACACACAAAAAAATAATAAATTACGGCGTTCGTCCACTAAAAGAATGCTAAAATTGTTTAAGTCCCTATTTTTACCAAAATCTCCTTAAAAACTCCTTTAAAAAGTTACCTCCAAAATCCAGACTGTGAGGAATATTATCAAAATACTGGAGAATTCCTTTTACCCCAAAATATGTACTTTATTAGTGTTATCAAGAGTAGAAAAAAAAAAAAAGAAATTCCCCCTTTCACCTCTTCTGAAAGAAACATGAGACATATTTTCACCAAGTGTTGTTCACATGTTTGACATGCTAAGTCAAACATGTCAAAACATTGACTGGGAGCAAGAGTATGTCTGTGGTTAGTGATCTGGCAGGAATTGAAGGGGTTAAAGGGATCAAGCATTATGAGATTAAAAAATATAAACTTTTTTTTATAAATAATGTATATTTCTATATATTTGCATAATATCGTTTAAATTTTAAAATGTAACTTACAATCACAATCTCTTTTTATCTAGTTTAATTTCTCTTTAAGCATGCCAGAACTAAAAAAATGGATTCAAAAACACATCTAACTTTTAACCCTTTGCAGGCGGTTGACATGCCCTTCGCATCGACTGTGAACTTGCATTCAAAGGCAGTAGTCATGCATTTGCGTCTGAGAAAACTTTACCCTAAAGATTGGCAGTCACTGATGCGCGTTTTCATATGGAATGTTTTTATTTGAATTTATTTGTGTACTAGATGGCGTTAAATGTCCATGCGAACAACTCCAATGTATTTTGCAGATACTTGGCATAGGGAGGGATCCAATGAATCATTTCTCCATCTGGAGCAGTGAAACATGGTTTTGTAATATAAGCAAATAGAGCACTTCTCGTAGCCTCTGCTATTTTATAATTGAGTTTCAGTTCTCGTTTTGAATTTAGCTTAATGATTTTGTTGGTGAATCATAGGAATATGAGAGTATTTTTTTTTTTTTTTTTAATTTGGGTTTTAGAGGAATGTACGGCAGTGAAATTATTAGATTATTTCGGATAAAAGAATAGCTGGGCCAAGAGGTTTTCCTTCTGTGGAAGAATATACTCGTATGATAAAGAAACCGTACAGTAATGAAAGTGATGCAGATAGTAAAGATTTGTGGAACTGTGGTATTTCTGAAGATAAATATGAAAATGCAAGTGATTTTTCAGATTCTGAGCTTACTATTAATACAACACCGCCAGCTTCAGTAGCTGTTTCTGTGAATGATATTTAGACAAAAGATTTGAAAGATCTGAATTGTTTTAAGTTCTTGAGCATACTTGGAATCAATCACAATATTATACCGCCTAATTTAGATAAGGAAATTGATTTTTTTAGCATATTTTTTTATGTTGAATAATAGAATTCATAGTAAAAGCAACTAACGAGTATTTTGTATTAAGATTTGTATGGAAAATATACATCAAATAGAAAATAAGTATTTCTTTTATTCCTGAAAAAAGTAGATTGCTGTGTTGAACAGGTGATTTTTAGTGGATTTTATTCAAGAGTTAGGCTTAGTGAAAAACATTTGTCGTCCTTTGGGAACAGTTCGAAAGTGAAGCGCTCCAACCTTTTGGGCCACGGCAGTTCCGGAATGCCACCTTCCGCAAAGGGTTAAAGATGTATTTGTTTAACAAAATTACTGAAAGTGGCATATTTTAAATATGGAGTTATTTTTATAGTGTGCTAATAAATAAATATTTTACTAAACAAAATAATTTTTCACATAAATTGTGCGATTGCGCAATTCATTTTGTATCCTAGTACTTTATTGAGAGTTCACAAGTATATTTTTCCATCCTTTAATTATTACACAATATGTAGACTCAGCCACTCAACCAGCTGCTCATTCCCTAGGGTGAGTCGGATGGCCTCGGTCTTTCACAATATGTAGACTAAACTTGCTTATTGTCATATTTTGATTACTTTTAAAGAAATATTTTGCATAATTAAATCTATGAGAATTATGATGGAAGTGAAATGACTCTTATAATTAACTAACATTCTCATGCAGCTTGAATTTTAAGAATTTTTTTAATATTTTAGGTTCTTAAATGGTTTCTTATTTTTACCTTTTTATTTATTGTTTCTAAGATTTCAAGTTTATTCTAAGATATGTCCTTTTTTATTAAACAATGAATTAAATGGTAAAAATAAGTTAATAAACATTTTGTGAGAACATATTTAGTTATTCTCTTACAGAAAAATTAATTATATCTTGATCATCAGTTTTTAAAAAGATTCAAATCTTAGTTTTACATGATACTAATTAAATTTATTTGATAACTTTAAGTATACAATTGAACTTTTTTAACTTGAAGTTTTAGGTAATTAACGTAAGATAATTCAAGCTATAGAAACATGTGATGCATGTAAACTTTTGTTACGAAAATTAATGTTAATAATTTGAGCTATAGAAACATGTGATGCATGTAAACTTGTGTTAGGAAAATTAATGTTAATTCCAATTATTGAAACTTAGAGTTATGGAAGTTCGAGTTAAAACAGTTTGACTGTATATGAATATAATTTCTTACACTATTAAATGAAGAAAAAAATTCTTCTAATTTCTTGCTTGGCTAATCACATGTCTGATTTGCATGTCTTCAAACAATACATACATGCCAAGTTTCACGACTGTAGCTCAATGTCTTATGAATGTATAATTATATATATATGTATATATATATATATTTATATTTGGCAACAGAGTGTATCTTAAGAGCTTAAGCTTGTATAATTAATTTAAGTATTTTGGTACCAGATTCCTTTAAAATTAGTTCATTTTTCATAAAATTATTTCTTTAATATTGTTTATTTTCCAGCCTGTGAATCGGAATGTGTATCTGTTGTGCCAGTTTTAAATGTACAACTTCCAAATTTATTGCAATCCGTTTAGTTATTTAGTTTTCCCGAATTTGATCAGTGTGATGAATTTAGAAAATCAAAATTGAACATTCAGTACATTTTCTTTATAACCAAATTTGATTCATTTATTTATTTATTTATTTTTTGTAATTTTAATTGCTATGTTCATTTTCAGATTGATCTGTAAAAACAATGGTATTCTCTTTGAAAATGATTTGCTCCAAATTGGTGTCAAAAGTGAATTTAGACAAAACTTGGGAAGAATCAGCCTCTTCTATGGCAATAAGACACCTCTTCAGTTTCATAGTTTCACACCAAACATTTCTTGTTCAGATGGTCTTAGCAAAAGTATCCTCTTTATTTTCTCTTAATATCTTTTATTTGTTTGTAAGTGTTTTTATTCTGAAATTTGAACCCTATACCAGTTCTCACTTTCTTCCTTTCATGGTATTTCTCAAACTCTAGTTTTAGTTTATTTTAGTTGAAATTGATAGTCTTGTAATATTTTAGATCAGAACTGTCTTATTAAAAGAGATCTTAGGACACAAGGCACCAAACTTAACAGTTTAATTCACAATCACAGCCACCCAAAATAATTAAACTCATATTGTTTCAGCATCTGTACTTTTATAAGCTTTTATTTCACTATATTTTTAAATGAAGAAAAGGTGTAATATTTTGATTGTCCTTATTTTCCTTTTTAAATCTTTAGTTGGATAAAAAAAAATACAATTGGGCTTAAAAATATGAACCACTAATTGCATTTAAATTTAGTATGGCTGAAACTAAATTAGAATTATCAAATTTTATTAAACGATTGGCAATTTCATACAAAGTAGTAAGTGTTAAATCTCAATTTAGGTATTACACTTTAAATTAAAACTCCTTTCAATATTACAGCTTTTGTATTTTCTGAAAATAATTAGATAGAATAAGTAAGTTGAAATTGATGTTTTATTATTTATTTTATCTTGTAATATTTTGAAGTTATTTTGCATTTTGTTTTTCCTATACAAATTTAGAAATAAATATCCAGTTTAAACCAGTCGAACCAACTATAGATGCTGGTGCTCAAGTACAGCAACAACTAAATATAGAATGTATAGATGATTTTAATGAAAAACCTATTCTCACAGTGCAGTATATGTAAGTAAATAATTAAACTTGCATAAAGAAAGGTGTGAGTGTGTGTGTGTGTATGCAGCCTGTAGCTGGAAATCGTGTCGCATTAGCATGATACAAGGCATGTTTTTTATGTAAGTACCATTTTGCGATTCCGCCGCCGCAGCGCTACGGTCGGCGTTCCGCGCATGCGCGCTGGTTACCTACATCTGTTGTCTACGCACTGACGCCATTACAGTCTGATTCTTCATTGTATACGTTGTTTACTGAGTGTTTAAGATGCCTCCGACAATCGTGAGTCCCGCCGATTGTGAAGTACGGGCTGTTATACGATTTCTTAGTGCTAAAGGCGTAAAACCGATTGATATTCATCGTGAGATCTGTGAAGTTTACGGACAAAACATTATGAGTGATGGAATGGTAAGGAAATGGGTGAGAGCATTTAAAGATGGCCGCACAAATGTGCATGATGGAGAACGGAGTGGGCGTCCTTCGGTCTTTAATGAAGATTTGGTGCAGAAAGTGGAAGAAAAGGTGAGAGAAAACAGACGCTTTACAATTTCATCAATGTGCGACTGGTTTCCTCAATATTCTCGTAGTGTTTTGTATCGCATTGTGACCGAGAACTTGAATTACCGGAAATTGTGTTCATGTTGGGTTCCAAAAATGTTGACGGATTTGCACAAAACCCAACGTTTAGGCAGTGCATTGACTTTCCTTGAGCGGTACCACAATGAAGGTGAAGATTTTTTAGACCAAATTGTTACTGGTGACGAAACATGGGTGGCCTACTTCACACCAGAATCAAAACAACAATCCATGGAATGGCGACATTCATCATCACCCAAAAGAGTGAAGTTTAAGCAAACAATTTCTGCCCGGAAAATCATGTGCACAGTTTTTTGGGACAAAAAAGGAGTATTGCTAGTGGAGTTTCTGCCTCGTAATGAGACAATCAATGCAGCGTCTTATTGTGAGACATTGAACAATCTGCGTCGTGCAATCCAGAACAAAAGACGTGGCAAGTTGAGTAAGGGTATCGTTTTGCTGCATGACAATGCCCGTCCACATGTGGCTAATCGGACCAAAGATCTCATCAAATCTTTTAAATGGGAAACTCTAGATCATCCTCCATACAGCCCTGATCTGGCGCCCAGCGACTACCATTTGTTCCTGCACTTGAAGAAACACCTGGGTGGTCAGCGTCTTCAAGACGATAACGAAGTCAAAACAGTTGTGATACAGTGGTTAACAAGTCAGGCGGCAGAATTTTATGAGGAGGGTATTCAAAAACTGGTGCCACGTTATGACAAGTGCCTCAATATTCACGGAAATTATGTAGAAAAGTAGATTAAGGTACAGGCTTTCATGTAGAAATAAAATTATTGCGATATCTTTGCACGTCTTTTTTTAATTCCAAAACGGTACTTACTTAAAAAACATGCCTCGTATTTGGTACACATGTACTTCATGATCAGAATAGGTGCACCTTGGTGTTACCTTTTTATTTTGTTTGTTTTACTCTTATTTAGGTCCATATTTAAGCAAATTGATTCCTTATAGGTCTAAAATATTATCAGGTTTTATCTTGGCACCAACAGAAAGAATGAATTTACGAAAACATTACTATATATATAAAAATATATATATAAACATATATGTATGTGTGGATATGTATATATATGTATATAGTATATATATACATATAATGTATGTATATATATACAGGGCCTGCGCTAGGAATTTCAAACTGTTAGCCAACAAATTAGCCAAATTGAAAAATCATTAGCTAAATTACATGATTATTAGTCAAAGTTATCGTCACCATATCGGTGAAAAAATTTCTACTTTTAAGCCATAATGCAGCTAATAATATTAATTTCATTCTAAACAAGATATAAAGATTGGTAGATTTTTTTTAATCATTAAATAGGCTATTAGTAAATTAAATTTGTATTTACCAATGAAAGATCACAATGAGTTACAAAAATGACAAATTTATTTTATAATTCACATAGTTTCATTATCATATAAACCAGGCAAGCATCGAATTTTTGTACTATACACCAATTTTCAAAAGCTGCCTTAAAGTTAAAATCTTTCATATCTGGCCCTTCACTATTTATAAGAATCAAGTCACTGAAATTTTTTACTCTGATGTTACTACTTAATGAAATTTATGTTCTGTTTACTAAAGCCTCTTTCAACAATGGTTGTTGTCATAGGACATGTGAAACCAATTCTTACTACATCCATAATATTTTTATATGCAGTATCATCATTATATTTCTTTAAAATTAGGCACGAAAACTATTTAAGGGATAAATTTTTATGTCTGTTTTAAAATCCAGGCAGGCGTAAGGATCGTATAGAAACCACAAAGATGATGATGAAGATTAAACGAAAACAGGCTTAAAAATTCGTAACAAAAAGATTTTTGTATAAGTTTGTTTTTAATCATAACATTGTTTAATTGTTAATTAATAACATTGTTTACTGTCATTTGTCATAAGTTGAAACTACGATTCAACTTATGGCAAAAACAGCAAACCGCATGTTGGCATCTGTGATAATAATCAGCAGTGACATTTTTTCAGTTGGTTTTAACCAAAATTAAATGCTTTTTTATTTAACGTATATACTCGCGTAAGTCAAGAAATTTGTGACAAAAAAAAAAAAAAAAAAAAAAAAAAAACGATTTATATGTGGGGTCTTAAAAAAAAATCTGGAGTCTAAAAGTTATTTTTTCTCTCAAGACAATTGATCCTAAAACGATGCAGTAGTAATTACGCAATTGCACACTCCTAATTTCTCTGCCCTCCAGATGCTCCGGACTACCATTGTATACACGTCATCAAAAAATATACATACATTTTTGTTCTATGTTTATCACTTGTTTCTCTGATTACAGCTGATTGTTTTCAACAAAAAATGGCTCTTTTCAGAAATAATTCTGTAACACGGATTGTTTAAAACTATAATGCAGGATTTTAAGTTGAAAGTGTTTTTTTGTTTTGTTTATTGGAGAGTATCTAATAACTGTGTTGGGGGTTAACGGTTGTGCGATTCAGGATTAACAAAACAATTGGCTCACATAACGGACGGAATCCAGATAATGTTTTGATTGCCGTGGTGGGTCAAGGACGCTTGAGAGACAGGAATGCGCTGTCCGCCATCCGTTTTGAAGAGGAGCGTGCTGGAAATTAAAGAATACCTGGAGCTTGTCACACAAGAACGCGCATCCCCAAAACAGACGGGAGACAACGCTCGTATGTCATAGGCCTACTTGTCTGAAATCAGACTTTTATTCCAAATTAAATCGGATTTTTATTTCATATTACTTCCCCAAAAAATATTTATGAAATTTTCAGTTTCCAAAAAATCATTCGCTATTTTTTTCGCCAAAGTATTTTTTTTATCGCCAGTTTTGCGATCTTTTCGCATTTGGCGCGTAGGCGAATGGCTAGCATGGACCCTGTATATATATATATATATATATCATATAAAAGTCAGTAAACTAATTCAAATAGAATTCCTATGCATATCCACAAAAATCAAAGGCACTACTCAGGAAAAGGCGCCAAGCCGCTCTATACTCCGAAGCAGAATGTAATCCAAGAAAAAGAATTAAAGGAACTTGGGATAACCAAATGCTTTGCATTTAATGGTTGGGGAGGATTGCGACTCCCCCTCCCGTTTAAAGCTGCTTTTCCAGCCTAGGCAAACGCTCACGGTACCAGTACAAAGCAAAGGTTGGTCCCCATTGCGTGCTAATACGATATATATATATATATATATATATATATATATATATATATATATATATATATATATATATTGTCACTGTTGCTGTGTGACTACACAGATTCTGCTATGCTGTAATGCGCATGTCTGTAGTTTAATATTTAGGACTCCGCAACCGCCAAGACTTCAGTCTCAAGTCTTGCCGCAACTTCAGTTACGTCTCGTAACTTTGAACTCAACTGTAACATGCATGCATTAGCTTAGATGAATTACTCTGTGGCAGTTTGAGCCCAGCACTTAATGTAATCTATATCTTGTTGTGTTAAAGTTTCTTGTTATTTAAAATGTTAAGCTTTTAAACGTGTAGAGTTTCTTTGTACGATCGAGCGCATCAAGCAACACACGCAACTGTTCTCAAGTATTCTAAGACATACATGGTTGATGTTTCCATTTGCCTGATATGGCAGCTCAACTACACTAAAATGGAGACTCCGTACCGACCCACCAAAGTTGTGTAACTATGCACAGTCTCTGATTTTTATATTGGGATATATTGAAATGAATGCACCATCCAACCTTCTTTTTTTCTGTAGCTGCATAAAATATCACAGACCATAAATCTATCCATTGAGTTTTTATTTAATGATTTATTCAAATTTTGTAGTCTGTAGCAGGTCTCCTGAATCAAATACCCTTCAAGTTTCGACAACTAACTATATCTATTGCCGATATATAGTGTGTTTTCTGTGGGTTTTCTAACAGAAATTTCAAATATGTTGCTCTAATATTTAAATTTTGGTATTTATATTATCATTATAAGTATTATGCTAAAATTGGACTGAAATAAAGATATCAATAACTTTTCTTGAAATAGAGATATCAAAAATCACCGAGATAGCAATAAATTTTGAATTCAAATGAACTTTTTTACTTTTTCAAGTATTTTCATTTATTTGTGTCGCAAGAATGATTGTCAGTAGATTTTAATGTAAAATGTAGTGTCTTTGCAAGTGACTGGTTTCGTTTTTGATTTGGGGGGGGGGGGTATAAATGTTTAAATTAAAATTTTAATGCATATGCTAGCTTATCTGTATAAAGGTGTCAGTTGAATTCATAGTGCGCCTTATCAATCTGCACTAATTTGATCATATCTCAGCTGTTAATTATGTAAGAATTTGGCTTTAAAGAACATATTTCTTAACTTGAGCTAACGAAGTCCATCTACCTGGTTTGCATACACCCTACATAATTATTTAAAGCAGATAACTCCGGCACAGTAAGTTTTCTTTATGTAAGCAGGAATCTTAAAATATTATTTGGTTTTCTAGAATTCTCAATATATTTCAGTGTAATATTAATCAGAAGTTTGCAGCATTTCAAATTCTGAGCATTGCCAGATATTTGTGCTAGTGTGTGTGCATGTGCTACATTTTAAACACCTTAGAATGGTTGAAATTTACTATTTCTTACAGGTATTCAAATGTTCTTCAAAAATTAAATATGAAGCTTCCAGTCACAGTCAACAAGTTTTTTGAGCCAACTATCATGAACTCTGAAGCATTTTTCACAAGGTGGAAGAATTTAAACAAGTATGATAAACTTATTTTTTATTTAGTTGATATAAACCATTACATGATGTCTATTCATAGAAATCTTCAAAATTTTAAAAATATTGTAAAGTCTTAACTTTTCTGACTGACAAAGTTATATTCTGAAACTAAATTATAATTATTTAAAATTTAAAACTGATTCTGTAATTTATTTTATATAAATTATATGTTCAGTGCATGCTTCCGGAAATCGCCAGTCCTCCCATCTGACCAGGGTTAAAATTCGGAAAGGATGGCAAATTTTCTGAAGTGGCAGTCTTCTTGGACCGCCATGAGATTAGAGTTTCTGTAAAACTGAAAAATAAATAAGTTGTCATCATTGTAAAAGTTTTTTCCTTGCCATGAACTCTGAATGAAAATTGAAATGTCGTCACCTTTGAATCCCCCCCCCCACACACACACACACACACTGACACACTTAAGTAGAAACTTAAGTGTGTTTGGGGGGGGGGGGACTGGTGTGCATTATCAGCACCTTCTTCTAGGAGAGCCGTCAGATTTGCATTGTAACCACAGGCGCTAATTATTTTCTCTCCCTTTATTCTCTAACCAGCAAGTCCAATGACTGAACAAAAATACTAGAGGATAGCGCACTTAAGATCAAAGTGACATGTTCTATTCTCTTTTTAGAGGGCTGCATGTACTGAAATTTCCAATTGTCACCTGATTAATAATACCAATGCTTAAACCCTGCCCAAGCCAAGAGAAATTTATAAATGTAGAATGAACTCAGCCTGAAGACAGCTGCAACTTGGCCTGCCCGGTCCGGCACAAAATGATTTATATTCAAATGTATTAAAAAGAAAATTTTGTACAAAGAATTGAGAAAGTTTAACTTTTCATAGCTGAAATAAACCCAATAGGTTCATGTATTCAATTAAAATTTAAAAAAATTTCAATATAAATATGTTCAGCCCAGTTGTACCGAACTTTTTAAAAACAAAGACAAAGACCTGTCCTTAATAGTGTTAGAAGACTCAAGCCCAGCCAGAGCCTAAATCCAACCCCGTTCAGAGCACTATTCCCTTTAAATCCCAAGCTATAATATTTCCATTTGCTGTAATAGACAGAAGTGCATAAGTTTGGACTTTTGAAATGGATTTCACAGCTCATTTCTTGTGGCTCTGTAATCCCCCTTTGAATCTGGTTAGACAATCTATCCTTGTGATGTCAAAAGGCGGTGTGTGCGTGGGTGTGTCCAGAGCAATGACAAGATTCGCATTTCAGCCAAACTATTGAAAAAAAAATTTTGTTGGGTTTTAGTCCTTCAACAGGATTCGTGCACTCTCTGGAAATCGGGAAAACTGGGAATTTACAGGAAATTTGGAAGTGGACTAAAATGTCAAGGAGATTGCAAGGAAAATAGATTTTTTGTTCAAAATTCTGGAAAAATCAGAGAATTTTCAACTTACCGACCTGCTCACTGAGATGCCAATTACTACAGATTCTCCATAGTTTCTGCGGGAAACTTCCTCATACTGCAGATTACGGAATTTGCATAGTTTCCTATGGAAAATTGTTTTCTGTGAAGGACAATGTAAATTTACGGCTGCATGCATGGTAATTCCAATCATCTAATTAACAAGGGTTCATGGAAGTAATAAATGTATGTTAAATTTCACATAAATCGCTGAATGGTTAACCCCTTAACTAGCGTGTATTTTTGCTTATTGTGTACCTAATTTGGCAGGTTATTTTAGCGCAACTTGATTTGTAATGCTTTATTTTATATTCTGTACACATAGAAATCAATTACAGATTACCTACAAGTTTATTACAGATCACGAATTACACATCACGAACTACAGATTACAAATTACAGTATTACTAATATCTGCAAAGAAAATCTTTGAAAGTGTGCAAATTACAAACAAAATTGCAAACTCAATTACAAATTGCAACGCTACCAATAATTACAAAGAAAAATCTTTTAGCTTGTGATATTTTTCAAAACAGCCAACAGCGCATAGTCCTTTTCCACATTCTGAGCACCATGTTCTTGTTTCTTTTCTCTGCTTTTTCCCATCTTTCATTTTGGAACAGCAAACTACACACTGCTTTGTAGGTTCTTTTTTTTTCTCAGTAGGTGGTATATGTGACGGAAAATGTCTAACAACTAAACAAAGTGAATCAGGCAATACACTTTTATGTCCACCTTTTGTACTTTTTACTTGGTGTGAAGTACTGAACTAAAATTTCTGACACCAAATTCTGCCTAAAATCAAGAAGCGTTTTGTTCTTTCCTGAAAGTTTTTTATGAATGATGAAAGAATTGTGTATTACCTAATCCACTAAGTGCCAAAATATTTTTTATAATATATTTTCACTCTTTTTCGTACTCTTTCGTATGTTTTTATACATTGCTCAGTCCTGTCAACCCCACCCATTGTGTTATTATAGTCCAAAACAACAGGCTTTTCAGAATTATTAACATGACTCATAGAAGCATTATGCACAGAACTTAGAAGAGATAAACATCTTTTTTGTCTCTCCAATGAAGAGCCATTACCTTACCTCTGATAAGAAATAACCTGCCCCTTCGTAATTTTTTCCTTTCCAAAATTAGTATGAAAATATTTTCTATTTTTTCTTAGTGTACCAAAACTATCGGTTTTATAAGACAATAGCAAATCACACACTGGGGACATGTAAAAGTTATCTGCAGTCATACAGTGCCCTAATGACAAAATTGGTTCTAGAAGAGACATTACAACTTGAATTGTATGGGATTTGTCCTTGAATATATTAGAAAACATGGTACCGTTTCCTGTATAAATTATTTCAGAAAATATATACCCTGAACAAGATTCACAAAGCATGTAAAATTTTTTCACGAATCTTGATCTCGTCAAAGGAATATATTGCAGGTGCAATGAAAGCAAAGGTCGGCACACGTAAGCTAGCTTATTATCATAATTTAGTTAATTATAAAAGTTAAAAGTTATTTTCGCCTAAGTTGTATGATTGCACAATTTAGTTTTTATTCACGTACACAATTATCTTTTCCATCCATCTCCATCCTCTTATTGTTGCACATTACCTTGACTAAACTAGCTTGTTTTCATGTTTTGCTTAATTGTTTAATTATTTTTGCATAAATAATGCAATTTGCATAATTCAGTTTTTATTCTTGTGCCTAGCCAAAAGTACGCAAGTAACTTTTCATCCATCTTCATTCCCTTATTTTTGCACATTAGACTAAACTAGCATTTTTCATATTTTAGTAAATGACAAAAGTTAATTTTTAATTGTTTGCACGTAAATAGTGCTATTACACAATTCAGTTTGTAATCACTCCTTCATTGCCAAGAGTCCATATATTTTTTTTGATCCATCCCCTAATTATTACACATTAGGTTAAACTAGCTTATCTGCATAATTTGGTTAATTTTAATTGTTTAAGAAATGTTTCCTATAATTTACCAAATAGTATAAAGGTTACCTCTTTAACCCTTTCGCAATGATCGGCACGCCCACGTGCCAGCTGCGAACTTGCATTCAAGGACTGTCATAGTGTATTGCATTGTTTACAGAAGTGCCATCTTCAGACTTAGACTTGGATGTGATAAACAGTGATTGGAACCATCATTTTGTCTTAGGAATCAGCCTCTTTGTCACACATTTTCCAGATGTTGATTTTAAATTCCTTCCACAAAATGATGGTTCCAATCACTGTTTATCACATCCAAGTCTTAAGTCTGAAGATGGCACTTCTGTATACAATGCAATGAATTAAATAGAGATTTATATGCGTGTAATGTGCAGCAACCTATCATATCTTCTTTGCAAAGTTCGTGTAAAACGATTTAGCTTACACCGCCGCAAAGTTCACTTATAGTTCATGAAATATATTCACACAGAAAAAATCACCTATTAGATACTTCTGCATCAATTACGTAAGGTATGCCCGTTATTTCTTTTCACTCGATAAATGTGCAGATCCATGATTATCTCGCACGAGGATATCAAAAAATTAAGTTGCGATCCAGTTCCAATTATCCATCTCTGTGCTGCGTACTATATCACTTGTAGAAAACATACTAATAGCTGAGCTCCCGCTTTGAGCGACCTTCATCTCAGGAAATCTACGATGTAAGTGAATTCTGCAAATTCGGAAAGGGTAAGGACCGATGTCCCCCCTCCCCCGTACCTGTAGTTAATTCGTACCTAGTTGATTATGAAGATTTAAGCAGAGAGAGAGCGAAGAGGAGGAGAGATAGAAGAGAGCGAACTATCTCTTCCACAGTCTATATAGGCAATCTGGGCGGACCAATAAATGAGTTCTCAGGCTCTTACTGGCTGTTCATGTACCACTCCGCTATCCCGTTCTCCTGCTCTACATCCCGTGACCTTCAAGTGGATAGCAACAGTCGTAAACAAAATCCTTTCTTTTCTGGCGCCACTCTGCCCCTTTTTTTTATCTTTCTTCTGGCCGTTGAATATTGTCTAGGGAACACATCAACATCACTTTTATCCTCCAATGTCATCTAAAATATCATTTTTGGCATTTGCCTCTTATATTTCCCACTCTCTGGGAATCGATTTTATTTCGAAACTGTCACTGTTCTCAAGTCCAGCTTTTATCATCGTACATTGGTGTTTTGTACTTCCTTTCCATCATTTAAAAGATTATTTCACGGAGGTCTTCCTTGCTCGTGAGAATCTACTTTTGAGGCTGATGCAAACGACTTTGAATTGCCCTTGGGCCAGTCGTTGAATTCTGCATTTTCTGTATGGCTTTTATACATATAATAATTCTTAAATTGCAATATGAATTCAAAATTCCACCAAATATGTCTAGTGTGTGCAATACACTATGACAAGGACGAACGGCACGCACTCGTGATGGAGGAAACTTTACCGTAAGCGGAGGGTGGCACTTATACGTGCCTCCACGTGGAACGTTTTAATTTGTCTACTAGATGGCTTTACATGTCCATAGAAACAACTTCAATGTATTTTTCAGAGGCATGAGCTTAGCAGAAGAGGATCGAATGAATTATTTCCCCATTTGGAGCGGTGATACATCATTTTGTAATATAAACAGACAGAGCAATTCTCGTAGCATCAACAATTTATAATTGAGTTTCGGTTTTTATTTTTATTTCAGCATTATGATTTCGTTGGTGAATCATAGGAATATAAGAGAGTATTTTTTTTTTTGTTTGGGTTTTAGAGGCACTGAAATTATTCGTTTATTTCGGATAAAAGAATGGGAGCAACTAACGAGTATTTTGTATTCAAATTTGTATGAAAAATATACATCAAATAGAAAATAAACATTTCTTTTATTCCTGAGAAAAGTAGATTTCTGTGTTGAATAGGTGATTTTTAGTGAATTTTTTTCGAGAGTTAGGCTTAGTTCAAAAAATGTGCCGTATTTTGGGACCAGTTCGGAAGCGAAGCGCTCCGTCTTTTGGGCCGCGACAGTTCTGGAATGCCGCCGTCGCGAAAGGGTTAACACTCAAACATTTCTTTACTGTGCTGTCAATTTAAAAGCATTTTTCTCTGTTTTATAATTTTCAGATTTTGAAGTGGTAAATTTGTTTTTATTATGTTAATGTTTATTCTAAACAATACTTTTTATTGAATAATGCATTATTAAACAATAAATAGCAAATTAAGTATTTATTTATTCTTGCACAGAAAAGTAAATTGTGCATTGATAATCACAGTTGGCAGGAAAATATTACCTTTTTTTTCTCACTTTCCCCACCTTATAAAATGTTAAGATATTTTTTTTTTCTTCCATTCTAAAGGTAACAGGTGTGTATCCATAATTTGAAACAATTTTTCACCAATTTATTAAAAATATATTCTATTTTATACTTTTTCAGAAGCAGAAAGAACTAATTATCGTTGCCAATTATACTTGCACTCATATTTTAACAATGGAAATACTACTTCAGAACTTTTTTCTAAAATATGCATTCTGAAAAGTAAATGGCAGATTTTTTTTTTCTTTTATAATAATTAGGAGGGTCTTTAATGTCAAGTTTTTAATTGTATTTGGCACATAAAATTTAACAGATTTTGCCTTTTGTGAAATAACATAATCAAAAAATACACAGTGCCAAGTTTCAAAACAAAAGCATGAACTTTATATCTGTGCATTCAAAATTATATAAAACATTGAGAGAATTTTTTTGTTTTCTATGTTCACATACTTATAAATATCAATTGATTTTTTGTGATAATTCTGTTAAAATTACTGAATGCCCTATTGTGAATTTTGCTGAAGGCAACTGGGGAAATCAGGAAAACTCTGGGAAATTCATTTTGAAAAATGAGCAGTAGGTTGGAAAAACAAACATGTTGCCCCCCCCCCCCCCCCAAGTTGAATGGGATTATAAGTGTTCAGTGTTGTAGAGTCAACATTTTCATTTCTCATACTATATTATTAATATAATTAAATGTATGCAGAAAAGTTAATTTTTTTTAAGAACCCTATTTTTCACAAATAATTGGGTATAGACATATTTTCAGTTTACTACTCCTAAAGTTTGTACATTTGCTACTTCAAAGCATTTCATGGACAACATACCTGCATACACTGTAATAATGGTGGTTTAGACAGTCATAAAATTGTTATGGTATTAGTTTATTTAAGTTGATTAACCATAATATGCACCTAGAAAACAAGAATAAACCAAAATATTGTCTTTTTAACACTTTCCAACATAGTTGAAAAGTGTTTGACTTTGTTCATTCTGTCTGTCTGTCCGTTCGCACAATAACTTCCGTAAAAATGACTGTATCAAAATGAAATTTTAGTATGTTATTCAGACGGGCTGTAGGACATATGTAAATGAATAATATCACCCAATTAGTTTTGAATTGAATCCGGGTTAAAATGGTGAAATACATTGAACCCTATGGAACCTAATTTTTAAGTAAAGATAAAATTCGCAAATTGCTTCGAAAAATTTTAGGAAATATTCAAATTATCAATATATATTCAAATTATAAAAATTTGAACAACATATGTTTGGTAGTTTTTTAAATAAAAATTAATATAATAATTACACCCATATTATATGAAGAGATCATGTAACCCACTTCAAAATAAAATATGGTATCCATCTTTTTCCCAGTATCAAAATCGAGATTTTTAAAGTTCTTTATATTTATTGTTGCATCCATCCTAAAACTGCTTTATTTTTTAGTTTAAATGATCATCAAACTTTGATTATTTATTTCTACAACGAAGCCTTTTAATGTATGCAAAATGTAAACAAATCAAGCTATAAGATGAGTTGAATAAGAATTGCTGAATTTTTTTAATGCAAAATTATTTAGCTCTGAAGTCTGGAATATAGCTGATATGAATGAAATATTCATAGATTTTACATAGAGAAGCAGAAGATTTTATATCATTGCCTATTTTGATGAAGTTTTAATCATGAAGTTAGAAAGTACTTTTATCTTCATGGTTTTAAGTAAAATGCATTATTGTAGTACTGTGATAATTTAAAAAGTATCATCGCTGAATGTATCGCATTTTAGAGATGTTTAAATAAAATTGCATTGCTGTTGGAAAGTGTTTCATAATCAATGCTTTATGCATAAATGATCTTTCTCGTTTAATTCTGAAATACGGATTTGTTGAATATGGTTACCTTAATTAGGATCACTGTAAACATTGTGTTTTTGTACAGTAAATGAGTTGTAACGTGATCATATTTTTAGTATATATTACAGTACTTTTAATTTTGTTTTATATAAAAAAAAAAACCTATCACTTTGTATAAATATGCATTGGTTTTTTCTTCTTAAAATAACTTTGAAACTTAAATATATTAATCTGAGATCAGCAACACAATAAAGGTATTTTGTACTCGTAATAGAAATTTCATTGTTCTTTTGTTAGTAATATTACTAAATAATTTTCATTTGTGTATGAAGATAATTTTACGTAAAGATAATAGATTCTTATGCATTTTATAAGAGAATTAACCTTAATGAAAAATAGAATTTAGAATACTATTGAAATTTACATGCATTTTAAACCAGACAGATCTGCGAGTTATAAACAGTCGCACACAAAATAAGTTATATGTAAATTAAATTTGTGTTAAGAAATTTTCTAATTTTATGTTTGTATATAAATAAGCTTTTTATTAAAAAAAATTCGACATTTTTGGAATAAGTTTTAGTTCTATCAAAGTATTTCAATTAATAAATAAGTTGGTATCGTGTCTGATTTCAACCAAAAAAGATTGAGGACACAACTGTAGACAAGGTCTTTTATTAAAACTTCTTATAAGACATATAAAGTAAAAAATGCCAACGCGCTTTCAAGCGTTAATATGCTCTTCATCGGGGGCTACATGGAAAGTAAGTTTTTATTCAAATTTGCTATGTTACTTGTCCATATATAAACAATCCTATTTACTTTCCATGTAGCCACTTATGAAGAACGTATTAATGCTTGAAAATGCTCTGGCATTTTTTACTTTGTACATCTTATAAGAAGTTTTAATAAAAGACCTTCTGTCTAAAGTTGTGTGTTTAATCTTTTTTGGTATTTCAATTATTTTTTTAATTAACAAGATTCTACTCTATGTCGTGAAATTAAAATATACTGTCTCATTTTTTCGTAGCCCTTCTCAAGAAGCACAGAAAATATTTAAAGCCAAATACCCAATGGATACAGAAGCTACAAAAGCAAAGGTAAAATTTGTCTGTAGTTATGTATAGTAAAATACATGCAGAATGTACACTTTGTTGCTTTGTTTATTGCTCAAAAACAATTTCATGTATGTTCAGTGATTTGTGCATTTGCTACAGACTTTACATCCGATAGTGTTTCTTAGTATATTTCATGCTAACAAAAGTTGCTAATTATTTTATTTAGTCTTATCAAATAAGAAAATTTCACATTCATGTAGAAATAGGAACCATTGATTTGTGCACCACCACCCTCCCACATCATATTTATAGTGCTGTTAAATATTAAAAAATAACTAAATAATATTTAGACATCAAAGTATAGTATGTTTTATTTAAAAACTTCTTTATATTTTTGGACAATATAAAGTCTACATGTCTCATTAATTCTAGTTTTATAAGATACTTTTGATAAATATAATTAGATTTAATATAATTTATGTTAAACATGTTTGCTACACTATATAGGAAAAAGTTGTTTTCATTGTTGTATAAGTGCAATGGTCCTAAACTAGAACTAGTCAACATTTTGTACGAAAGTAACACTCTCTCACCAGCTGCAACAAATGTTACTTCATTCGTGATTATATCTGTGTTAATTTGTAAACCTTATTCAAAATCATATTAAATGAATAAAATATTTGCTCAATTCAACAGTCTATTAGATTATAACCTGCAAAGTTCATGATTTTTTGTCTTCCATGAGTGTTGCAAAAATGCTATTGCAATGTTCAATGTACAAAAATGAATTTATTTTATTGTATCAAACACTGGAGTGAGTTGTATGAGTAATGGTTAATTACACGACCACATTACTCAAACTGTATAATGGATAGTATATTTTTATTGTGGCACATACTTTGTCAGTTACATGTAGTTTGTGTTATGACCTTGTAATTTTCTTTTTCTGCCATGTAAAATATTCTAAAGATATTTTGTACTCCAGGATGTAAAGCACTACTTGACATACATTAAAATAACAGCAAAGACAACCAAGTGTTTGGTTATAAAAAGTCTTTAACAGGGTTCGTACGGTCCTTAAAATCTCCTTGAATTCACAGTTTGTTTTTAAGGGTCCTTAAAACTCTTTATTTTTGCTAAAATCTGTTTAAAAACTCCTTAAAATTTTTGCCATTCTTATTCTGAAAAGAATGCATTATCTGAAAACTTATTATTTAACCAGTGTTTCACAACTGTAGTATAGTGAGCTGGAGATCTGGTCTGTTAAAACCATACTGTGGTTTCGTTCATACATCGTTCACTTTATTTCGTGAGAAACATAACTAGGCAAATTACACATTCCAGGTAATTTTCCATGCCACAAAACATCAGAAAAATACTATGTACAAAAAGTTTGCAGTTGTAAATAATCCGACAGAAATTCCTTGAAGCATTGGTAGTAAGTAACTATACTACCTCTATCACTTGCGTGTATTTCCAGCCACCATCGAAGGTATCACACTTGGCAAAGGAAAACCAATGGATAAGACATCAGAAAATATTTAATGTGACTTCCGAACGTATGTAAGTAAATTTAACGTTCAATACATACTGGTCTAAACTGATCACATCTGCGTCCGTCTTGACTAAAAACCGTCATCAAACGATATCTCGCCTGCTTCAATTTAAAGCATTTCTGTCTGCCTGCATCAGACTATCAGTGTCTGTGTCTAATCGATCGTCGTGATCGTCGATCTGATTGCTTCAAGAAGCCTCTGTCCTATATATCCGAGGATGGACAGTTCCGGAAACGCCCCCGGATATGCAAATCAAATGTGTACGCATTGAGGACTGATTTGCATGAAACCTCATGTTGAAAAACGTCACAGTTCACACCGGTGAACGGAAAGAGTTGTTCATATTAAATTTGCATAAACGCCCGTTCACGGGAACGTGAATCGCGATGTATTGATTTTTTCCAACAATGACTAACGGTGCAGTTCATGAAGTAGCTGTCAATCGCACACCTCAGTTACGCGCGCAAGTTATGGCTAACTCATTAAGTAGCTGTCAATCGCGTTTCCGACCGTAATGCGGGCACACTGGTAATGATACAGCTGCTGCGTATAAAAGGAATCGTCTTTTATTAGCGGGTGTATGCAATCCACGTACGATATATGCAATAACGACAATTCTACTGCATGTAATAACGCTGCGCGGGCGCATGCAATCTGCATAAATTTAAAATAACTGTCAATCACGTTCCAACCCACTACGAGGGATCAAGGGTAACAGATAAACACTTTTCCCAAAATAAATTGACTTTTATTAGCATTATTTGCTTTACGCCCGCCCGCTGCCCGGGTGTGTACAATCCTTGTACATTACATGCAAAAACTACTAACTTACCAGCTAGATTTTTGCTCTTATGGCCATATTTTATTTTACAATTCTTCAAAAATTTTAAATGTGATTTTGAGCTTTTTGGATTCTTATATATATATATATATATATATATATATATATATATATATATATATATATATATATATATATATATATATATGCATATCAATAATCTCAAAATTACTAGTAATTTATATAAATATCCCTCTTATTTAGTAAATAGTATTGTTAAAAAATTTAAAATAGCTGGATTTTTAAAATTCTTTTCATAGTATCATATAATTCTTTTCATAGTATCTTATATTAGCCAGACATCTCCATTCTCTTGTTTTTTTGTTTTTGTTTTTTTTTGTTTTGCATTCTCTTCCACTTCCGCATTACTTCCGAGAGGTTGGTGGTAGGGGAAGGAGGGTACGGTCCCTGTGGATGCCTCCCCCACTGGGTTCCGGTCTAAATTGGGTGGCACTTCCCGACCGTACAAACAGTTACCTTACACCTTTCTGGTAGGTCGGACGGTCTGGGTTTCAACAACAACAACTTCCGCATTACTATTATTTGCCCCCCTTTTAGTAGCTCTTTTTGTATATTTATACTTTTTCTTAACATTTCGCTTCACTGTTTTTCAATTCTTATGAATGGCAACAGTAAATGTTTTTTTATTTTTCTTTACGAATGGCAACACTGGTCTCTTCTATCAATGTTCCCTGTATAGACTCGATTGTACATACGCTGTGCTTTTTCCAGGTATTCATTTTTTCTGTTTTATTCCTTCTTTATGTATGTCGTCCAAGTAGAAATAGTTTATAGATATAATCTATCTATTTCTTCAGAAACATACATTTTTGTGTTTGCTTCTACAAAAAACTTGGACATGATTAGATTTTTGTAGAAGTTAACAATTCATGATTTAGGCTTAGAGCCTCGTCCACGTGTATGGCGTTTGTGCTTGATATCGTTTGTTATACTTATTTCGATTCCATATGTTTGTATTATATATTTTTCATTGACTTGTTGATTCGATATTTATTTTATTTATTTTTTTCCATTTGCTTGAGGATTAGTTGATTTTTACTTTTGTTTTGTAAGCCAGTTAGATAGTTGAATTTAGTTTTAAGTTTTTCTTTTTTTGTTTACATACCTTTTAATTTTGTTGATTTTCTGTAACTTGATAGCTTGTGTTTTGTATTTTTTATCCATTTGATTGATGATTTGCTGTATTATATTTTATTCTGTGGGTGTTTTTAAAAAGTTAGGTTTTTCGTGTTACATCTTCTTACTTTTCGTTCATTGGATTTTCAAACTTCTATTATATATATATATATATATATATATATATATATATATATATATAGTGTGTATGTATGTATATATTTACACATAAAATACCTGTGATAAAGTGGCCACTGGATATTAAGTGATAATTTGAATTTTTAAGTCTACAGAGCATTAAAATGAAAAATGAAATATATTCAAAAGATTACCTTTTTCTTTCAATGATGTTTGTTTTTTGTATCAATTCTCCTTTAATTAATGAAAAGAACGGTAATTAAACAGTACTAATAATAGAAATAATAAAAATTAGCTCCTAAGATTTTCCTAAAATTTTGAAAAAAAATCCGTAAATTCGTACCTAAAATTTTTAGAAAATCTGCTATGATCCCTGTTGTTTACATGCATAGTGACGTCACAAGAGCGGCCATTACAGAAACAACGTTTTCACGCAGGATTGCTAAGTGCGAGTTCAAACATTTTTATATTAACTATCTAAGTTCAAAAATTAAAAAATATATATACTATCATTCATGATTTTTTCTCTACTACACGATAAAAATAAAAAACGTGAAAATTCCTCATTGCGAGTAAAAATATATCAATTTAAAATCTCAGGGACATATTCTAATATTTTTTAAAGATTTTGAAACAAAAGTCACTTTCGTTTTTAAATCCTCGTATCGGGAAAAGTACCGACAATTTCGACTAATAATTTACATTTTTAGAAAGCTCAAAAATCAGGCTTTCTCGCAAGCCCAATCTGGTCAAGAAATAATAAAAAGTAGCCACACTATCTGGATTTTAAGGAAGTAATGATTCTCAATTTCTCAGCAAAACTGTGAAAGAAGTTTTTCACCCACATGCGCGCAGACGCAATGTTTCTATGGAGAAAAAATAAATAAAAAGAAAGTTATGGAAATTGTCGCGGTGCATTTATGCATCGGGTTGAAAATTACTTTATATTTAAATGGTGGAATTGAGAGCTTAGCATATGGTCATTATAAAATTTAAATAATTGAATTATGGTGAATTGAATTGTGGTGATGTATTGTATACATCGGGTGGTGGTAACAGTATACAGAGTGAAATTATTATATTTATTATATTTGCAAATGTCATCAGTGATTGCTTTTTATACGGTTTTTGGCCTAGGAACAATTTACAGGGTTTGTACGCCTCTAGCAAATCCTTGAAAACTCCTTATTTTATTCATTTTGTATCTAAACTCCTGAAAATCGAAAAATAGTCTTGGAAAATCGACATCGCGATCTTTTATTTCATAATATAATCAATAGGCGCCACCAAACCAACAATAGTGCACAAATACTGATGTTGAAAATACAGAGATGCCAATCATTATGGACTGCGGAAAAAACCCATAAAATTACGGAACATTCCCATTTTTTCCCCATCCATCCTGTAATTATTGCACCTTAAATTGACAAAACTTGCTTATTTCTATATGTTGGTTTATTATTCATGTAAATATTTTAATTATTTTGGCACCTTTAATATGATTGCGCAATTCAATGAATTCTCCTGTAGTCTTGGGCTTCAACAACTATCCTTTCCCATCCATCCCCATCCTCTAAATATTAGTCATTAGATGAACTGAGATAGTCTATTTTCACATTTTGATTAATTATAAAGGCTAATTTTTTAATTATTTTCTTATAAATAAAGGCATTGCGTAATTCCGGTACTTATCGAGTACATTGCTGAGTGTTGATTAGTATCTTTTTCCATCCATCTCCATGCTGTAATTATTGCACATTAAATTAACAAAACTTGTTTATCTTTATGTTTTGGTTTATTATTGTTAATTTTATAATTATTTTGACATATTCAGTACAATTGCGCAATTCAGGGAATTCTTGTGTAATCCTGGGAGACCACAACTATCCTTTTCTATCCATCTCTATCCTCTATATATTAATCATTAGATTGACAAAACTAGCTTATTTTCACATTTTGGTTATTTATTAAGGTTAATTTTTTAATTATTACTTTTTGATTTTTTTATTTATTTACATAAATAGTGCGATTGCACAATTCAATTTGCCCAGACAAATTTAATGTTATCTGGCGATGAAAGCAATATTATTTATTCCCCATAATAATGGTGTCTCAAAATGTATATTCTGTATTGTTGTTAGAAAATATGGTGCTGATTTTAAACTAAATTCAAGTGCAGACACATTACATTTTTTTATTACTTAAAAAAATAAAAACCATGTTAAATGTTCTTTATTTTTCATGTAGGAAGAAATCATTAAAGTCTGAACTAGAGCAGACAAAAATAAATAAGCAAATACATTTAGTTTAAGCTAAGCATATTCTGTTTCCTACTTATTTTTTAGTTTAAGCCAAGCATGTTCTATTAAGGGTTTTGGAATTTCATTTTTATTTAGTAATGAAGACTAATATATTCATATTTTGTTTGTTTAGTTTAAAAATTTGAACATTTCATATGAAAAATATCTATAAAAAAAATTTAAATGTTTAATCAAATATTTTTCTGATTATCATTGCAAACAATTTTTTTATCACAAATTGAACCACGCTAATCATTACTGAATGAAAATTTCCTGTCTAGATTACTGAAACTATAAGCAGCCATTATTCATATAAATCTTGTGAAAATACAAAGCAGCAATGTACAGTAGTACAAAGCAAATGTGAGCAGAGGCATTGCTGAAGGAGAAGGATTTGTGGATCATACCCCCCCCCCCCTCCCCAAGAACCCATTGAGTTTCAAAGAAATTATATATGGAGAAATGGAAAACAAAATATTTGGTTACCAGCCAAGTTTATGTTGGATTCATTTAAAAAATTAAGACATGGCTAAGAAGAAATTTGTTAATGAACCCTGTTCCATCACTGATATTTAATAAATTATGGAGTGTAAATTGGCAAACTTTTTCTTTATTGGTGCATTGTAATTGAAGACAAATTTTTGTATGGCCAGAGTGTTGTAGTTGATATAAAACTAAGCAACATGGCTGAAAGAGAAACATCTGTAGAATCTTGGTTTTGCTTCTACTTTTAATGTGTAGAAAAACTGGAATAATGTTCGAACCCAAGGTACTTTAAACATAAGGTAGGTCACAGAAAGGGGGTTGCTTTTCGACTGGGAGAGAAACTTGAAGCGTGACGTCACTGACTTACAAGTCAAGAAGAGGGGACATAGAGGTACGTGTATAAGTTTAGAAAGTTTGCGTTTATCATTCGAAAAGGAGATAAGATCATTCGTAATAAAATTTTAGAAGAATGAAATTAAATGATTCTACTCATAAATGCATAGGGCTATCATTAAAATATTATAATACATATATTATTTATAATAAAAGCTGAAATATATCGTGAAAAGTGTAGTAAATATAAAAATTACATTTCAAGTGTTTTAATACAGATATGATGATATGAATAAATATCTAATCATCGGATTTTTAAAAATATAGTATCCATTATCTTAAACATTGATAATACTTTCTACATGTAATATAAATATGTATTTCAAAAATATCTAATTGCATAAAAAATCCCACATACATATAACATATATTGATGACTATGAAATATCATCAATCTAATAGTTACATAACTATATATTATATTAAGAAGCGTAGATCGGATCTTTGGAAAAGGGGGGAGTTGACGGTCGAATGGATGGTCAATGGCAGTAGATTTATTTTATTTACCCAACAAAAAGACTATGCATTTTGTGAGCTAGTAGAGTATTATGACTCTTGGTTAAGCCACTGGATCTGTCAGTTTCACAAAGATATTTTAAGCATGCAAAATTGATGTTATTAAACTTTATAGCATTTTAAATATATAAACTATGTACAGTTTTAAAATTTTAAAGCAATGTTCACGTGGATCATAAATAATAAATCAATACATACCATTTTTATGCCATGATACTGCTTTTACACCATTTAGAGGCTTTTCTTTGCTTTTTTCTCTTTACTAATTGTGGCATGAAAGTCTTATTTAAGTGTTTAATCCGAATGAATGTTCTGGTTCGTGAAAACAAAGTTATGACTTTTAGTGGTATAGAAGGTGAAATGTTTGCTAACTTTGACTGCAAGTTCTTAATGACGCATTTCTCTTTTGATATATATGCGCCATGCATTTCTAAGAAAGTATTCTCTCACTTTTTTATTTCTTCTGAAAAATGTGCCGCTGGCTTTTAGTTTCATTGTAAATAAATTTTTTATGCATTATATTTCAACTTTGATGATTTTAGTTTTGTATTCTAAGCTTTTTACATATCAAAACGAAATGTCCCATAACTTCAGATGATGTGAATATAATGTCAATATTATGATTACTAAAGAATTGCGTTTTATGATTATGTATATTAATAACAAAGTAAAATGCTTAAGGTATTTAAAATTAACTTTACATATATTTTATAATAAACTAAACTGTGTAAATTAGCTTACAAAATGCTAATATCTCCCCCCCCCCCTCCCCTCCAAAAAAAGAAAGAAAAGTCCATAATTGCTAGTATCAGAAATATAAATTATTTTTATATATTTTAGATACTGCATATGAAGTCGTTTTTATTTTATTAATTTTGTTTTTATGGATTACTTAGAGGACCACCTATTTTACATATCAATGAAACATGTCAGTCATAAGTATTTTTTATACTGCTATATTAAAAACATTATTTTTAACTGTGGTATTAATGGTATGTGAGATTTTTGTGCCGTTGGCTTCTTGTTTTAATCGTTTAACCGGCTTCAAATTCAAAATTAACCCGAAAATCTTTAAAATCTTCCATCAGAAAAGTGACTCGAACAGACAGTTGCGTTAGCAATGTTTATTTTATCCTCTCTTTTGCACTTCACGATCCATAATTTTTTGGGTGTAGGATCTTTTGGAAATCTATGAAAACAGATAGATCCCATTGACTTCTTATAATAATTTGAACACAAAGCAACCGAGCATCAACCAGGCATTTTTGTGCTTACCAAAATTATACTTTATATACGTGAAAATACTAATATATATACATCTATAATAGACAAATTTACACTTAAACTTCACTTTTACGATAGAATTACAAATTATATTAAAACAACTGACACAGTCTATGAGAATTACAAATTATATTAAAACAACTGACACAGTCTATGTTTTCCCATAGAAATGAATGCTAGTCGGAGAAACTGGCACTTCTCCTTCTAACCCAGTGACGTCACGAACGGTGATAACGTCCGCCTTCTAGAATACTGTCAACGACGGCATTCTGGTCTTTTGATCTCTGACCCTCCCTGGTTCGAACCCTCCTGGAAAACTCCTTAAAAACTCCTGGAAATGAGTTCTTGCAAAAGAGCATGAACCCTGATTAAAAACCAGATTAGTGTTTGTCCCGAAAAGATGTAGATCTTCAATTTTTAAAGGATTTTGGAATTCCAGCATCAAAGACATTTTATAATGAAATCCTTTAATGAAAATGGCTATTATGGATCGAAAATTGGCCCAAACAAAAAATTCCATTGCAGTATATTTATGGTTTTTTAATGTGTTTCATTTAATTAGTAATTTTGTAAAACAGTTTATCAATAACAGGGAAATTTTTATTTAAACACAATCACCAGTATATTTCATTTTATTTTTAAATATTTTCTTTTTTTTTTTAATCATTTTACATCCACTGATTTTTTTTATCTTTTTATGCAGGCATATTATTTTTTAAATGAAATTGAGATATATGTTTTGGATAATGAAATTAAATTTTTATTTATTCAGGCATTTAGAATTATATAGCTTATTAGAAATGCATTTGAAGATCATAAATTTGAATTTGATATAGTTGCACCCAACGTTGCATCTCCAAATGTGCTGCTTCCTAAAATTATGCGATTTGCAAAATTGCTGCATGTATTTACCTCTTTTTTAATGCTTTCCATTTTCATTCCTAAAAAGAGGTTTTCAATTATTTAAAAAGTAAGTTGATCATTTTCAAATCCAGGCTGAAGATACTAAATATCAATTTTGTATGCTTCTTGTATTGTAATATAAAAATATTCTTACTTTACATTTTACTAATAAAAATCCTGAATTTTTAAATTTCCCTCCAAGTTGGATATAATTTGAGCCAGCTTAGATATAATTTGCATGATATTTATGCGAGTACAACTTGGACATAATAGCATTTGGCAATCTGGCAATGCTAAGTCAACAGAGATTTGATATGTACATGCTATAATATCTTTAAAAAGTCTATTTTTAAAAATCATGGCTACACATTATTTAGCATTTAGAAATCGTAATGTGCCGAATTCTGAAAGAATGTTAATGACTAATGAAGCTGTAAACAGATTTGAAAATCACAAATTGCTGACGTAGGTCTTTAGCAAGATTTTTACAAAAAGAAAAAAGTTATTATTTTTTGTTTCACTGAAGTATTTGCAATTTCTCAGCATGATTAGTTCTAATTTTTCTTTGGAAATCATTTTAATTGCTATATTTACATTTATTATTACATTAAATCAGTTTTAATATTCAACACTTATAATATACAAACTGTTAAAAAAAATTTCCTTCATACCAAAAACACGAAAATCTCTTTTTATAAATCTATTATCAAATATTTATTAAAAGTTAATTCTGAAGGGCCTCTACTATAATTCAATCAAAAATAATATATGTACTTAAAATTTAGAAATTCAACACATGGAATACAAAAATTAAAAGCTGGAAAATTTTAAACTTGAATTTCACATAAAATGCTTACATTTGATTGGGTTGTGAAGGATTAGATACAAAAAAATAAGTACACTAAGATTTGCGCTTTAAATGGTATTAAGACATAGAAAAAGCTCAAATATTTCCTATCTTCAATATGTGAATACTATGGACATACGTATTCATATTCACACATATTGCCACTTGGGCTGCGTAAGCTCTTTGATAAAAACAGACCTTAACTTTTTCTTTGAGAATATTACATAAAAAGTGTTATTTGCATACATTGTTTTATTGATAATTCAAGGACCAAAAAGTATAATTTATATTTCTTTTCAGTTGAATGGTTTTGGTATCATGCTTCTGGAAGGAATTGATCCTAACCCTGAAAATTTTGTCTGTGCTGGTATAGTTCATACAAGTACTTTACAAGTTGGATGTTTATTACGGTTAGAACCTAATAGACAGAAACAAGTAAGGAATGTTAAGGTCAATTTTAGTTACAATTAAGTGATCAACTGCATATTTCACTTATTTGCTGTAGCAGGGGTCCCATTTCAGCGCGAACCCGCGAGATTCTCGCGAAATCCATAAAAAATCTCGCATAAAAATTTAGACTGCGCGAGAATTTCTCTCTCTCCAGTTCCGGCCTAAAATTATTTTTCCTTCAAATTGGATACTGAGAAATCCGATGCCCGATGAATCATCGAATTAGAGATGCAGATTCGCGGTGGCTAGGTCGCCATAGGCGACTAAAATTATTACAGTAAGTCGCCGTTTCTGGCGACCGAAATTTCTCCAGAATCCTTTCAATCCCACAGCCTGTAGATCGGGCCGATTGCTTTGCGACTTCAAATAGCGATCAGTCGCCTCGTTGTTGCGAATCGCATTCCGTAGCTACGTGTGAGTCACAGTCAATCGCGATTTGGGCACACTGAAAGTACTACGTGTTTCTAATTAGCCAGATATTTTATAGAAAATTATAAGTGTCTCCCCCGCTTGCGCGGGTCGCAAATTCGATCAAATAAAATTTTGCTCTTTTTTTTTTTCTTTTTTTTTTAGGATTCTTTCACGGATTTGAATTATGCTCTTTTCGAGTACTTCCCGCATTTTTCGTGTTTTGCTCGAGAAATTTTCTTCTTTCCGCGGACGAAAATCCTTTCCCCCGTACATAGTATGTCTATAGATTACAAAAATCCCGAAAATGTCGCAAAATTTGAACAGAGAAACGAATTTTTTATCACAGACATTCCTTTCTTACATCTGAAATTCTGTTTGTTTCTCCGCGATTGCGAAAACGGCATTCGCATATGGCGATTCCCACAGTTTCTGAGGAGAGATGACCAATGAATATCTTTTTGCCATTTTTACAATATATTTGCATCGACTGAATTTTTTTATAATTATTTCGTTTAATATACAAATTATAAAAACCAAACCATTTTTCTACCGTATCTTAAATAATAAAAGGCAATGTCTGTGTGTGTGTCTGTCTGTGTGTCTGTCTTATACACTATACGTTCAGCGACCGTGCGTCGGAGAGCTACGAAATTTGGCAATCGGAGACCCGGGGGGGTGGGAAGGGGACACGTGAAAACCGATTTTTAAAATTTTAATTATTTTTTTTTGTTATTTAATGTTTTATGCGATTTCGACCGTTTTTTGACATTTTTGCCCTTTTTTCTCCACGATGCAGACGTCGTAGAAAAAAACAAATCACACCATCGGAAAGAGCAGAGAATTTCGAGTAAAAATATATCAATTTCAACTCTCAATTTCAATTTCTAATATTTTTTAAAGATTTTAAAACAAAAGTCACTTTTTGCTCAAGAAAACGATTTTTGGTTTTTAAATTCTCGCATAGTGAAAAGTACTCAGAATTTCGACTAATAATTTACATTTTTAGAAAGCTGAAATATCTGGCATTCTTACAAGTCTAATTTGGTCCAGAAATAATGAAAATTGCCTTCAGGATCGCAATTTTAAAGACGCCATGATTTTAAATTTGTCGGCTACCGGCTCAGTTCTTCAACGGCATTTTCCCCCCATCCGCAGTAGTTTCTTCCCCGTCTCCATGGAGACCGCGCTTTCGGTTTTAAATGAATTAAGAGCATAAGTGTTGTATACATCGGGCGAAATTATTATATTTATATGATATTTTAAATGGATATTTTAAATAATTTAAATGATTGAATTATGGTGGTTTGAATTGTGGTGATGTATTTGAAATTATTATATTTATGGATTGGTGGAACGATATGGATGATTTTTTGATTTTAAATGGATATTTTAATTTATGGATATTTTAATTTATAGATATTTTAAATGGATATTTTAATTTTATGGTTATTTTAAATGATAGAACGATGGAACGAGGATGGTGGAATTAAGAGCCTAGCATATGGTCATTATAAATTTAAATTAGCGCGCGGGAATTGCACTCGGTAGGCCTGGGTTCGATTCCCGCCACTGATGCGGAGTACGATCACCTTAAACATATGGGTCGATAATTCCTTCCGAGAGGTTGGTGGCAGGGAAAGGAGGGTACGGTCTCTGTGGATGCCTCCCCCACTGGGTCCTGGTCCAAATTGGGTGAATAAAAAGAAAGTTATGGAGATTGTCGCGGAGGGCGCGGTAGCCCAGTGGTTAGCGTGCGGGAATTTCACTCGGTAGGCCCGGGTTCGATTCCCTCCACTGACAAAACTGCTGCCGTGTTTGTTGGAAACTTGGTTCCGTTTTCGTCGCGATTCTCGTTATCGCGAGAACGTGTTTACATTTTTAGAATGGTTCTACCGTTCTCGTGAACGACTCGTGACGGGAACAGAACATGCCATTCATGCAAATCGCCATCTCGCCGCGCGCGCATTCTGATTTGCATATAGTGAGGGCGCTGCCGTCAACGGTTGTGTTCCGGAGCGTACCCATCACGGTGTATATATGATAGGACACATTCTCAGTTATTCAGAGACTTTACAGACCTTGACAGACCTTAGTGATCTCGGAGTTTAGTCAGTGAGACTTTACAGACCTTGACTGACCATGTAGTAGACGTGGGAGACTTTTCAGAGTTTAAGATCTTGTAGTTATGCAGACTTAAGACTCGACGTATAGTCAGATCGATCAGACGGTGATCGACAGTGAAAGACCTTGTATGGAAGGCAGACCTTGATCGGTAGAGAGTAGTCTAACTTCTAAAGCCATGACGTGTGACCTGATGATGGTGGCTTCATTAACGTGCACGGCATGTGTGGTACAGTAGCTGTTTTTTCTACTTACCGATGTTATAGTAACTGAGAGTGTGTGCCTAGTCATAAAAACTGTTTAAAACCTTTTTCATGAGCTTGCTAGCTCATTGTATATAATTTTGCTTTGCAACGAATGTTACAGTGTTTTTATTTTGTAACTTCATCTGATGCAATGGATCTCACAACAAATAAATTGTGTTTGTGTTTAACGAGCTTGCTTTCTTGAGAAAACACATCACTACTGCATATCATCTGCTACAAAATTTTCTTTACCAGCACTTCAGATATGGATATGGCCAAACACTGCTAAATCTGCAAATGACTTTCAAATTTTTCTAGTCAAGTCGCTCAGCTAACACAGATATAGCCGCCGACATTTGGTTATGGGCCCGTAGTATGTCAAGGCCATAACTTTTATCCGTGATAAAGCAGCAGTGAAGAGTTGTGAATTCCATCGACGGGGGCCGCGACCGGCGCCATTTGCATCAAGCAGAAAGGTAAACAACGCACTCTAGTCACAGTTAAAGACTATGGAGGTGAGCAACGGCATAGAAGCGTTAAACAGGGACAATTACGTCACCTGGCGTAATGAAATTTCATTTATCCTGAAAGGAGAAGGATGTTACGGCCACATCAACCGTACTGCATTACCAGTCGACGAATCTACGTCACGCCGCGAGCGAGAGGAGTACATGCGCAGCAGCGACCGCGCACTTTCCATCCTGTTTCGAAATATCTCGGCGGAGTACAGAGAACTGCTCGACATCGGCGACAGCCCGGCGGATGCGTGGGAGAAGTTGGAGGCGCATTTTGAGGCCCCAACGCGCGCTAATTTAGTTCATCTGTTGGACGAGTTTTTCAGTCTACGCCCGGAAATCGAGGAGCCCATCGACATATTCTGTACGAGGATAAGGAAAGCTGTCACCAAGCTCAAGAACGTGAACCACCCGGTGGAGGATGTGTACGTGGCATTCCAAGCCATCCGGTATCTCCCAGCCCAGTACCAGAGTATCATCCAAATCATTTATCGCTGGAGCGATACTGATTTTAAATTGGATAAAATTCAGAAAGAACTCTCCTTGGAGGAGGGCAGGATTAAACAGTTGAGGAAGGATCATGACAATAATAATGTAAGTTCCAATTCATCTGTATATTTTTCAAATGTTAACGCTAAATGCAAAAATGTTACCAAAGTTAAAAAGTCTATTAAGGTCATAGGACCATGTTTTATGTGTAATAAAAATGGTCATGTAAAGGCACAATGCCCAAAATTGAAAAAGATGACTAGCTCTAGTATTATTGAAGTATTTTCAAATATAAATGTAGAAGCTAATATTGTTGATAATCCTGACAATAGGCTCAGCTGGGTGATTGACACCGCTGCTACGCGACACTTTTGTAATGATGTTAAAATGTTTTCAAAATTTGATAAATGTAAGGATACATCTATATCGCTAGCAGTGGGTGATATGGAAAGCCCAGTTGAGGCTATTGGAACGGTGAACATGTATGTTAAATTTAAAGATCATACAAATAATATTGTGTTACAAAATGTTATGTATTCACCAAAATTACGGCGTAACTTGTTGGCCGCATCTGTATTAGAAGAGCAGGGCTATTCTTTTAGTGCAGCCAAAGGTATTCTATGGTTTAAGACTCCTGAGGGAGAAAATTTATTTTACGCTAAACGTAAAGAAGGATTGTATTTCTTAAAACCACAGTACTCAACTAAAAGTTTAAATAGTAGTGTTGAGGGCCGTAAAGGAGATCAGGATAGGGACAAAAATTCTAAACAGGTTAGAAAAACCCCTGCAACAAATAGTCAAAGTCAAAACAAAATTAGGCCTAACTTGAATAAAAGGAAAAACAAATCTGATTTAAAATCAAAGTCAAATAAAATTAGTGGTTCAGCAGTTGAAATTCTGAACAAAACTGAATTATGGCATAGAAGATATGGCCATATTAACTCAGACTACTTGCACCAAACAAGTAAAGTTTCCGCGGCAAACGGACTCCCAAAATTAAAATATGCAAAAGTAAATTGCATTCATTGCAAACTTGCAAAATCTAAAAGAGTTTCGTACAAACCAATAGGCAGGATTAGATCTACAGAACCTTTGCAATTACTGCACATGGACGTTTGTGGTCCAATGCCTGTAGCTTCATTGGGGGGAAACAAATACTTCTTGACTATTACAGACGATTTTAGCCGCAAGGTGTTTGTTTTTATTTTAAAACAAAAATCAGATGTGTTCAAAGTTTTTCAGGATTTTCAAGCTTGTCAGGAGAGACAATTAGGCAAAAAGATTTTGTGCATCCGTACTGATAACGGCATGGAATTTTGTCACGGTCAATTTAAAGCTTTTTTGAAAAAGTTAGGGATTAAGCATGAACGATCTAACACTTATACACCCGAACAAAACGGGGTATCTGAAAGATTCAACCTGACAGCGTTAGATTGTGTCAAGGCAATGCTTAATCAAAGCAAAGTTGGTGACAAAATGTGGGCAGAGGCAATCCTATGTTTTACTTATACAAAGAACAGGATTTGCCATAAATTTAAAGTTAAAACTCCACACGAATTGTACTATGGGAAGAAGCCTGCTGTATCCCATCTCAGAGTTTTTGGATGTAAGGCTTATGCTGGTATAGCAAAACAGCTTAGGAAGAAGCTAGACCTAAGAGCTCAACTGGGAGTTATGGTAGGATATGCGGAAAATACCAGGGGCTATAGAATTCTTCTTGTGAAAGAAGGAAAAATATTAGAAATAAGCAATGTCCGTTTTGAGGAGATGGAAGCAGCGGAAGGCGTCCTGGACCCCATTCGACCTAGAAACTTCACCCAAAAGAAATCGGGTTTTACTCGAACATCAGATTCAGGATCGGGATGTTTGGATAGTGAGTCAGAGGAAGAAGCAGGTGAGAGCCATGACACTAGTCATACTAGTGAGGAAGAGGACTCTCCTGCTGATTCCGATCTGACCCCCTGTTCAAACATAGATTGGGAAAGGAAAGCTGTACCCAGGCCTGATGGAACTCGAACTGATGTTTACTACTCAGTGAGGGGTGATAAACATAGGCTGAGAAGTCATAATGATGTTAAAAAATTCTGTGCTAAGGCTAACATACATTATGACCAAAATTTGTTTAACTTCAGAGAAAAGAGGGATATCAAATCCAGGCCAGAGGCAAGCAACATAGAAATAATAGGTGATATTGATCATGTAGTTTCTTTGCTAAAGGGAGAATTTGATATCAAATCTCTAGGGAAGGTCCAAAAACTGTTAGGTGTGGAATTTGCTGAAATCAATAACAAAATTTTTATACATCATAGGCAGTACATTAATAAGATTTGCCAAATGTTTGAGGAATTTTTAGCATTAAATTTTTGTAATCAAATTTCCAAAAAACAAAAATGATTAAATTTGTAACTTCTAAATTTTTTTTTTTTCTTTTACAAAATATGGTTAGGATATCGTATAAATTACTCCTCCCTCTGTGATGCAGATAATTGTATCTAGAGTATATATATGTGTATTGTTTACAATGAACTTTCTAAAATTTTTCACATTACACTGAATGTATATATATATCCATGTTTTCAATTCCCGCATAAGACAGTTATGCTTATGTGTATTATTTTGTGTGTTTACTCCTTGTTATCATACACTTGGCTATGATTCATTGATGACAAACCACTTATTTAAATTTGAATACAACACAGAAAGAAAAAAAAAAAAATCTTTCGTTATCTGTGTCATTGCTATTAGTATTAATTATGTATACTGGTCTTGGACAGAGATAATGAACAGCCATAATTGAATTTAATATTTATAGTAAATTTTTTTAATCTTAAATGTTAAATTTAATAGTTATACATGAAATTTTCTACAAATTGAATTTAATATTTATAGTGAAATTTTTAATCTTAAATGTTAAATTTAATAATTATACATAAAATTTTCTACATAATTGAATTTGATATTTATAGTGAAATTTTTTAATCTTAAATGTTAAATTTAATAATTATACATAAAATTTTCTACACAAATTGAATTTGATATTTATAGTAAAATTTTTAATCTTAAATGTTAAATTTAAATTATCATACTTAAATTTCTTGAAACTTAAATTTTGACTTAAATTAAATTTTTTGGAACTTAGTGTTTCAATGATATCTAAATTTTTCTTTCAATGATAAATTTTTTTTTGCTTAACATGAAAAGTAATATATATACTTTATGTTTTTGCTGGATACTAAAGAACTTGACATTTTTGCTGTTATGTTTTTTAGAATAATTTCATTGATTGATAGCACATGCGTCGAGATTTGGGGTTTTGCATGAGGGGGCCGATTGTTGGAAACTTGGTTCCGTTTTCGTCGCGATTCTCGTTATCGCGAGAACGTGTTTACATTTTTAGAATGGTTCTACCGTTCTCGTGAACGACTCGTGACGGGAACAGAACATGCCATTCATGCAAATCGCCATCTCGCCGCGCGCGCATTCTGATTTGCATATAGTGAGGGCGCTGCCGTCAACGGTTGTGTTCCGGAGCGTACCCATCACGGTGTATATATGATAGGACACATTCTCAGTTATTCAGAGACTTTACAGACCTTGACAGACCTTAGTGATCTCGGAGTTTAGTCAGTGAGACTTTACAGACCTTGACTGACCATGTAGTAGACGTGGGAGACTTTTCAGAGTTTAAGATCTTGTAGTTATGCAGACTTAAGACTCGACGTATAGTCAGATCGATCAGACGGTGATCGACGGTGAAAGACCTTGTATGGAAGGCAGACCTTGATCGGTAGAGAGTAGTCTAACTTCTAAAGCCATGACGTGTGACCTGATGATGGTGGCTTCATTAACGTGCACGGCATGTGTGGTACAGTAGCTGTTTTTTCTACTTACCGATGTTATAGTAACTGAGAGTGTGTGCCTAGTCATAAAAACTGTTTAAAACCTTTTTCATGAGCTTGCTAGCTCATTGTATATAATTTTGCTTTGCAACGAATGTTACAGTGTTTTTATTTTGTAACTTCATCTGATGCAATGGATCTCACAACAAATAAATTGTGTTTGTGTTTAACGAGCTTGCTTTCTTGAGAAAACACATCACTACTGCATATCATCTGCTACAAAATTTTCTTTACCAGCACTTCAGATATGGATATGGCCAAACACTGCTAAATCTGCAAATGACTTTCAAATTTTTCTAGTCAAGTCGCTCAGCTAACACAGATATAGCCGCCGACAGTGTTCACGCGGAGTACGATCACGTTAAACATGTGGGTCCGTAAGTCCTTCCGAGAGGTTGGTGGTAGAGGAAGGAGGGTACGGACCCTGTGGATGACTTTCCCACTGGGTTCCGGTCTAAATTGGGTGAATAAAAAGAAGGTTATGGAGATTGTCGCGGAGGGCGCGGTAGCCCAGTGGTTGGCGCGCGGGAATTGCACTCGGTAGGCTCGGGTTCGATTGCCGCCACTGCCAAAACTGACGGAATTATGTATCATATCCGTAAGTTATATATTGAAAATTAACGTATAATTAAATTTCTGATGAAGCTGGTGATAGAATAACTATGAGCCACGAAAATTCTGGTTCCACAACTTCGTTGAAAATTTAAAACAGAGTGTTGCAGCTATAACAAACGTTAGATAGTAGTTGTAGGAATACAAGTAGCAGTAGAAGTGTTAAATGAGAACAGTTCCAGTTTAAATCAAAATCACTTTTATTGAAGAGTGAATCCATTGTATTTGCTTACAGTATATATCATGAAAACAGGTAAGCCAAATAACTAAAGCATACTATTTACAAAACATGAGCACTACAGCTCATATGAAGGTTTTTCCGTGTAAGTTCCATGCCTAGACACGTTTCTGGTTAACGTATTATTTACACAAGTAAGTGGAATAAAAGCATTTCACACTTACGTGACCACGTGCACTTTCCGATGCCACCACTAGCTGGGCACACGCTATGGCAAAAATTTAAACTTTCCGGATCAGCACTATAAAGTCCACAACACGGGAAACATGGTCTCCTTAACTGAGAACCATCAAAACTACTAAGTTTAGTTTAAATATCCGCGTTCACCGATAAACACTTTATCGTAACTTTCGACAACATCGAAACATGACTTTACGAAGATCCGTCTGCCCGATCTAGATCCTTCTAGATCCTTCCATCGATCAGTATAAGCAAGCTATCCAACCGAGCTTTCCAAGCGATCGACTGACAAAGCGATCTACTTCAAACCAATCTGATCTAAAACCAGAAAAGTGTCTAGCCTTTATATCCGAAGATGGGTGCGTTCCGGAACATAACCGTTGCCGGCAACGCCCTCTGGATATGCAAAACAGGATGCGTGAGCGGCGAGAAAGGTGATTTGCATGATCAGCCAAGTTTTGTCCACATCGCGATTTGTTCACGAGAATGGAATAATCATTTTAATAATGACGTCACGCTCCCGCGAAACGAGAATCGCGATGTAAACAAAACCAAGTTTCTAACAATCGGCCCCCTCATGCAAAAACACCAACTCTCGGCGCCCATGCTTTCATCCAACAAAAGGTTATTCTAAGAATCAAAATTCTTAGTATCCTAAAAACATAATGTATGCATACACAAAATTTTATACATTAAAGAAATTTATAACACTTATAACATTTAGAAAGTGAATAGCCTTTTCTCAAAATGGCAACAATCAAATGAGTACACTTATCTATTATGCAGATCATAAGCATTCTTTAAATTACATGTTTAAGGATAACATAGTCAAAGAAAACAGTATAACCATACTATTGCCCTTTCTTAAGTACTAGCTCATACTGAAGAAAGCTATTTTCTTTACTATTTTGAAAATTTATAAACAAACATTAAGTTTAAAATTTAAAAGTCTAAAGATATCAAAAATTTTAAGCTCTAGAAAAATTTTAGGTATAGTTATCAATTTTAATATTTAAGATCAAAAATTTAAATCTAAACATCAAAATCAAGTTGTAGAAAATTTAGTGTATAACTATGAAATTTAACATTTAAGATTAAAAATTTAAATCTAAACATCAAAATCAAATTGTAGAAAATTTAGTGTATAACTATGAAATTTAACATTTAAGATTAAAAATTTAAATCTAAACATCAAATTCAAGTTTGTAGAAAATTTAATGTATAACTATGAAATTTAACATTTAAGATTAAAAATTTAAATCTAAACATCAAAATCAAATTGTAGAAAATTTAGTGTATAACTATGAAATTTAACATTTAAGATTAAAAATTTAAATCTAAACATCAAATTCAAGTTTGTAGAAAATTTAATGTATAACTATGAAATTTAACATTTAAGATTAAAAATTTAAGTCTAAACATCAAATTCAAGTTTGTAGAAAATTTAATGTATAACTATGAAATTTAACATTTAAGATTAAAAATTTAAGTTTTATTATCTTAGCCCATGACTAGTATACACACTAAATATCCAATACAATGGCAATGATAATAAAAGATACAGAAGGTAAATATACATATGAGATAAACACAGATTAAAAAAATTTTATGTTTCATGTGAATTATATCAATAATGTACATTCAGATAACATTTTATTCACATAAGCGAAAATGCATTATGCGTGTAGTAAAAATGGATATATATATTTTTTTTCAAGTGTAATGTGAGAAAAGTAACAGTTCATTGTCACATAACAATATATACTCAAGATACATTTCATTTGTATCAATGAGAGAGGAATAAATTATAAAATACCCTAACCATTTATACTTTGAAAATATGAAAAAAAAATTTAAAGTAAAATTTTTATTTGAACAGTTAAATTTTATATTTTAAAGATATCATTACTAAATTTTAAAACTCTATCTTTAGTCATTGGCTTCGTGAAGTAATCTGCTACGTTATCTTTAGTATTAACAAAGTTAATTTTAAAAGACTCGTTTACAACTAAGTTCCTTAAATTCCACACCCAAAAGTCTTTTGACTTTTCCCAATTCTTTGATATCAAATTCTTTACTCAAAAGTGAAACTGTATGGTCTATATCATTTTGTTGTTTCAAGAAAATTTTATCATTCAACTTTGCATAAAGATATGCGGACTTAATGTCCAGTTGAAAATGTTTCCATTTAAGCATGCAAACGAATATGGAGAAGAAAGCTCTGATTAAACTAAAATTAATCACAGGGCTAAACACTTCATCATATGAGTCCCCTTTTATCTGGGTATATCCTTGAGCTACTAGGCGAGCTTTGAATCGTTTCACATTTCCCCTTTCATCCTTCTTAATGGTATAAACCCATCTACTTCCTATAATTTTTTGTTGTGAGATGGGTGCAGGCACTAAGTCCCAGACACCCCTCTCTTGCATTGTAGCTATTTCATCATCCATGGCTTCTTGCCATTTATCGGACTGGGGAGATTCTATTGCCGATTTATAGCACTTGGGTATCAAGATCTCAACATTGCTTGCTTCTGGTTTTCTTTTGATATCATTTACCCCCTTTTTCTCTCTAAAATTAAACATTTGCTGATCATAATGAATGTTAGCTTTTCCACAAAACTTTCTGACATCATTATGAGATCTCAGCCTTTTATTGTCACCTTTTACTGAGTAGTAAATATCCGTCCTACTCCCATCAGGCCTAGGTACTGCTTTCCGTATCCAGTCAATATCTGAGCAGGGTGTCAGACCAGAATCAGCAGGAGAGTCCTCATCCCCACTAGATTTACTAGTGTCACGGCTCTCACCTGCTTCTTCCTCTGACACTCCTCCTAAGCATTCTGATTCCGAGTCAATCGACTGAGTAACGTTCGATTTCCTCAAGGTGATTCCTTTAGGGTAATTAGGGCCCAGGACGCCTTCCGCTGCCACTCCTTCCTCAAACCTTACATTAGAAGTTTCCTCAACTTTCTTTTTACCCGCTATATAAATCCTATAGCCTTTGGTGCTTTCGGCATATCCGACCATTATTCCTATTTGGGCTCTCATATCCAACTTATTTCTAATTTGTTTGGCTGTGCCCACATAGGCTTTGCACCCGAAAACTTTGAGGTGAGCAACGGCTGGCTTCCTTCCATAATATAACTCATGTGGAGTTTTGGTTTTGAACTTATGACATATTCTGTTCTTGGTGTGTGTAAAACACAAAATCGCTTCTGCCCACATTCTGTTATCAACCTTGCTTTGATCAAGCATAGCTTTCACACAATCTAGTGCAGTCAGATTAAATCTTTCAGAAACCCCGTTCTGTTCGGGTGTATATGCATTTGACCTTTCTGATTTAATCCCCAATTTATTTAAGTATGCCTTGAACTGGTTGTTGTTGTTGTTGTTGAAACCCAGACCGTCCGACCTACCAGAAAGGTGTAAGGTAACTGTTTGGACGGTCGGGAAGTGCCACCCAATTTAGACCGGAACCCAGTGGGGGAGGCATCCACAGGGACCGTACCCTCCTTCCCCTACCACCAACCTCTCGGAAGGACTTTCGGACCCACATGTTTAACGTGATCGTACTCCGCATGAACACGGCGGCAGTTTTGGCAGTGGCTGGAATCGAACCCGGGCCTACCGAGTGCAACTCCAGCGCGCTAACCAATGGGCTACCGCGCCCCTTGAACTGGTTGTGACAGAACTCCATACCATTGTCCGTACGGATACACAAAATCTTTTTGCCTAGCTGCCTTTCTTCCTTAGCTTGGAATTCTTTAAATATCTTAAACACCTCTGATTTTTGTTTCATTATATAAACAAACACTTTCCGGCTGAAGTCGTCAGTTATTGTCAAAAAGTATCTGTTTCCGCCCATTGAAGCTGTAGGTAAGGGACCACACACATCCATATGGAGTAATTGTAAAGGTTTAGTGGACCTTATCCTACCAATTGGCTTAAAAGAAATTCTCTTAGACTTTGCTAACTTACAGTGTGTACAGTTAATTTTTGCATATTTTAGTCTAGGGAGTCCATTAGCCGCGGAAACTTTACTTGTCTGATATAAATAATCAGAGTTAATGTGGCAATATCTCCTATGCCAGAGTTCCGTTTTATTCAAAACCTCAGAAACCGCACAACTTGGTTTCTCATTAACCTTTTCTTTTGACCTCGACTTCACCTCAGAGTTACGTTTACTTTTATTTATTCTAGGCAAATTTTTCATTTTGTCAATACTGTTTTTCTTATTTAGGGGTTTTCTATCTTTCTTAGAATTTTTATCCCTACCCTGATCCTTTACTTTAGTTTTACGGTCTTCAATATTGTTATTTGCAGTCTGAACTTCGTATTGAGGTTTTAAAAAATATAACCCTTCTTTTCGCTTAGCATAGAAGAATTTTTCTCCCTTTGGAGTGTAAAACCACAATACCCCATTAGCCCCTTTAAAAGTATACCCCTGTTCCTCAAGAACAGATGCGGCTAATAAGTTTCGTCTTAACTTAGGCGAAAACATTACATCAGACAAAACAATATTACTTCTTATGTTCTGAAACTGAACATACATTTTGACCGTACCGATAGCCTCAACTGGGCTCTCAATATCACCCACTGCTAGCGACATAGATGCACCTTTGCTTTCCTTAAATTTTGAGAATAAATTAATATCATTGCAAAAGTGCCGCGTAGCAGCGGTGTCAATTACCCAGCTGAGTCTATCGCTAGGATCCTGCACAGTATTAGCTTCAACTCTAGCAGATGAATACAATTCAATTATATTTGAGCTAGACTTAAGAATAGGGCAATTATTTTTTAAATGACCTGCCTTCTTACAAAAATAACATGGTCCTATGACCCTTTTAACTGGTTTAACACTTTTAAACACTTTGTTCTTTTTACACTTTACATTTACATTACTCTGAGACAAGAATACAGATGAATTTTGACTTACATTGTTTCTATCACTACGGAGTTGCCGGATACGTCCTTCTTCCGCAGACAATTCATGTTGGATTTTCTCCAAAGTGAAATCTTTGTCCTCCCATCTGTAGATTAGCTGAACTATTCCCTGGAAGTCATCAGAGAGGTATCTTATGGCCTGGAATGCCACATAGACGCTTTCCACCGGATGCTTGACGTCCTTCAATTTGGCGACCGCCTTCTTCAAACGCGTACAGAAGATATCCACCGGTTCATCTGGCTCCGGACGTAGGCTGAAGAACTCATCCAGTAAACGCACCAGGTTGGCGCGAGTCGGCGCGTCGAAGTGCGTATTTAACTTATCCCACGCATCTGCCGGATCGTCGTTAATGTCAATTAACTCTTGGTAATCAGATGAAACATTCTGGAACAGGATTGCTAACGCGCGGTCCTTTCTTCGCATGTGATCTTCATAATCACGGCGTGACGTTTTTTCATCCACCGGTAACGCTGTTCGGTCTACAAATCCGAAACAGCCCTCTCCTTTAAGAGCGAATGAAACTTCATTCCTCCAAGTGACGTAATTGTCTCTAGTTAATGCAGTAATTTTATTTGCCTCCATGGCAAGGTGGCCTTTTGGAACTGAGCTGAACAGACCTTTTGTTTACACTTTCGTCGACATGCAAATGGCGCCGTCCGCGGCCCCCGTCGACCGGATTCGTTGGAACTCTAACACTTCTAAATTTTTAACGTTGTTATGGGGAGCACGGGCCCGTAACCTTTGACGGAATTATGTATCATATCCGTAAGTTATATATTGAAAATTAACGTATAATTAAATTTCTGATGAAGCTGGTGATAGAATAACTATGAGCCACGAAAATTCTGGTTCCACAACTTCGTTGAAAATTTAAAACAGAGTGTTGCAGCTATAACAAACGTTAGATAGTAGTTGTAGGAATACAAGTAGCAGTAGAAGTGTTAAATGAGAACAGTTCCAGTTTAAATCAAAATCACTTTTATTGAAGAGTGAATCCATTGTATTTGCTTACAGTATATATCATGAAAACAGGTAAGCCAAATAACTAAAGCATACTATTTACAAAACATGAGCACTACAGCTCATATGAAGGTTTTTCCGTGTAAGTTCCATGCCTAGACACGTTTCTGGTTAACGTATTATTTACACAAGTAAGTGGAATAAAAGCATTTCACACTTACGTGACCACGTGCACTTTCCGATGCCACCACTAGCTGGGCACACGCTATGGCAAAAATTTAAACTTTCCGGATCAGCACTATAAAGTCCACAACACGGGAAACATGGTCTCCTTAACTGAGAACCATCAAAACTACTAAGTTTAGTTTAAATATCCGCGTTCACCGATAAACACTTTATCGTAACTTTCGACAACATCGAAACATGACTTTACGAAGATCCGTCTGCCCGATCTAGATCCTTCTAGATCCTTCCATCGATCAGTATAAGCAAGCTATCCAACCGAGCTTTCCAAGCGATCGACTGACAAAGCGATCTACTTCAAACCAATCTGATCTAAAACCAGAAAAGTGTCTAGCCTTTATATCCGAAGATGGGTGCGTTCCGGAACATAACCGTTGCCGGCAACGCCCTCTGGATATGCAAAACAGGATGTGTGAGCGGCGAGAAAGGTGATTTGCATGATCAGCCAAGTTTTGTCCACATCGCGATTCGTTCACGAGAACGGAATAATCATTTTAATAATGACGTCACGCTCCCGCGAAACGAGAATCGCGATGTAAACAAAACCAAGTTTCTAACAAAAACTGCTGCCATTTTCACGCGGAGTACGATCACGTTAAACATGTGGATCCGTAAGTCCTTCCGAGAGGTTGTTGGTAGAGGAAGGAGGGTACGGACCCTGTGGATGCCTCCCCTACTGGGTTCCGGTCTAAATTGGGTGAATAAAAAGAAGGTTATGGAGATTGTCGCAGAGGGCGCGGTAGCCCAGTGGTTAGCGCGCGGGATTTGCACTAGGTAGGTCCGGGTTCGATTCCCGCCATTGCCAAAACTGCCGCCGTGTTCAGGCGGAGTACAATCACGTTAAACATGCGGGGCCGTAAGTCCTTCCGAGAGGTTGGTGGTAGGGGAAGGAGGGTACGGTCCCTGTGGATGCCTCCCCCACTGAGTTCCTGTCTAAATTGGGTGGCACTTCCTGGCCCTCCAAACAGTTACCTTACACTTTACTGGTAGGTCGCGCCAGCGAGTGTGCCACGGTTAGAATTTGCCACGGTCAGAATTTTCAAGGGTAGCGAACAGGCTGGTCGCCAAAGGCGGCTAGTTATTAATAAAATGAAGGGTTATTTTGCAGCAGCATCACGAAAATCTGCATTTGTACGCGATCCTCGGCATACCTCGTTTAATTTGAAAAATATTTCCCACTTTTCCAATCTGTTTGCATCGACTACAGTGTTTGTAATTGTTTCGTCTTTTATATAGAAAAACTATTTTACAAACGTATTATTTATGAAATAAAGGGCTATTTTGAAAACAAAGAGAAAAAAGTCGACACTTTTCAAACAAAATGGCTAAAATCACATGACTGGCTTGAGATTCAACAAAAGGACGATGCAATCCTTATGTTCTGCAAGTTTAGTAAAAAATACAAAAAAAAAAAAAAAGAGAATCCATTTTCAAACATCAAGTCAAAATTATTACCTAATTCTATTTGCCTAGTGAAATAGTTTTCGGCGATCAAAAATCGTTAAAGTTTTTAATTGCTATTGCTGCATGAAAATTGATCATAAAATGATTTTAAAAATCAAAATATAAAGTAAATACAGTCGGCCCTCGACTTTTGCAGTTTAGAGACAAAAAAATCGTAAATTCGCATGTGAGTCATTTTACATAAAATAACCCATGTAGGCATTTTTATGTCAGCAAATAAAATCATAACGTAAGCATGGGGGAAGTCAGGAATTTGAGTATTTTTGCTAACAAGTGGGGGGGTTGGAGGTATAAAATTACTAAGAATGTGCTTACTTAATACTTAAACGACTCCTAATTAATTTTTAAAAATAATGTTAGTTTTAAGAATTAAAAAATTTAAATACCGAAGAATATGAGTTATAGTTAATGCTTTCTTTTTTATTACTTTCTAAATTAGCATGGTAAAAAAAAAAAATTAGTTTCTCTCCTTATGACAGAAAATCTCTCCCAAAATTTTCTGGAAGGAGAGAAATTCTCCCCCTCTTTATCTCACTTAGTGGGAACCCTGTGCTGTAGTGTACCTGCTATCCCAAATGTTATCCTGTTCATGCTTACTTTTTTGCTCTAAGTAATAATGTATTTTTTTTTATAGAGGAAAATTTTGACAGGGTATTTCTTGGAAAAAAATTTTTGTTGAATACTGCACCATAGAACTTCCATTCAATTCGTATTCTCATGCATTACTGAGAATCCAACAGTATCTGTTTGCTTCCATTTTCATCTTCTAATAATTTCATGTCAGAGCAATAGAACTGTTTTTTTTTTATCGTACGGGTAAAAATTAAAAAAATATTTTACAAAACAAATTATTTTTTGCTTCAATTATGTGCTAATTCAGTTTTTATTCTCAAGCATTAGCGAGTGTACACAATTATTTTTCCGTCCATTCCCTTATTATTGCATATTAGCTTAACTAAACTAGCTTATTTTCATATTTTGATTAATTATAATGGTAAATTTTTGATTATTTTTGCATAAATAGTATAATTGCACAATTCAGTTTTTATTGTCATGCATTACTGAGAGTACGCAAGTATATTTTTCCATCCATCTCCATACCCCCATTATTTCAGAAATATTTCTTATAATTTACCAAATGTATGTTCTTTCTATTGAATAAATCAAACAATGAATTAAATAGTAGTAATATTTTTTTAAAACACTGCATTTCACAGATATTAGATATAGACACATTTTAAATTTACTGCTCCAAAACTTTCCTTTCTGCTCCTAAAGTTTGTAAATTTGCTGTTCTGAAGGATTTTATGCTGCTACAAAAGTGATGAGTTTTTCCTGCTACAAAAATTGTTTCGAAGAGCAAGTAGGTAGGCAACATACCTGTTTCTTTAAAATTACGGGAAAAAATTGGACTTTTACAACTTATAGATCAACATTCTAAAAGGATCCAATAGGGTGAATATCCAATAATGGAAACACTGAAGGGTCATTCCATGTCATCCACCCCCTTGGATTTTTCTGAAATTTTATACAAATTCACATAAATCGAAATTTTTTTTTTCCCATTTATATTAACATGTAAGCTAAGAAAATGCCAACCAGTAAACCTTAAAGGATTAAATAATAACCTTAAAGGCATTTTTCAATAATTTGATAAATGACCCTAGATTTAAACTCTTAACACTGTAAGCTATTGGCCAGTTTGTTTCTTAACCCTTTCGGGACGGCGGCATTCCGAAACTGCCGTGGCCCAAAAGACTGAGCGCTTCGTTTCCGAACTGTTCCCAAAAGACGGCTAATTTTTTGCACCAAGCCTAACTTTTGAAAAAAAATTCACTAAAAATCACCCGTTCAACACAGCATTCTACTTTTTTCAGGTAGAAAGGAAATACTTATTTTCTATTTGATGTATTATTTTCATATAAATTTTCTTTTATCAAAATATTAAATATTTTAGTGTATATATGTTTTAGGTACAGATGGATAATTCTTTGGTATGTCCTTCCGATTTTTTAAAACTGTACCACATATATGCTTATTCTTAGACAACAAATACTTTGCGAGTATAGGAGAGGTAAAAAATTTATCCAAATACAAAGTATATCCTTTTCCTAAAAGTTCACTTTGAAGTGTTTTCACAACACGTTCTCCACACCCACCATCACCACCACCATCAGTGCCAGAAGCCTTCGGGCTGGTCGTGTGGTCTGGGTCTTCAACACCCACCATCAGAGTTTGATAATTCCGTGTCCTTTCCAGTATACACAAGGAAATTCCATATATAGCCTGATTCCAATTCTGACAATTTATATATTTTTATTCCATATCTGGACCTTTTGAGATACAGATTATATCCATGACAAGTCCACTAATAAAGTCTTTACTACTCTTTCTCCATACAATCTGCTTGTTTCCAAAAGTTGTGTGTCTTTCCCTGTATACACCAAAAAGTTCCATATGTAACCTAAAATTGACTCACATAGTTTATAAATTTTAATTCCATATCGTGAGTGTTTTGTTGGAATATATTGCTGAAAATCTAATCCTCCTTTCTATGCAAATAAACTTTCATTGATACAAATTTCTTCTCCCTCCTATTTAACATGTTAAATATGCCACACATGACCCTTCCATTAAAATAAGCACAAAACAACTACAGTGATAGAAATGTCTTTTAACATTTCTATCAACATTTAACATTTCTTTTTAACGATGTGCCTTTTAAATTACCAGACAACTATAAATGCTTCCACGTGCATTTGTTTGTTATCAACTTAGTCAGCATCCTATTGGAAAACAGAAAAAGAGACTGAAATATGTAGGTCAATGATCCAAGGAACTAGTTTTGCAAAAATTATGGGATTCTAGCACCATAGATACCTAAGATTTTTGGTAGAAGCGGTCTAGTTTCACATTGCACATATGCCTCAATGGACTCCAGTCGCCATTTCACATTCGAAGCAAACATGCATCCACAGCCTGAGGAATGGGGAAGCTCTCTGATGCATATATGACACGATTGTCCCCAACAGGTTGAAGTGTCAGCTACTATTATCTTTTATTTATAAATTAAGAATTGTATATTGTTATTAAAAATCTTATTAATTCCAAAATCCTGGGATTGTATAAAATGTCCAAGACTGTAATACCTAATTTGAAACCAAGGGGAAATCTAAATGCAAATTATACAAATTTTTGTACATAACTTTTTGCAGTTTCATAAAACTCAAGGAAAATATCTTTTTCAAATAAACGGAGTTTATTTTATAAATTTAGCACGGAATATTACACTTTTATAATATGAGCAGCAATTCATTTAGTTGCAGTCATGGTTATCAATTTATAAATATTTTAATAAACACAAAGATATTGTTTCATGTAAGTACCACTATGTATGTAATTTATTTATTAGTATTTTAATATTTTCTACATTGAAAAGAGCCAAATTTTGCTACTAAAATGGAGACTGTAGGAGACTATTTTGGCAACTATTTTTATTATGAGGCGACTAAAGCAACTATTTTTTATATATCTTTCCAGTGGCAACCCTGTTCTCATTTTCAGATTTAAAAATCATCATAACAATGAATATTTTTTTTTTCTATAAATGTTTAGTAAATTTAATATTACTAAATTTGTCATAATTATCAATAGAAAAAATAATCAGAATGCTACAATCAGAAAGAAATGTGGTAAATATTAAGATTGGAAAAAAAGGAATATATAAAAATTGCTGCTAATTACCGATACAAATATTCAGAAAAAATACTTAATAGCCAAAATAAAATGAACATCTAATCCTAATCACAAAAATAATAATAATAATAATCTATGGCATTCGCTGACTGAAAAAATGCTCTTTTAAAATTTGCTTAAAAAGACTTCATCTGAAAATCTCTAGCATCAATTTAAAAATCACAAAAGCCATCAAAATTAAATAAACACAGTCATTTAAAATTCCTGAAATTAATTTGTTTTTAAGGACTCTTAAAATGCACTATTTTTGCCAGAATTTCCTTAAAATCTCAAAATTTCACCTCTGAAATCACGACTGTGAGGAATATTATCAAAATACTCTAGATTACTTAATTATTTTTACCTCAAAATACATACTTCATTGGTGGGATCAAAAATAAAAAAAAGAGGCAAAACTTCCCCTTTCATCTCTTCTGCAAGAAACAAAGAAAAAAACTCATTTTAACCAAGTGCTTACGTTAAGTCAGACATGTCAAAATACTGACTGGAACAGGAGTTATGTCTGTGGTTAGTGATCTGGCAGGAATTGGTGGAGTTAAAGTGGTTAAGCATCATAATAAGATTAAAATATATAAATATTTTTAATATGTTTATTTCTATATATTTGCCTGATATTGTTTAAATTTTAAAATGCAAGAACAAAAAATCTATAAGCATCATAATAAGATTAAAATATATAAATATTTTTATTGTGTTTATTTCTATATATTTGCCTAATATTGTTTAAATTTTAAAATGCAAGTTTCGATTGTGATCTCTTTTCATCCAGCTTAATTTCTCTCTATGCATGTCAGAACCATTAAAAAATGCATCTAACTTTAAAGATAAGTATTTCTTTAACAAATAATCTAATGTTGTTGTTAGCTTCATGACTTTCTCTGCGCAATTAATTTTGTATTCTCGTTCATTAAGAGTGTATAAGTATTTTTTTCCATCTGTCTTCAGAGCTAATGCTTATAAGTGGCTCATTTTAAAAATCAGGTTATTTTTATAGTTTGCTATTATAAATTAATAATAAATATTTTACTAAATGAAAAAATTTTTACTAAATTTTACTAAATGAAATAATTTTTCACATAAATGGTGTGATGGCACAATTCATTTTGTATTGTAGGGCTTTATTGAGAATCCACAAGTATCTTTTACCATCCATCTTCATCCTTTAATTATTATGCACTCGGTAGGCCCGGGTTCGATTCCCTCCGCTGCCAAAACTGCCACCGTGTTTATGCGGAGTACAATCACGTTAAACATGTGGGTCCGTAAGGCCTTCCAAGAAGTTGATGGTAGGGGAAGAAGGGTACGGTCCCTGTGGATGCCTCCCCCACTGGGTTCCGGTCTAAATTGAGTGACTCTTCCCGGCCATCCAAAAAGTTACCTTAAACTTTTCTGGTAGGTCGGACGCTCTGGGTCTCCAACAACAACAATATATAGACTAAACTTACTTGTCATATTTTGATTGATTTTAAAGAAATATTTTGCATAATTAATCAAATATTATGAGAATTATGATAGAACTAAGATGATTCTTATCATTAACATTCTCATGCAGTTTCAATCTAAAGAATTTTTTTTAATATTTCGGGTTCTCAAATGGTTATGTTGTTCATAAGATATCAAGTTTATTCAAAGATATATCTCTTTAATTAAACAATAAATAAGATGGTAAAGATAAGTTAATGAAAATTTTGAGTACATATTTATTTATTCTTGTACAAAATAAGTTAAATTATGTTTTGATAATCAGTTTAAAAATATATAAATCTCAATTTTACATGATACTTTTCTTCTCATGTTAAATTAGTTCTTTGAAATTGTAATTGTTACAAACCATTTCATTTTATAAATTGTATGTCTCTGTAAAATCAATTAATATTTCATTCATATCACTTATATTCCAGACTCCAAAGCTAAATTTTGCATGAAAAAATATTCAGCAATTCTTATGCAACTCTCCTTACAATTGCTTGATTTGTTTACATTCTGTATGCTATAGTTTAGCATTAAAATTTGGCTTTGTTGTAGGAATAAAGAAAGTTTGGTGAACATTTAAAATCAATAATTGCATTGGCACAGAATATAGAGACACTAAAATAAAGTGGTTTTATAATGGATGCAACACTAAATATAAATTTAAATGATTTTTAAACATCTACAGTATACACAGTAGGGAAAAAATGGAAACCATATTTTATTTTGCAATGAGTCACATGATCTCTTCATATATCAGTTTGTATAATATGGGTATAATTATTTCAATTTTTATTTTAAAAAACTACCCAATATATTTTGCTGATTTTTATTTTACACATTTTATGTGATTAATTGAATATTTTCTAAAAAAAATGTAAGCAATTTGTGAATTTTAAAAACGCTCCGCTTAAAAATGTTTTTAGGATTCAATATATTTCATTTTTTCAACCCGGGTTAAATCGAAAACTGTTTCTGTGATATTATTCATTTTCAAATAATTCTATTTCATAGTTGAGTATATGTTAAATAAGCTCAATTATGTCAGTATCAGTTTCTTGACAATTTGAGGTGATTGCAATAATGTGCTGTGTTTGTATGGCCAAAAATAATTTTCCCCTCACACAGTGTTCTATTTTTATTTGTCATAGGTTGGCAAATATGCTATATTGGAAATTTCTTTATGGTAATCATGTTATATTGAGCTCTGGATAATAAATATTTTAAAATGGCAACTAAATCAGTTTGTTACAATAGCATAACAGAATTGTATAAAAATTGATTTTTGTGGTATAAACATATGTAGCGTCCTTGGAGCCGAGACAGGTCACAGAGGTGAGATCTCAGATTCTGAACTAAAAAAAAATTGTAAAATAGATAATTGTTAAAAAATGTTTTTACCTAATATATTTAGTTTTATTCTAAACTTTAAATACAAAAAATTAGAGAAAAATACAAATAATTTTTTGTAGTGTCACTTACACAAAATGTATGTCTTCTAGAGACTTATATATTTCTGATCCATAGATTTGAAATTTTTTACTTTTTCTAGATGTATCGACTTACTGTTCGCACCAGCAAAGATTCTGTCTCAAAAGAGTTATGCGAGTTGCTTCATGATCAGTTTTGACCTAAGCATCAAATCCTGTCAGTATAACCTTTACTGTGCTGAATATTCATGAAGGACTGTTGCACTCCTGTCTATTTATCTTGTGCTTCATGGATTGATAAAGAACCCTTAGTATTGTATATTTTTTCATCCAATAGCACAACTACTCTATAGAGTATTTATGCTCGGAGTTTGAATATACAAAGTTTTGTTCCTGAGCTGTGGTGTAAATTTTTTGTAGGGATTAAAGATCACCTTTAATTTTTGAAGAATGCTGAAAATTTTGAATATTTACTATTCACAGAGATGCCAAGACTTGTAACTATTGCAAGTCCTTATTTGAGATTTTAGAAATAATGTTAAGCTGTTTATATTCCTGTTCCATTATCATTCCAAATTCAGCTTTTCATATTTATATGGCCATATAATTATCATGCCACATTTAATTCTTTGATAATTGAATGTTTATTAAATTTTTCTACACATTATTTCACATTTAATCTAAATTCATTCAACATATATAGGTGTTAATTTTATGTATATTGTGTCTTCATACATTCCGTGAGAAACTGAATAAGTACTATAAATTGTTTATTCTATAAAATACATTTAGATCTGTGATTTTTGAGTAAAACCCATTCCATTGTTTTTAATTTCATCAAGTTAATCTAATTAAAATTTTCTGCTGCTTATGATATGTAATATTTTTAAATTTTGGAGCTATTTTTTCATTCAAAATGTGATTGACATGGTGCTTTGCCTTGTGCAAATGCTAGGATTTTGTATTTAAATTTCAGCGAGCAGTGATGGATTTCTAGTAATATAGCGAGCAAAAAGGAATCACTTTTAATAATTTAGTATTTCACATGATCTGGCATCTCTGTTATGTATGTTTATAGCTCCTTAGGTAAATAGTGTTGTATTAATGTGTGGAAGATATTGCATTTGAAATTTTATGAAATTTATAGTTGTTACATACCTTTCTATGAAATGTTAAAAGCTGTAAAGGTGATAAAAGACCTTGAAATGTATGTTGTATGTGGCAATAATCCTTACATTATGCTTTCTGTAACTGCAAACTTGCCAGTAACATGAATATAAGTAATGGTTGCAGTGCTGCATAAAATTATTTGAGTGCTAATTGAAAATTGGACCATTTGGAAGCCGGTTACAGTGTGATTTGTGTTTACATTTGATTTTATGATATTCATCCTGACATTCTGTTCCATAGATTTCTGTGCAACTGAGTTTATACTACATTTTCCCTACTAAGAGTTTTGCTTTAGGAATTTGGAGAATGAATAAGTTGTGATAAATGTGTAACACGAGTCAACATCTACTTTTAAGTTATTTATTTAGCATATATATATATATATATATATTTGTTTTTTTGGTTTATATTTTAATTTGACAATAATGCAATCTACCCTTTCTTGTAACTTGCATTAATGTCGAAAACTGTTGCTGTTTAAATTTGGATAATATTTAGGTTTGTTTACTTTCTCTTCTGTATATTTTGTATTAACTATGATTTTTGATATCATGAATGCAGCCCTTAAGTAGATTATTCTGTTAAAGTTAAAAGTGTCCATTTATTAAATATTTTATAAATGTTAAAAAGGTTAATATTAAAAAGCATTGATGTATTTGTTGAATTTTTCTTGATGTGACGTGCCTGTGAGTTCCTTTCAAATTCATTTTCTTTTCTTTTTATTTCATGGGCAATAACCGTGTTGAAATAAAAACCCTACAGCTCATAATAGTAAAATCTTGTAATATCAGTATAAAAGTTGTGTCATTTTTCTGAAGTCATATTAAATTTTGAAAGAATTGAGATTTAATAAATGGCCTGCTTTTATATTTCTGCCATCTGTTTTTATTTCATAGTTTTGTATAATATTTTTAAAGTAGGGTTTTAACTAGAAGGCATCTGTTGATCAGAAAAGGGGTGCTCACAGAAATAGATTCATAAGCTTTGGTTCATTGATCTGTATATTTAAAGAAACTGACTTTAATCATGTACTTGATCTTGCTCTAGGTTTTATGGATTTGTTATGTTTTGTTTTTTCCCAGGATTAAGTTTTGGTGTGTGAGAATTTTGTGGTCTATGGTAATGTTTCAGTTTTTAAAAGTGCTGTTATGGAATGCATTTACATGTATAATTTTGTAATGTGTATCTATTTGAAAAGCAGTCTCATAAATACATTGAAACATTGTTTAAAGTGGCATTGTTTTTCCATTAAAATTATATACTGTATGCTTTCACACAGTCATAACAAAACATCTCTTGAGAAAACACTAGTCATTTAGCCTTGAAAATAGCAAATTGCTTGGCTATAATTCTTCATATAGTAGTTCGTATAGTTGTGTGTTGTATCATGAATGCAGTGAACTCCCTATTCAAAGAGCTTACAAATTAAAAGTTGTATTTATGATTCTAAAATTGTTTATTGTACAGTACATAAATATAGTCAAATTCTTTGGTTCATAAATTATTTTCAGTTTCATAAGAATTCTTTATTATTCTTAATTTTTATTTTGTGAAAGCTCTTTGAATTTGTTTTCTGGGATGGTAAAGTTAGCAATATGGTAATTTACAATACACTGTAAAAGTGGGTTACTTAAATTGATTAGACTAACTGTTGTAATGGTTCTAATATTAGCATGAAAAGACTTATTTACAGAAATGTGTACTTTTTCTCTGATGTGCCTATGAGCATGTTAAAACTGCCAATTCATTGCACAGAAATTTCAACTTTGCTGAAACTTAAAGAACTCAATCCATAAGACCCTTATCTTTATTCTATTCATATTTTACCTCCATATTGTTATTCATTGATAAAAATATATCTACTAACCATGGAAGTAATGCCTCTTTTGTTTGAAAATACTAATAAGAATTGGGTAAAGAAAGCAGTTGCTTTCATTTAATAGGCCTTGCATACATAGATTAACCATTCATTCTCCATATTCTTGCAAAGAACATTGTTTGAGTTTTCATTTTCATCCAATAAATTATTTTTATCATTGCATTTTATTACTTATATTACTTTTATATCACTAAAATATCTTAAACACAAAGTTCCTAAAAACTAAATTTGAAAATAGTTGAAATTAATTTAATCTGCTTTTTTTACAAACAAAAAAAAAAATAGTAAATATGAAACTACATTTATTTATTCTGCAACTTTTCTTCTTAAGGATCAGAGCATCTTAAGATAACAAAGTTTTCCAAATTAAGTTTGACTTGTTAAAAAATTAAATTAATATACTATAAAACCTTGATATGTTGTCACTGAAGGAACCAAGAAATTTGACTTGAGCAGAGCGAAGTAACCACTGAAGTATTTTGTGCATTACTGTAAATGATCATATAAATTCTAAATATAGACTTAAACCACGTAAATAAAAACAAAATTAACTTTATCTCTTTTAAGCTTTATTTGAACATTCTTCAAGCTTTATTGCAATTTTGCATACGTATTATGATATCAAGTACTTGTAATTTTGACTGAAATGTACATTTGGCTGTCAAATTAAATCTAAATTCATCTGTAGTCCCTTGAACTGACTTAGGTAATGCCGAATGGTTTCTAGAGCTCATACATTTTATAGTTCCCTATTTTATTGTATGAACCAAACAATTTATGAGACCACATTTTATTACATTTAACGTTACACAGCATACAACCTGACAGCACAACATAGAATCAGAATTCAGAATGTTCTCTTGCTAGCTCAAGTTGAGGTGTTGGATTTCTTGGCTTCCAGAAGTTGGACGCCGGTGTTCAGTACACAACACTCCTCCTGTCGTGTAAGATGTAGAATATAATTGTCCAGATATTTTGGATGTGTTGTTGTGACCAGTGCAGAATAAACTCAGAATTTGAAGTAGCAGATTTTTCAGGAACTACAATGGGTTCAACATCACACGATTCATCGGGCTCCTTTAAATGAATGTCATCAGGTGGAGGAGAATTTTCTCGCACAATTTCTGGTAAAATTAGCTTAACTCGTTACAAGCTCGGAGACGAGACAATGTCTAATCTGGTCCACATGACGTTGTGAAATATCGCAATCTCCAGATTTTACTTCATATGAAAGTGGTCCCGTAGCCCTTACAATTATTGCTGGGGTCCATGATGGTCCAGACAAATAGTTTTCAACATAAACAGGATTGTTAGTTTCAAAAATACGAACTTTGCTGCAGTCTTGTTTTGAATCTTCTTTCTTATCTCTCATATCTCTATTCAGATCGGGATGTAGATCTAGTAGGGATGCAAGGCATCAGTTCAACAGGAAATTTTCCGGTAGTTGTGCATGGTAAACTATGCTGGGAATACAGAAATCTAGCCAATCGAGCTTTCCAGTTACCATACACAATGCATTTAAGTGCACATTTTGCAGTAGCAACCGTGTGTTCTGCATGGCCGTTGGAAGCAGGAGCTATCAAAACTTGTCTAATGAAGTTTTACTTTAGAAATTCTTTGAATTCTCCAGATGTGAATGTTGTCCCATTATCGGACACAATGGTATCCGGTAAACCATGTGTAGCAAATAGATATCGAAGATTTGCTATTGTTGTTGAAAACATTGAAGATACTGGAAGTACTTCTAACCACTTAGAATGAGAGTCGGTAACCAGGAAAAATGTTTGTCTGTGAAAAGGACCAGCAAAGTCTATATATAATCTAGACCATGGTCGCTCAGTCCATTTCCAGGAGTGAATTGGTGCCTTAGGTGGAAACTTCTGATTCTCTTGACATGTTCAACATATCTGAACAGTAAATTCGATTTCACTATCCACCAAATATTTGGCCACCATACATAGCTGCGAGCCAACCCCTTCATTCTTACAATTCCAGGGTGAAACTCAATTAATAATGATAGAACTTGTTTACGTAGAGCCTTGGGAATTACTCTACTTCCCCAAAGAATGCAGTTACAATGAACGTTTAGTTCATTCTGTCTTCTGAAATATGGTCTGAAGCGCTTATCTAGAATTTTATTAGGCCGTCCGTTTAGTATCCACAAAGATACTCTTGAAAGGATAGGATCCCTTTGAGTGCTTGTATCCAGTAATCTAGAATCCAATTGAATATCAGGAACAGTTTCAAGAAGTAAAACGTCTGCTGGATAAGGAACCTCGAAATCAGGTGTTGGTAAGGGAAGTCTACTTAATGCATCAGCATTCAGTATCTCTTTTACCTTCAGATACTCGAGCTCATATTCATAGTTGATAAACTCAAACTCCAACAAAGGACACGTGGTGAAATCATTTGAGCAAGTGGTTTGGTTGAGCTCAGCAGGCCTAAAAAAGGTTTATGATCCTTTATGATTTTAAATTTTTGACCTAGAAGATATTGGTGAAATTTTTTAACAGCAGCCAAAATTGCTAGAGCTTCTCTATCCATTTGATTGTAATTCCTTTCAGCTTTAGCCAACATCCGAGAATAATAAGCAACAAGAACTTCCTTGCCGTTAGGCAGCACATGTCCCAAAACAGCACCAAGACCATATGATGAAACATTACAGGTATGGTTTCATCAAAATGAGCTAATAAATTATCTTCTTGCAAGAGTTCTTTTGCTGCCTTGTAAGCTTATCATTACAGGATAGCATGTTTTTCTGTAAAAGTCTGTGTAATGGCTACCGAACATCAGAATGGTTCTTAAGAAAGCAACCATAAAAATTCAGCATACCAAGAAATGCTTGAAGCTCGGTGGCATTTGACGGAGTCTGAGCTTCATGGATTGCCTTAACCTTATCAAGTGTTGGCTGTATGCCATTCTTGTTACCCAAGAAATTCGATTTTAGGAACTGCAAACTTGCATTTTTCTTTTTTAAGGTGAATCCCCACCTTTTCAAGCTGATCCAACACTTGTTTGAGTTTTGGGTTATAATTCTCTATTCCACGTCCTTTGGCAAAAATGTCATCCAAGTACTGTAATACACCTTCAATACCAGCTAATACTTCTTCCATTCTCTTTTGAAAAATAGCTACTGCCACAGAAACTCCAAATGAAAGTCTTAACTTTAAACAGACCCTTGTTCATATTTAATGTCAATACCAAAGAAGTGATTCATCAACAGGTAACTAAGTATTTTTCAGATAAATCAAGTTTAGAAAATACAGTTCTTCCACACAGTAGCCAAAACCTCATTTACAGTTAGTAGAGGATAGGTAAAAATGCCGGCACAATAGGTGTGACCCAGTCCAAATAGGCTGTAGGTTCTAGAGTTCCTTTTTCAACCATTGCATTGATTTCTTTAGTAACTCGATCACTTAAGAGTGAATGGAACAGTTTGAGGCTTTAAGAATTTGAGTGTAATTTTCGTCTAATTTTATTGTTACTGGTGGACCCTTAAAAGTACCAAGAGTTCCTGAAAAACTGCTACTGTAACCTTGTAGTAAGGTATCAATTGAATTTGTGTGTACCATATTACATGATAAAGATTTTTTAAGAACTACCTCAATTTCCAATGCTTCAAACCAGATTCTACCAATTAGATTTTCCCCTTTCCTTCTACTACCACCAATGGCAACTCAGCTTCTATGGAATTTGCCAACACATTCACATAGCCTTTTACATTTAATTTTTCAGAACTCCATGTGCGTAAACACAGATCAGAAACCGGGAGTAATTCAGGTGGATTCACTGGCTAAAGTTTCACAAAACTTGAAGTACTAATTTAATTACTGAATGCAGTGAACCACTGTATTTCCATTACATGATCACAATTATTAATTATCAACATAATGTCATTTGGAGGAAATTCATTTACAGTTTTATTTTTAGCTATTTACATTATGAAAAGTATAATTAGAATCAACAAGTTTTGAAGAGTGGATCTTGCCTCCTTCATCAAGTTCAGATGTTTCCAAATTGCGAACTTTTGAAGCATTCGATTTTTTTTTTTGTTAAAGTAGTTTTAACATTTTTAGAATTGCACACTTTAGTGATATGTCCAATTTTCTTACAGAAATGACATACTGCCTTTGTAAATTTACATTCTCCAATAGGGTGAGAATTTCCACATCTCTAGCATGACTTTTTATTAACCACTTCCTTGGGTTTCTGTGAACTTCGACTTTTTAACACTTTACAACAAAGTTGAAAAGTGTTTATGACTTTGTTCATTCTGTCTGTCTGTCTGTCCGTTAGCACGATAACTGCCGTAAAAATGACTTAATCAAAATGAAATTTTAGTATGTTGTTCAGACGGTCTATAGGACCTATGGGAATATAAATGAATAATATCACACAATTAATTTTGGATTGAACCCGGGTTGAAAAAATGGAATACATTGAGCCCTATGGGACCTAATTTTTCAAGCATTTTTTAAGCGGATTTAAAATTCACAAATTGCTTCGAAAATTTTAGGCAATATTCAAATTGTTCCATAAAATATATAAAAAAAAATTCAGCGACATATATATTCAGTAGTTTTTTAAATAAAAATTAAAATAATAATAACACCTCTTATATGAAGCGATCACGTGTCCATGATATGAAACGATCACATGACCCACTTCAAAATGATATATGGCATCCATCTTGTGTCAAAATCGTGATTTTTAAAGTTCTTTTTAATTCATATTGAGTGTTGTATCCGTCTTAAAACTACTTTATTTTTGCCTAAATTCTGTGCATCTACATACTAAAACAACGCAATGACAATATATTTCAGTTTAAATGCTCATCCAAATATGATTATTTCTACTATTAAGCCTATTTTTCACCTATGTAAAATGTAAACAGCAAAATATATTGAATGAGTTGTATTAGAATCGCTGTAATTCTTTAACACAAAATAATTTAGTCCATGGAGTCTGCTTAGCTGATATGAATGAAATATTTATTGATTTTAGAAAGAGAAGGACGATATTTTTCGATGAAGTTTTACGCATAAAGATTACTTACTTGTAGCTCAATGGTCTTAATTTTTAAATAAAATAAATTATTATAGTATTGTGATGAATGACATGAATGGGGGAATTATTTATGAATGAAATGTTGCTTTTATAGAGAGAGCCAGGCGTGTTATTTTTTTATGACGTCATTTGAATGAATTTCAATTGTTTTCGATGAAGTTTTCAAATATAATAAATTATCGTAGTATTATGATAATTCTAAAATTATTACCGAGGAATGTATCACATTTTAGATATATTTAAACCAGGCAATTTATACTTTAATGCCGTCATTTGAATGAAGTTAATTTTTTTCGATGAAGGTTTAAGGTTTCAAATATAATAAATTAATGTAGTATTGTGATAAGTTTTAAAATATTATCGAGGACTGTATTGCATTTTAGACATGTTTAAATAAAATTGCATTGAAGTTGGAAATGATTGCATTAAAATTGCATTGAAGTTGGAAATAAAATAAATTATTATAGTATTTTGATGAATGAAATGAATGGGAGAAAGTTATGAATGAAATCCTGTTTTTATAGAGAGATCCAGGCCTGTTATTTTTTCTATGACATCATTTGAATTCATTTCAGTTGTTTTCGTTGAAGTTTTCAAATATAATAAATTATCGTATTATGATAGTGTTAAAAATATTACCGTGGAATGTATTGCATTTTCGACTTTTTTAAATAAAATTGCATTGAAGTTGGAAAGTGTTTCATAATCAATGCTTTAAGCATGATTGATCTTTCTTGTTTGAATTTTCATATAGTTCAGTTCGTTTGAAAATGTTTTTCGAATTTCCTGAGCATGGCGCGATACAGCTTAACTAGTTATAGCTTGATCTATAGCAGATGTTAAATTCAACTTTAGATATGCCAAAAGTTTTTTCTGAATATTTTCATCTCGTAGCATTGAATCCAGCTGAGTTTTCAAAATTACAATGCAATGCTCAAACAAGCACCGAATTTCGGCAATGAATTCTGCAGTACTTTCACTTTGTTTTTGATCATGTTTATGAAATTTGTACCATGATAAAATTTCAGAAGGTGGTGGCTAGAAATTTTAATTTCTGGACAATTTCATCAAACTCCACAGTATTCGGAGTTGAAGGAGTGCATAAAGATCTTACGATAGCATATAGAGCAGATCCACATATGCTGAGAAATACAGCTCACTTTTTCACATCTGTTATTTCATTTGCAGTAAAAAAGAAATCCAAGCGTTCATAGTAATGCTGCTAAGGCGATTTTCCGAGGAAAAATTCCTCTAAATGCCAGAGAGTGGATATATCGAAACCAGAAGTTCAATACGCGAAGTGCATAATGAAATGTAAACAATACGTGATATGCGTAACTTCAGTAGCTAACTCACTTGTGCACACGCAGGTCCCAACCTTGTCGCCAGTTTTATAGTTCCCTATTTTATTGTATGGACCAAACAATTAAATTTATGAGACTAACATTTTATTACATTTAACGTTACACAACATAGAATCATCATTCAGAATGTTCTCTTGCTAGCTCGAGTTGAGGTGTTTATTTCTTAGTTTCCGGAAGTCGGACGCCATCTGTTGTTCAGTACACAACAGTACTTACTCGCAACTGCTGTATCAATTGGCACTTTAACTAAATTGATGCACTGTTTGAAAACTGGGAGTCAAATATGACTCATAATTCATCCCCATTTTTTTTTTCTCCCCTACGAGTTTATGATGTTACGCAGCTCCTACTATTTTTCAGAAATATTGCTGTCCGTTACTCTACCACACCCACTGACCTCTACACTGTTAGTGTAGAGCTCAGTGACTCCACTTCAGGGCTCTTGGAATGTATGTAGAAGGTAGTCCGAAAATGCTTCTGAAGTAAAAACACTAAAATATTTTAGTAATACATGGGGAATTGAATTTTTATGGTTTCTGTATGATTTAACAATAACTTTCTGTGAATGTATTGTTGCTGGAATTAAAGGCAGCGATGTTTTAATCAAAGAATCAAAAAATTTCTGATGAGATTTGTTAACTCTGCATGTTTCATCAGTCTTTCTTTTAAGAAAAAAAAAACATCTTGATGGAGAAAGTAGTAGCTAGAAAAGAGGAAGATATGTGCCCTGCTTGCGGAAAAATTACAGTGATGGTAGTGGCATTTTGGTTAGCTAAAGAAGAGGTGGCCATTAATTAATTCATTAATAGAGCTGCAGAAGTTTAATGGTGATGAAAGCTTCACAAAATGTACATACCAAAAGTATAAGCATCCCCAGAGGCATACCCCAGAGATAGATAAGTATTTCATATTCTTTTATGAAAATCGTTTTAAATTACGTATTGTTCATATGTTAAGAAAAGTGATATTTCAGTACCGTAATTCACCAAAGTTATGTCATAAATAGTTCTAAGAATGGCAACTTAGAACTGATCGATTTTCATATAAATATATGTGAGCACAAAATCGGGGTGCGCACGCAGCCTTGAATATCTGGAAAGTCCTTGAATTTTCAATTTTTTTTCCTCAAGGCCTTTAATATCCTGGGAATTTAATTTTCTAAGAATTTTACAAGTGGATAAAAAAAATATATATATACAAGTTTTCAACATGCCTCTTCCTACCCTGAAACATGATCTTTCAAACTGCTTGTTCCATATTGCAAAAATCCATTTCACAGCTCTGTAATCCCCCTTTGAATCTGGGTAGGCAATCTATCCTTGTGATGTCGAAAGGTGGTGTGTGTCCAGATCAATGACAAGATTTGCATTTCGGCCAAATTATTGAAAAATAAATTTTATTGTTGGATTTTGGTCCTTCAACAAGGTTCGTGCACACTCTGGAAATCGGGAATTTGGAAGTGAACTAAAATGTCAAGTCTTGGGTACTTATCGGTTATAGGGACCATGGATTAGCAACTGCTCTTCAGAGTTGTCGCCAACACGAACATTGGCGGTATACTCCGATACGAAAAATTCACTACAAACACAATGATTAAAACTGGGGTTTGTTCAACTTTACTTAACAAAAAAATATTGTGTTACATTGAAATTTATGGTGGCCAAAACTCAACTATTGTCAATAAAATTTCATTAAATGTATCACTACTAGTAACGCTTCGCCACATAAATGCTGCGAGATATGAGTCCAAGTGCTGTCTCACAGTGCCTCTATGCTTTTTGTTATGCCATTTTGTAGATCCCTAGAGTCTGTCTATGGTCTGCGTATGAGCCCATGTTTCAGGATCCACGAAGTTATACCGATGGTTTACTTTCAAATGTTGAAAGCCACCTTCTTCTAATTTTTCAGTTTTGTAGCCACGCCAGCAATCGGAAAATATGATTGAGCCGATATAAACCAGAATTTAGAGGGGTCCCTATGTGTTGCCGTGTTTGGCTTCGTGGTCCCTGTAACCGATAAGTACCAATAAAGGTAAATTTCATATAAATCGCTGAATGGTTAATTTTATAATTATTTGCTCATAAACAGTGTAATTGCGCAATTCAGTTCATGTTCTTGTGAATCGCCGACAGTCAATTAGTATCTTATTCCATCCATCTCTATCTTATAAATATTGCATATTAGATTGACTAAACTAGCTTATTTTTATATTCTGATTAATTATTAAAATTTAATTATTTTCGCATAAATAGCATGATTCCATCATCTTCTAAATGTTGCATATTAAATTGACTAGACTAGCATAGTTTTATATTCTGGATACTTATTAAGGTTCATTTTTTTAATTATTTTTGCATAATACATATTTTCCTATTTTGAAAAATGGGTATGAACCTTTAGAAGGGATATTTTCCAAAAAGTGGTATTAAAATAATGATTAAACAGCAACAATTTTGGCGAGGATATCTTAAAATTGATATATTCATATCTATAAATACATTGCTAGTCCAGATTTTTGAGGTTATACTGTATATGCAGATAAAATTGTATACAGATATAGAAAATATTGAGTTATTTTGAATGTTCTTTTTCTCACTGTCGTGTATTCATAGTAAATATTGGTTAAATCTAAAATTATTTTTTGAAATTGGTGTTAAAACAGAAGTACGCAATACCTGAAATTTTGTTGGAGACAACAGGGAAAACTCTGGTAATTTCACTTTGAAAAATGGGCATGAACCGTCCTTCAAGGGGTGAGAATAGGCGACCTGTGGTGAGAATAGGCCACTCACCACAGGTCGATTAAACAGTGCAGTTGGACGATTACATAAAACAATAACCAGCCGCTATACTCCCCAGCAAAAGAGATGTAGACAGAGCAGAAATGGGAAGATTCAAACACTCTTCCAACAGATAAAAACCTTTTAACAATTTGTCCGTAAACTAATTTTTCAAACTTACTTATTGAACTATTCTAATACAAATTTAACCTTATGGAAGTAATATAATCAAATGAAACAATACGAAGTGCCTCATAATAGCACGAAAGGAGCCCTGTATATTCACTTTAAAATAAATTTCATATACGTATTATAGTACATATATACTAGAATATTTACATTAATTACATTTAAAAAACTTGCCAGTTCCATTAAATGTTGAACAGAACAGATATAAATTTTAATGCTATTTATTGAATCACTGAAAGAAATATTAAAACCGTTTGCTTCCTGTGTTTTTCAACAATAGTATGTTCTCAAGATAAATTTCCAATTTATTGACAATGTTGAACCCTTCATGATCTTCAGTGTCCAGCAAGTACTTTTGTAGTGTTTCTGTACTCCTCAGCACTTCATTACTACTTTGCACAATGTCATTTTTGTTGGGGTTTTTTTTTTTCACCATCACATTTTTCATTGGTTTCGTCTTGGGTTTGTTTTATAAAACTCCATAGCTGTTCTGTATCTTCGGTGTATAAACCATTATACATACACAGCAAGGTATTGCTCTACATCAGGGGTTTCCAACTGGCGGCCCACGAAGCTTTCTGGGAAAATAATTTGCAGCATCAAATTAAATGCTCTTATGTAAGGAAAAAAGGTTTTGTGAAAATCCATATCGGTTTTAAATGCTGTTCATTCGTGGATAAATTTGATTTTCCTCGGTTTCCATGAAAATTAGTGCGTCCACTTGTGTTCTATTTTACCCTCCCCGTCGCTTTTCACGTCCGTGAACTCGTCCGTTGACTGCCCTGCTGACCCAAGTGGATTCTACTGTAGCTGACCTTTCTTTTCATTCAGCTTAATATTGCCAAGGCAGGTCTTTCTTTTGTGACCAAGAGTTTACAAGCGTTATTTTTAGTACGAGATAGGGTTTTCTTAAAACGTGTCTTTTCTCTGATTATTCTTTTTATACTAAATATCAGAATGAGTAGAATTTCAAATAAACGCAAGATTGAAAGTGAAAACGGAGCTTACAAGGATCGTTGGGAAAGTGATTATTTAATTACGAACAATAACGGGAAGTTGCAGTGTTTGATTTGCATGTAAGTGGTATCAGTGCCTAAGGAATATAACATGAAAAGACATTCGACACTGCATGAAGAAAAGTATCAGAGATATGGAGGAGAATCTCGAAATATCTTGATTTCAAAGTTAAAGAAGAAACTGAAACAGCAGACAGGCATTTTTACCAAAATATCGCACGGTCAATCATCTGCTTTGTATGCTTCTATCGTTTTCCTTGAGTTTGCTAAAGCAAAGAAACCTTTTACTGATGGCAATTTAGTAAAAAAATATGCTATTGAAATGGCAAAGGCTTTTGGGGATGCTCAATTAGCCGAGAAATTTGATTCAGCGCCGCTTTCTAATCAAACCTTACAGAGGAGAGTTATTCATATGGGAGAGCAGGTAGAATAATCAATTGGTTTAGTTGAAAAAAAGTACCTATTTCTCGCTTTGCCTTGATGAAAGCACTGACCAAACAGATGCGAGTCAGTTATTAATATTTATACGTGTTACCCAATAAGATTTTTCTATCAAGGAAGAATTATTGGAAATATGCCCAATGACTGAAACCACGAAAGAAAAGGACATTTACGAAGCTGTGAAAAAAGCGGTTAACAAAATCGGAGGTTTTAATAAATGTTCAGCAATTGTGACGGACGGTGCACCAGCGATGGTAGGGGGGAAATCTGGACTGACTGGATTACTTAGAAAAAATGGAGTAACTTGTCTGACAATTCATTGTATTATTCAGCAGGGAGCTTTGTGTGAAAGTCTGTAAAACAAAATCAAGTTTTCAAACTTGTAATAAAAGTTATCAGTATGATAAGAGGTGGAAATCGTGCACTTTTGCATAGGCAGCTAAAGCAGTTTTGGGACTAAATGGAAGCAGAATATGGGGACTTGCTGCTCTACAATCATGTAAGATGGCTGAGTGCTGGAAAGTGTCTCGAGAAATTCTTTGGGATAAGAAAATAAATCCCTGCATTTCTGTAGAAGTTCTTTTCAACAGACACTACGCAACTGGAAGAAGAGCTCCAAAGTGTTGTTGTTGAGACCCAGACCGTCCGACCTACCAGAAAGGTGTAAGGTAACTGAGAGCTCCAAAGTGTAGATTTCTTAAAAGAATTGGCTTTCCTCACTGACATCACCACTCATCTTAATGATCTAAATCTCCAGGGAAGAAACCAGCCGATGTCTGATTTAATGGGAAACGTAGATGGGTTTCGAAATAAATTAAGAGTTTTCAAACTTTCTTTGAACATAAATGATTTGGCCCTTTTTTTCAGGATGTCGGAAGTTAGCTGAAGAACTTGAAGATAATGAGACTCTTAATTTTTCTAAATTTGGTGCAAATATCCAAGAAATCATAGAGGAGTTTGACACTAGATTTAAAGATTTTGAATCATTAAAAAGTAGCATGCTGTTTAGTAATCCTCTTCGAGCTAACATTGAAGATGAACCAACTCATCTTTAACTTGAACAATGAGACCTACAAGCGGATACATTTTTGCAAACGAGGGAAGAAAAGGGAGCAGATTTCTTTAAATTATTACCAAAAGAAAGATTTCCAAACCTGCGCGATTTTGGCCGGAAAATTACATCAATGTTTGAGAGTACATACTTGTGCGAAAGTGTATTTTCTGCATTGAAATTTATCAAGAACCTCAATAGAAGCCGCCTCACAGATTCTTCTCTATTTCATCTCCTGAGACTCTCAACAACAGAGCTTGAGGTGGACATCCGTTCTTTGGTGGTTGAAGCAGACCGACCTCAATTTTCTCACTAAACATTTTGTGTGCTTTTACGCAAGTTTTTTTTTTCCTTTTGTAATTTTTAAGGTTTTATGTAAATTTTAAATATCTATATGCTTGATATCAAAGTAAAATTATTTTAGTCTGGAATTTTTTTTAATATGCAATTAAAGGTGTTAAAATGCCCACTTATTTGATTCGCAATTCAATATTTGTTTTTATTTTGTATAACTTGATGAAAGTTGGCCAATTATGATCAAGGTTATAGCTGAAAGGGAGGGAGGGTTGGAGGTTTATCCCCCAAAAATTTCATAGTACATACTATATACATGTATATATATTCATTATGATGCCTCCATCCCTCCCCCGCCAGAAAAATTTCATATTGAACCCCCCCCCCCCCCCAAAAAAAATTTCCTGGGTATGGCCCTGATTACGTTGCGGCCCCCGGGCACTTGCAAGTTGGAAACCCCTGCTCTGCATTGACAAGAGTTGAAACTTTTGACTAAAGTGAGAAACTATTTTCTTCGTTGCGGATTTTAGTTTGGTCACTCTTAATGAATTCTGCCTTCTTGAAACATTTCTGCACACAACTAGGCTAACACTTGATTGCTTTAGATATCTAAATGGCCGCATCCAGAACTAGTATGATATATTTTGCTAAACCCTAGCTTTTGGAGCTTGTTGGCAAAATAATGGATGAGAAAACACCATTGGGAATAATCCGGACTCGTTTTTCTACCTTAAGAATAATTGACATTTCTCTCTCCTATTCTTTTGTAGTTTAATTGCTATGAATTCCTAATTGCATTTTTCTGATTTTTTGGTAATAAAAATCCACAACTCATGAAAGATTATTTTTATGACTAAAATTTGGACTTGTAATATGAAATAAATGCACTTCTAAAGAAAGATACTAAAAAACATAAATTTATGTAAATCTACAATATTTATTCTAAACAATGTTAAATTTTTAGAACATACCAAAATCCTGACAAAAATGTGCTAGTCAGCCGGAACTCTGTCTGCTAGCCGGAGTGTCAACTAATGAGGAGCACCAGTGGGCGGAAGTAGCGCGCAGCAAGTGGCGAAACTACAGTAGTCGCTACTTTTTCTCGTAGTTTGTAGTGTAACGCCCTACTTTTAACCCCTTTTCACTCGTATGTCCCCGTATGGGGGACATCACTCGTTTTACCATCGCGCTCGTATGTCCCCGTACAGGGGACATCGCATCTGTACCGTTGCATTCGTATGTCGCCATAGAAATAGGAAAAACAGAAGGAGGAATGATCGCTTTTTTCCCAGATTCCTCTCTCTCTGCTTTCTCCCCTGCTTTCTCAAGGCCTTTTCATACTGGCTAGTCGCTAGAGCGTTTCCCAGTTGACCACCCGAGACGGTTTTGTGTTGTAGTTCTATAGTACTATTACTTTATAATTTCTTATTTTTTATGTTCGCAATGCCTAAGCGACATTTGCAAGGTAACATTGAAAATGAGTTTGAGAGCAGTGACGACGAATTTTATATGGACTATTATAATCGAGAATTACGGTGCAATGAAAGTAGTGACGAAGGCAGCAGCGAAGAAGCTGCAGGAAGTGATACGAGTGGTAGTGACATAGTTTCCAAAAGAAATCGGGCAATACCTTTGCCCAGTACAAGCAGCAGCGACGACGACGCAATTCACGATGCAAGAGAAGACAATTATGGGCCATGGGTGAATGTTACAACGCAGGATAATGTGCCGCACAGGATAGATTTTACTTCTCGTGATAAAGCTGGAGGACCACAGATTCCTGACAACTGTTCAAACCCCATTGACTTTTTTAAACTTTTTTTTGCGGATGAATTGATGGAAAAAATTGTAGAAGAGACGAATAATTATGCTCGCAATAAAATTAGACAAAAAAGGTTATCAAAGCGATCCACGTGGAATACATGGGTGGATCTTACAGTGGCAGAATTTGAGGTCTTTCTAGGAGTTATTCAAAATATGGGTACAATAACTGTTAGCCATCTGCAGGAATATTGGTCCCAAAACTTCAATGCTAAAATTCCTTTCTTTAGTGCCATATTCAGAAGGGGACGATTCATGCAAATCTTTTGGATGCTTCATTTGCATGAGACAGATCCAAACGATCAAAGTCTTCGGAGTTGGGTGCAAAAGGTCAGTCATTATTTAGATTTTTTGGACAAAAAGTTCAAGGAACATTTTGTTCCGTCAAGGGAAATTTCCGTTGAGTCTGTAGTTGGATTCAAAGGCAGAATAAGTTTCTTGACTTATAACCCAAATAAACCAACAAAGTGGGTAATCAGGATATGTGTGTTGGCAGATGCTAATACTGGATATATATATTCTATTTTGCCTTACTACGGAAGCTTGACATCAGAAAATGTAGTAAGACCTGACCTTTCTGTAAGTTCACGAGTTGTGCTGCATTTGCGCCAAAATTTACTGGAAGGCAATCCTGGCAGTAAAGGATACCATATATTTACTGACAGGTATTATACAAGTCTACCACTTGCACGAGAACTTCTGAAAATAAACATGTACTTAACCGGAACTATCCAAATTATCCGGAAATTCATACCCGACTCTAAACAGACCGCAGTTTTCCGAGGATAATACATTTGCCTGCAGATCGGGAAACTTACTATTATTGGCCTGGAAAGATAAAAGGGTCGTCACTGCACTTAGTAGTTGGGATGTTTCGGGTACTCAGCCAACAAGCAGAAGAGTACGTGGAGGAAATTTGCAGGAAGTGAACAAACCCACTGTTGTTATTAACTACAACAAATATATGGGGTGCGTTGACAAATGTATGGGGGGCGTAGTTTCAATAAATTATTTTGACACGTTGAAAAATAAAATATGTGGCCACATTCCCATCCTAGGCCAAGGGGTGCATTCAGGGGTTATATTTTTAAATTTTTGATTTAAGGATGGTAAACCTTCTAGTTAAATTGGAACACATTTCCATCAAAAAAATGCATCTTGATCGAACATGAAAAAAAATTCCGAGTTATTTGCTAACTTTCTAAAGCATAATTATGAGTGCAAAGGGTTAAAAATAAGTAATGTAGCGAGTAGCGCGATACAATAAATCAGTAGTTTGTATCGAGTTTTGACGTTATTTTTAACGTTACTTCAGTAAACAAACAAGGTGCCATTCTACATATCTGATCAGTCTTTCCTCCATTGTATGAAATTTGATGTTCTGCGCAACGTTGTATGATTTGTAAAGTGCCAAGCGCTTTGGAATAAGTCAGAAATGTCGGTTATTTTAGCTAACAAGATATCTTCAGAGCTAAGTGCCCGTCTCATAATATCAAATAAGACAAGATGGAACTCGATGCATTCTGCCGTCGAGCGCATATGCCGGTTCCGTAAACAGAACGAGGAAAAACTATACGAGATTTTTGATACTCGGAGTTAAGAAGGCCATTGCCTCATGAAGTTGATTTTTTATATGGATATATTCAGATGTGTTATATCCCAAAAGATCCTGCTTATCTTATTACGATTTTGAGTTGCACATTCTACTGAAAATAAACAGACATGTTTTTAAATAAATAGTTTTTATTTTATACTTTTGTTTCATTTTATTGTTTTCAGAAGTGGGTAAAAGCGTAAATATTGGTAAGGTAAGTTAATCAGTAAATTTGGGAATCAGTCGATTTTACTTATTCAGAATAATATGTTAAATTACTAAAGTATACCCATATCCTCAACTTTTTGTGCAAATTGAAGCTGTGGCAAAATTAGTCTTATAAAAGTAGTTTTGTAGTGACTACATTTTAAAAGTAGTTTGTGGTCGCTACTTTTTAAAAAAAAAGTAGTTGTAGTTAACTATATTTGTCATAAAGTAGTTGTAGTTCACTACAAAAATAAAGCAGTTTTTCCACAACCACTGGGGAGCACAATACATTAACGTCCTATTTCAAGGAACTGGGGATTGAAAAATTGTCCGTAAACAAGGAGTGTCCGTTACTGGAAGTTCGACTGTATTAATTAAAAAGTTAGTTAGATCCAATATTAACTTCCATACATTATATTAATAATGCTTTTCTTGTAATACTTGATTTCCCACTTCGCTTAATGGTAAAATAAAATACTGCTTCTGACGAAAAGTGTTACAAAGCCAAGGTACACAGCATTTCCATCTAGTGCTGTGGATATTTAAAGGAAAGGACAAATGTTTTGGCAACATCTAAAAAATAAATGTTGGCAGCATATGACTTTCCCTATATAGTGCAATTAATTTGCTTCTATCAGTGAAAAAATCATATAATATCCAAGACACAATGCTTTTTACGTTGAATTGTATATTTGGCTCTTTTTCGGATGACAACATGAAAAACTATTTCGAAATACCTAATTAACCTATATTTAGCACAACTCTAAATTGGAAATTATCAATATTCGTAATAAACAATAGAGTCTATATACTAAAATATTTTAATAATTCATTAATTTGGAATCGTTTTTACAATTTGACATATTACTTTTTACTTTCCTTATATGCATAATATAATGTATAAGGAAAGTATTGTGACGGGGTCGAAAATTTGTTGAGTTTCCGACGGGAGAGCACGTTAATTAACCTATATTTAGCACAACTCTAAATTGGAAATTATCAATATTCATAATAAACAATAGAGTCTATATACTAAAATATTTTAATAATTCATTAATTTGGAATTGTTTTTACAATTTGACATATTACTTTTTACTTTCCTTATATGCATAATATAATGTATAAGGAAAGTATTGTGACGGGGTCGAAAATTTGTTGAGTTTCCGACGGGAGAGCACGTTTCAAGCATCCCTGAACCCGAATCAAACGTTTTGGTGACAATATCTCGCAAAAAAATGGAGCGATTCGAATGGAATTTGGTACAAAAATTGCAATCCGTGAGCACTGGAAGCCTGTCGTTTTAAAACAATCGAATATTCAGAATCCCCCATCCCTCCCAAATTAAGTGAAATTTTGAAAAAATCAAAACCTCTTTATAAAATTGCGCAAATAATCATTTCTTTCGTATTATTTCATTAGACAATTACATTTATCATATTAATTTTTCATTAGGCGATTATTTGTCATTGACGAGCTTTAGAACGCTAGCCTGAACCGTTCACGAAATATTGCACATTTTTCAAATAAATTTTTCAAGAAATCGTATTAAAAAAAATAACTATTGTAAAATATGTTCACTTTTCATATGTAATATTATGCGATATATTGACTATAAGAATAACCTATTTCTCCGTCCATAACGCTTGGCGAGATTTCGGCGGAATGTCAGCGACTTTTTGTAATGTTGCCAAATTGATAAAAATTACACCCAATTGCTGAAAATTTAATATGTGAAAAATATGAGAATCTACTATAAGGATTACCTATTTTTTCGTCCTTAACGTTTGGCAAAATTTTTGTGACGAATTTGGCCGAATATCGCCAACTCGATGAATTTTTTATATGTTGCCAAATTCGCGATAATATCTCCAAATTGATGAAAATTCAATATCTTTGAATATATTATAAGAAAAACTCATTTTTTCGTCCATCTGTAACGTTTGGCGAAAAATTTAGCGGGTTGTCGCCAATTTGATAAAAATGACTCCAAATGGAAGGTAAAGTTTCTCATATTCTGATTTCCGCCATATGACATATATTCCTTCTAATATACACTCTTGCAAAAAACGAAGCACCATGAAGAAAGCGACTGTTTTTATTGAAATTAAATATGCGTACAGCTCATACACAGGTAATGAAATGATTACAAAATCAAGGCTGCAGGACCAATCAATGGTTAGCAATTGCACATTGAATTTTCAAATCAGTAATTGGTGAAACCCCCCTTGGCGGCAATGCATGCTTGTATACGTCTAGCTAAGTAGTAATAAAGTTTCCTAATGTCATCCTGCGATACATTCTGCCAGGCATTCATCAATTGCTGCACCAGATCTGCTACATTTCGGGGTGCCCGAATCTAGCGGTCTAGCATGTCCCATACATGCTCGATTGACGAAAAGTCTGGTGACCTTGCTGGCCAAGGAACAGTATCAACAGTACGGAGACAGTCCACAGATATGCGAGCCATATGTGACGGGGCATTTTCTTGTTGGAGAATGGCCCCAGAATGACGTGCCATGAAGGGTAACGCAAACTGCCGCAGGATGACTAGGGCGACCTGCTGTCGTAAGAGATAGCACCCCACACTATGAGTAATGGCTGTGTGCCTGTGTAAAACAAAGGCTGAATGGGACAGCTGGCTCTGGCGCCTCCACACATGTACCCGACGGTCATCTGCTGAAAGACTGAAGTATGATTCATCACTGAACACTATGCGATGCCAGTCTGCTAGCAGCCATGATGCTCAGCTGCAACACCACTCCAAACGTCTCTGCCGATGTTGTGAGGTTATGGGCAGACGTCTTAAAGGCCGCCGTGAGCGTGACCCCATCTCAGCCAAGCGCCGTGAGATGGTGGAAGGTACCACGAATAGTATGGAAGAGGCGGACAATGACGCCGTTGAGCCAATTCGGGCCTGTCGCACAATCATCCGCTCTTGCCTCGCATTCGTACACCTTGGCCTTCCAAAGCCTATCATTCCGCCGATGAGTTCCTTGCAGCAACCATTGCTGCCAGCACCTTTGCACAGCAGTGTCCGTTCGGTCCACCCAATTTAGATTGGAACCCAGTGGGCGAGGCATCCACAGGGACCGTACCCTCCTTCCCCCTACCTCCAACTACTCGGATGGACCTACGGATCCACATGTTTAACGTGATCGTACTCCGCGTGAATACGGCGGCAGTTTTCGCAGCAGAGGGAATCGAACCCGGGTCTACCGAGTGCAAATCCCGCCCGCTAAGCACTGGGCTACCACGCCCCTGACTGTGTGCCTGTGTAAAACAAAGGCTGATTGGGACCGTTGGCCCTGGCGTCTCCACACACGTACCCGATGGTCATCTGCTGAAAAACAAGCGTGATTCATCGTTGAGCACTGCGATGCCAGTCTGCTGGCAGCCATGATGCTCGGCTTCGACACCGCTCCAAACGACTCTGTCGATGTTGTGGGGTTATGGGAAAACGTATTTAAGGCCGCCGTGAGGGTAACCCCACCTCAGTCAAGCGCCGTGAGATAGTGGAAGGAAGAGATTGTAGCACATGTGGTATGCCTGTAGCATATGTGGTAGCACGGGTGGTATGGAAGAGGCGACTGTAGCAAGTTGTATGGTGGACAATGATGGCGTTTTGCCAGTTCGGGCCTGTCTCACAGTCATTCGATCTTGCCTCGCTTTCGTGCACCTTGGCCTTCCAGCGCCTTCATTCCGATGATGAGTTCCTTGCAGCAACCATTGCTGCCAGCACCTTTGCACAGCAGTGTCCGTTCGGCGCAGGTGGCTGCCTATTGCTCGGTATGACCAGCCAGCTTCACGCATCCCGACTATACGACCACGTTCGAACTCGTCTAATTGCTTATAAGGTCTTCGGCAACGTCGTAATGGCATTATTGGTTGTGTCTCCATGGAACTGCAATGCCGATAACGAGCAAAAATAAACCGTCCACATTTTTAACCTGTTTTATAGGATGCTAGTTGAGCAGTAGAAACGCGCGCTATGACCGAAGTTAACACTCATTGGCCTTGCAAATTTAATCATTTGCATACTTGGCATAAAAGAAATTTCATGCACGAGTTGATCGGATTATTTTTTTTTAGGGGTGCTTCGTTTTTGTTTTTTTTTTCTTCTCAAAAGATTGTATTTCTTTATTATTTAAATTGAAATATATTTATTATTATAATACCTCATTGGGTTTAATTCTGTTTCTTAGCAACATGATATATATATATATATATATATATATATTTCAAATGTAAACTCACTAGGTTTAATTCCGTCGCATAACGACATTACATCATTTTTTTTTTTTTTTTTTTTTTTTTCAAATAATAATTTTGCGGAACAAATGTCGTTTGCATAATGCTATCTCAATGAAAAGTTTATTAGTGTTTTTTTTTTTTATTATTATTAATATCTCGATAACCCCTGGTCTCGAAAATTGGACTAAATTTTAAGTGGGCCTATTCCAAGTCTATCCCGAAAATTTCATCCAATTTAGTGCAGTCGTTCTGCAGTGGTGATGAGATAAATAAACACACAAATATATCCACAAATAAACACACAGACAGATTTTCAATTTTATTTATTTAAATTAATAGCAGTATACTCGTTCTTTGTACAGAAAATATAATATAAAGAAACTTAACATTCACAATTATGTGTAAATTCCTATAGTATTCTAAATGACTTTGTTATTCAAAATATTCAATTAAAATATTTAATTTAATTCTTCCAAAAAAATATATTAGAATCTTTGGGCTCGATATACAAAATTATCTTCACAGGCAGCTGTGAAAAATAAAGCATCCTTGTTCAGTTTGTAAACAAATTTAGAAAAAATATTTTTTAATTCTCACAAAACGACAGACACTATCTAGAAAATCGTACTTAATTATGCAAAATATTGAATTTTCATCTATTCGGTGTTATTTTGATAAATTTAGCGTTATTTAATCAATTTGGTGACATTTTCGTCAATTTAGCAACATTTTGAAATTCGCCAAATTTATCGCCAAGTGGGACTGTAGAACTGACAGTCCCACTTGGCGACAAATTGACGAAACATCATCATAATACTATCCCCTAACAAAACACAATTAATTTTATTTATTTAGCCCAATTTTATCAATTTCAATATATTTTTATGGATTCATAAATATTTTTATCAATTTGGCGATATTTTAAAAATTCGCTAAATGAGTTACTAAGAATGGTTGGCCTGACAGACAAATGCTACCGAAACATCATTTCAGTACTCTCTTCTAAAAAAAACAAAATTAATTTCATTGATTTAGCGTCGTTTTTATTAATTTGACAACGTTAAAGAAAAGTTGCTAAGTTAGCGATATCCCGCCAAATTCGTAAATCTGAAGAATGAAACACCCTGATCCCGTTTGTATATACTAAATGAAAACACTAAAATTGTATTAGAAGATATACCCGTTCTACTCTTATTCTATTTCAACAATCGACTAAATAAGTTTTTGATTTAGCCTCGTTTTTTATCAATTTGGCGACATTTTCTTCAATTTGGCAAAGTTTAAGAAAAGTTGTCAAGTTAGCGATATTCCGCCAAATTCGCAGATCTGAAGAACAAAACATCCTGATACCGTTTGTATATACTAAATGAAAACACTAAAATTGTAAAAGATATATACCTTATTCTGTTAGTATTCTGTTTCAACAATCGGCTAAATGAGTTTACTAGTTAAACACAATATATGAGTTTATTGTCTAAACACTATATATAAGTTTGAAACCTGTTTGCCGAAATAAATGAAAGTGATGTACGTAGCCCGTAATTAATATAATTAAAAGAAAAATCAAACCTTTCATTTATAAGATATATTTTTATATCCATTTATTTATTATTAAAATCGAAAAAATAATAAACATTAACAACCACATTTGATTTAATTGCGTTGCTAAGCAACATGATATGTGATAGAATCTTTCTCTTAAAATTCTGATAATTAACTTAACCATTTATTTCTTAATACTTATCATTGTTGAGTAAGAGCCTGTGAAAAATAAACCATGGTGATAGTCTTTCCATTTAAATTCATGTTTCAAACCTGCGGTTTTCAAAAGTGTCTATTAAGCGCAATAAACTCCCACCAAACTTAGAGATAGAATTTTAATTCACTTACACGTTTTAAACCAGCTATTTCCAACCTTTTTCGTTTGGAGGAACCAGGGAGTTAGAGAGTAGAACCCGTACGGAAAAGCTTCGTTTTTCATTAATATTTCGACAACCCCTGGTCTTAAAAACTCGAAACATGGACTAAATTTTAAGTGGAGCTATTTCAAGGCTACCCACAAAATGTCATTAAATTCGGTTCAGCCGTTCTCCCTTGATGATGAAACAAATGAAAGTTTTGTTTTCCGTTAATATTTCGACAACTCCTTCCTGGTCTTAGAAACTCGAAACAAGGACTAAATTTTAAGTAGAGCTATTTCAAGGCTACCCACTAAATTTCATCAAATTCAGTTCAGCCGTTCTTCTGTGATGATGGGACACACATACAGACAGACAGATTTTCAATTTTATTTATATAGATTGAAAATCTGTCTGTCTGTCTGTCTGTTTGTCTCATCATCACGAGAGAACGGCTGGACTGAATTTCTTGAAATTTTATGGGTAGCCTTGGAAGAGACCCACTTACAATTTAGTCCATGTTTCGAGTTTCTAGGACCAGGGGTTGTCAAGATATTAATTAACAAGCTCAATCAAGCATAAAGCATTGACTATGAAACACTTTCCAACTGCAATGCAATTTTATTTAAACATCTCTAAAATGTGATACAATCAGCCGTGATATATTTAAAATTATCACGATACTACAATAATATATTATATTTGAAAACTTCATCGAAAACGAATGAACTTTATTCAAATAACGTCATCTAAATATAAATCGCCTGACTCTGTATATTAAAGCAGTGAATATTTCATTCACAAACTTTTTTCCATTCCTTTCATTCAGCGGCGATATTTTTTAAATTATCACAATACTACAATAATTTATGTTACTTAAAACCATGGAGGTAAAAGTACTTTCTAACTCCATGCTTAAAACTTCATCGAAAAAGACAATACTATAGAATCGCCTGCTTCTCTATGTAAAATCAATGAATGTTTCATTCATATCAGCTAAATTGCAGACTCCAGAGCTAAATAATATTGCGTTAAAGAAATTCAGCAATTCTTATACAACTCATCTTACAGTATCATGTGTTTGCATTCTCCATACGTGAAAATTAGACTTCGTTGTGGAAATAATCAAAGTTTGATGATCATTTAAACTCAAAAATATTGTAATTGCGTTGGCGCAGTATATATAACTGCACTGAAAAAAAAATAATAAAGCGGTTTTAGGACTGATGTAACACTAAATATAAATTAAAAAGAACTTTAAAAATCACGATTTTGACCCAAGATAGATGCCATATTCTATTTTGAAGTGGGTCACGTGATCTCTTCATATAATATGGGTGCAATTATTATTTTAATTTTTATTTAAAAAACTACCGAACATATTTTTTATATATTCTATGGGATAATTTGAATATTTCCTAAAATTTTCGAAGCAATTTTTAATTTTAAATTCGCTTAAAAAATGTTTGAAAAATTAGGTCTCATAGGTTTCAGTGTATTTCATTTTTTCAACCCGGGTTCAATCCAAAACTAATTGGGTAATATTATTCATTTACATTCCCATATGTCCCACAGACCATCTCAACAGCATACTAAAATTTCATTTTGATAAAGTCATTTTTACGGCAGTTATCGTGCGAACGGACAGACAGAATGAACAAAGTCATAAATACTTTTCAACTATGTTGTCAAGTATTAACAAGAAAGATCAATCATGCATAAAGCATTGATTATGAAACACTTTCCAACTTCAATGCAGTTTTATTTAAACATCTAAAATGCGATACATTCCTCGGTAATATTTTTTAAATTATCACAATACTACATTAATGCATTATATTTGAAAATTTAAAACTTCATCGAAAAAAAAATGAACTTCATTCAAATTACGGCATTGAAATATAAATTGCCTGGTTTAAACATCTCTAAAATGCGATACATTCCTCGTAAATATTTTTAAAATTATCATAATACTACAATAATTTATTATATTTGAAAACATCATCGAAAACAAATGAACTTTTTTAAATGACATCAGCGAAATATAAATCCGCTGGCTCTTTAAATAAAAGCAGCTTTTCATTCATCAACATTTTTCCATTCATTTCATTTATCACAGTACTATAATAATTAATTTTATTTAAAACTTAAAACCATGGAGGTATAAGTAATTTAACTCTATGCTCAAAAGCGGAGTGGGGGAGGCATCCACAGGGACCGTACCCTCCTTCCCCTACCACCAACCTCTCGGAAAGACTTACGGTCCCACATGTTTAACGTGATCGTACTCCGCCTGAACACAGCGGCAGTTTTGGTAGTGGCGGAAATCGAACCCGGACCTACCGCGTGCAATTCCCGCGCGCTAACTACTGGACTACTGCGCCCTCCACGACAATCTCCATAACCTTCTTTTTATTCACCCAATTTAGACCGGAACCCAGTGGGAGAGTCATCCACAGGGACAGTACCCTCCTTCCTCTACCACCAACCTCCCGGAAGGACTTACGTACCCACATGTTTAACGTGATCGTACTCCCCGTGAACACGGCAGCAGTTTTGGCAGTGGCGGTAATTGAATCCGAGCCTACCGAGTGCAATTCCCGCGCGCTAACCACTGGGCTACCGCGCCCTCCGCGACAATCTCCATAACCTTCTTTCTATTCACCCAATTTAGACCGGAATCCAGTGGGAGAGTCATCCACAGGGTCCGTACCCTCCTTCCTCTACTACCCACCTCTCGGAAGGACTTACGGACCCACATGTTTAACGTGATCGTACTCCCCGTGAACACGGCAGCAGTTTTGGCAGTGGCGGTAATCGAACCCGGGCTTACCGAGTGAAATTCCCGCACGCTAACCACTGGCCTACCGCGCCCTCCGCGATAATCTCCATAACTTTCTTTTTATTCACCCAGTTTGGACCGGATCCCAGTGGGGGAGGCATCCACAAGGACCGTACCCTCCTTCTCCTGCCACCAACCTCTCGGAAGGACTTATCGACCCATATGTTTAACGTGATCGTACTCCGCGTCAGTGGCGGGAAGCGAACCCAGGCCTACCGAGTGCAATTCTCGCCCGCTAATTTAAATTTTATAATGACCATATGCTAAGCTCTTAATTCCACCATCCTCGTTCCATCGTTCCATCATTTAAAATATCCATAAAATTGAAATATCCATTTAAAATATCTATAAATTAAAATATCCATAAATTAAAATATGCATTTAAAATCCAAAATACATCCATATCGTTCCACCAATCCATAAATATAATAATTTCAAATACATCACCACAATTCAAACCACCATAATTCAATCATTTAAATTATATAAATATCCATTTAAAATATCATATAAATATAATAATTTCGCCCGATGTATACAACACTTAAGCTAGGCTCTTAATTCATTTAAAACCGAAAGCGCGGTCTCCATGGAGACGGGGAAGAAACTACTGCAGATGGGGGGGGGGGGGGGGGGGATGCCGTTGAAGAACTTAGCCGATCGCCGAGAAATTTAAAATCATGACGTCTTTGAAATTGCGATCCTGGAGGCAATTTTCATTATTTCTGGACCAGATTAGACTTGTAAGAATGCCAGATATTTCAGCTTTCTAAAAATGTAAATTATTAGTCGAAATTATGAGTACTTTTCACTATGCGAGAATTTAAAAGCCAAAAATCGTTTTTTTGAGCCAAAAGTGACTTTTGCCGCCTCTGGCGACCAGCCTGTTCGCTACCCTTTAAAATTCTGACCGTGGCAAATTCTGATCGTTGCAAACTCGCTGGCGCGACCTACCAGAAAGGTGTAAGGTAACTGTTTGGACGGCCAGGAAGTACCTCCAAATTTAGACCAAAATTCAGTGGGGGAGGTATTCACAGGGACCTTCCCCTCCTTCCCCTACCACCAACCCCTCGGAAGGACTTACGGTCCCACATGTTTAAAGTGATCGTACTCCGCGTGAACACGGCGGCAGTTTCGGCAGTGGCGGGAATCGAACCCGGGCCTACCGAGTGCAATTTCTGCGCGTAACCACTTGGCTACCGCACCCTCCGCGACAGTCTCCATAATTTTCATTTTATTCACCCAATTTAGACCGGAACCCATAGGGGAGGCATTCACAGGGACCGTACCCTCCTTCCCCTACCACCAACCTCTCGGAAAGACTTACGGACCCACATGTTTAACATGATCGTACTCCGCCTGAACACGGCGGCAGTTTAGGGAATGACGGGAATCGCTAACCACTGGATTACCGCGCCCTCCGCGACAATCTCCATAACTTTCTTTTTTTCCAGTCCATTGTAAATTTGTTTTGGTTCGTAAGTCCTCGGAAAGACTTACCCAAATTTGGGAATCGAACCCGGGCCTACCAAGTGCAAATCCCGCGCGCTAACCACTGGGGTACTTCGCCCTCCGCGACATTCTCCACAACTTTCTTTTTAGTCATCCAATTTAGACCGGAACCCAGTGGGAGAGGCATCCACAGGGACCGTACCCTCCTTCCCCTACTACCAACCTTTCGGAAGGACTTACGGACCCACATGTTTAACGTGATCGTAGTCCGCGTGAACACGGCAGCAGTTTTGGCAGTGGCGGGAATCGAACCCGGGCCTACCGAGTGAAATTCCCGCACGCTGACCACTGAGCTACCGCGCCCTCCCCGACAATCTCCATAACTTTCTTTTTATTCACCCAATTTAGACCGGAACCCAGTGGGGGAGGCATCCACGGGGACCGTACCCTCCCTCCCCTACTAACAACCTCTCGGAAGGACTTACGGACCATTAGCCGCCCACATTAGCCGCCCACAACAACTCATTCGCCGCCGTCATTAGCCGCCCACAACAACTTGTTCCAATTTGCTAATGAACATTCCTTTGATGTCGTTAGTCTTCAGGAACCGTATGTCGGCAATGTCTCCCTTCTTTCCCCCCCTGGGGGAATTAAGCAATTTCACTCCCTTTCAAAAAAAGCCGTTATACTTATTTTCAACACAAATCTAAAAGCTGTACTTAAGTACCAATCTAATTCATTTGTCCTTGTCGAGCTATTACTCCCTGAAAATAAAACCCTTAACCTTATTTCACTTTACTTTCCACCACATGATTCGATCCCTGACCTGCTTTCAGAATTTACCTCCTTGGACTTCCTGTCCTCAAACTTCCTTATCCTTGGAGATTTTAATGCCAGGGCCCAGATGTGGGGATACAGTTTCATTGATCGCCGAGGGTACAACATTATCGATTTTTGCCTTGCTAACAATCTTATTGTGCTTAATGATCCTAAACGTGGTCCAACATTCTGTTCCCCCTCCGGTAAAGGAAACCCTGATCTTTCGCTAACATCATTTGGATTTTATGACTTTATTCAAAATTGGGAGATTCTCCCGAGTGAATCCTTTAGTGATCACAAATTTGTCAAAATTACACTTGATGTCAACCCCTCTTTAGATAATTCATTCTACCTTAAAACAAACTACGGTCTTGGCAAATTTATATACAACTTTAAATCTCATATCAAAACCTTTTCCCAGGCAATTGACAAAATATCCGATCCCCTTTCTCTTAACAACTTTATAAAAAATTTTATAGAAACTACCCAATCATGTGCCTTCAAATATATTAAGAAAAAGAAGACATCGAGACGACTTAAAATTAAATGGTGGAATAGTGAACTTTCTACATTCCGTAATTACGTCACAGCGCTCTTTAAACGCATCAAGTCACTCGAGAGAATCTCCGCTCCCTCGGATCAAATTTCAGAGGCCAAAATTAAATATAAACTTAACAGAGCTAAATTCAAAAAACTTATTAACAAAGCCAAAAGGGATTCCTGGAATAAATTCTGCACCAATTGCTCTTCCAAATTCGGTTCTCAATTTAAATTCGCCTTTCAAAAACAGAATAAATTTAACAATATTAACTTACAATTCCCTAACGAAATTAATCTCGACTACAGTTCCAAAATTCAACGTCTTTTGGACCACACTTTTAAAGAGGATCCTTCTTTTACAGGTTTCCCATTAACTTCGAACACCTCTGGGGGCTTGGGTCCTGTTTCTGATGAAGAGCTCTCACTTGTTATAAATCATCTTCCCAATGGTAAATCTCCCGGTATTGACCTTCTAGACTTCAAAATCTGGAAATCACTCTACAATTCTTTCCCCTTTTTATTTTCCAAATTATTTAATCTATGTTTCCAATTTTGTTACTTCCCCGAATGTTTACGTAATGCGAAAATCCTATTTCTTAATAAACCTGGAAGAGATCCCTCTCTTATAACCTCATATCGTCCTATCTGTCTCCTACCTACATTTGGGAAAATATTAGAAAAACTTTTTGTAAACAGATTAAATTATTGGATCGTTAACAATGAGGCTCTTCATCCGTTACAATTTGGGTTTCGGGAACTCACGAGCTGTGAGGATGCTGCCCACAGACTAATCTCAGTTATCAAAAATTTTAAACCTGGACACTTCGTGTCTCTTACCACTGTGGACATCTGCGGAGCATTTGACTCCCTAAATTGGAATATTTTACCCTCTACTCTTCAAGCAATCAATTTACCCCCTGAATATTGTAACTTTATATATTCATACCTTGACACCCGATATATTTCTTATTCCGATGGTATATTTTCCTCCTCTAAAATTATCTCTTCTGGTGCTCCACAGGGATCCGTCTTATCGCCTCTCCTGTGGAACATCTATTTCAATAAACTTTTACTCCTTAATGATGACAAAAATTATATACAGGCCTTCGCAGATGATCTGGCAGTGGTGACCTTTGGCGACTCTCTCCGTTCCATCTCCGCTAACACCAATTCCATCCTCTCCTCTGTTTCCGACACTCTTGCTTCTCTTTTACTTAAATCCTCCCCTGACAAATCCCAGTGCATCATCTTCAATAAAACCCGTGCTAAAAGACGCCTGAACCCGCGTATCAAAATTCTTAACTCCCCCCTTAAAATTACCCGACATCTAAAATACCTTGGAATCCTTATAGACGACAATTTAACCTGGAGCCCACACATTTTCTACTTAAAGGAGAAATGCTTTAAGCTCTCTTCTACATTTGGGAAAATCTCGGGAAATAACTGGGGTATAAATAAAGCCTACCTTAAAATCTGGTACTTGGCGGTCATTGAAAAAATTATCACTTATGGCTCAGGGGTGTGGGGTAAAAACCTGACGGGGGCACAAACTAAGAAACTTCTTTCTCTTCAAAGGATTTTCCTGTTGAAAATTTGTTCCGGATTTAGAACAACTTCCAGCATTTCTCTTTACTCCATTACCGGTATCCCCCCGGTTCACCTTGTCATACAAAACCTTCATAAAAAATTTCATTTTTGGAAGAATCACGTTGACCTTTTTCAAACTCCTTCCCTCCCTTCTCCTTTCTTGTTTGATTCAAACACCCCTTCCTCTGGCCTTTTACCCTGTCACCGTATTGTTAACATCCCTGTTCGAAATCCCACGACATTTTCAGACATTAACATTTATACTGATGGATCGAAAACGGACAACAATATTGGATATTCTATTTGTATTTTCAAACTAAATAACCTCCTTGAAACATTTACTTTTAAACTTAAAGAAGGTAATACAGTTTTTCAAGCTGAGATCTCAGCTATTAACTTTGCAATTCATTGGGCACGTGATAATCAACTCAAAGTTAATATTTTTACGGACAGTCTGTCTTCTCTTTTGGCCCTCAAATCTGTCAAAAATAAATCTAAATTTCTTAGTGAAATTAAACTCTCGGCCCTTTCGAACTCCAAATTTATTAACCTCCAATGGGTTAAGGCCCACATTGGTACTTTGGGAAATGAAGTTGCTGATTCCTATGCCAAAACTGCTGCCCTTTCCGGTACTCCTACACATGTTCCTTTTCCTTATTCCTTCTTGACCACTTCATGTAAATCATTTCTCCTTAAATCCTGGCAAAACCTACTTGATGAATACATCTCTCCCCGTTCTCACGACCCTGCCCGTATCCTCAGCTTCCTCCCTTTTGTAAATACCCGTACCCTAATCTTTAATAAATACGTCATATATTTTATTACCGGCCACGGACCATTTCTTGACTACCTTTATTTTTTCAAACAAAAATCAACCTCAAATTGCCCATGTAACTCCTTTGGAGACGTAGACCATTATGTATTTTCCTGTCCCTTTTCAAAAAACTTCCACTTAAAAAAACCCTTACCTAAATTTACATCAGCTTGGTTTTCCAAAGTATGTACTAATTCACTCCTTCTTAACAAATTGAAGAACTGTATCCTTGTGGCAAGAGATGTCTCTAACAGAGTTAAATGACCGGTCTGTGGGTTTCTGTCTGCTTTCAATGTCTGGTGATCAATGAACTTTGCTACTGTTCCGGGGTATTTTTCTTGTTTGTTTTGCTCATTTTGAATGTCCTTGTCCCTTGCTCTGACGTATTCTGTCCGGACCTCTTGTCCTTGTCCCTTGTTTCATTTTATGGACCAGTGTCTTGTGTTGTCCCTGTATGGTCCATGCACAGTTTATGTTTACTGATAACAATCAGATATTGTCATAAATTTATTGTCATTGGAAATTATGTAAATATATAGATAATGTACAAATCACAGATACAAATTCTAATATTTAAAATTAACCAAGTAAATGTTATAACTACTTACCATAAAATATTATTGTCTACTTGTCCTTCATCATAAATACTATTTATCTAATCAATATTGTATCAAAAGTTAAAAATGTTAACAAGAAGAAACTTATGTCAAAAATATAGCCTTGAATTGTTCCCTATAAGGCATTTTGTTAAAACTTGTCCCTTTCCAATGTAACCTCCCTTTTTGAATTTCAATAAACGCTCCGCGGCTGCTCGGTGTCCGTGGGGGACGGTCTCCGTTAACAAAAATTTTTCCCGGCCATCCACCCAGCTGCTCTAAGTCCTCGGACGAGTCGGATGGTCAGGGCTTTCGGACCCACATGTTTAATGTGATCGTACTCCCCGATTGCCAAATTTCGTAGCTCTCCGACGCGCGGTCGCGAAACGTATAGTGTATAAGACAGACAGACAGACGCACAGACACACAGACATTGCCTTTTATTATATAGACTAGCCGCCTTTGGCGACCAGCCTGTTCGCTATCCTTGAAAATTCTGACCGTTGCAAATTCTAACCGTGGCACACTCGCTGGCGCGACCTACCAGAAAGGTGTAAGGTAACTGTTTGGACGGCCAGAAAGTGCAACCCAATTTAGACCTGAACTCAGTGGGAGAGGCATCCACAGGGACCGTACCCTCCTTCCCCTACCACCAACCTCTCGGAAAAACATACGGACCCATATGTTTAACGTGATCGTACTCCATGTCAGTGCCGGAAATCGAACCCGGGCCTACCGCGTGCAATTCCCGCGCGCTAACCACTGGGCTACTTCGCCCTCCGCGACAATCTCCATAACTTTCTTTTTATTCACCCAATTTAGACCGTACCCTCCTTCCCCTACCACCAACCTCTCTGAAGGACTCACGAACCCACATGCTTAACGTGATCGTACTCTGCGTGAACGTGGCGTAAGTTTTGGCAGTGGCGGGAATCGAACCCGGGCCTGCTGAGTGCAATTCCCGCGCGCTAACCACTGGACTGCCGCGCCCTCCGCGACAATCTCCATAACTTTCTATATATTCACCGAATTTAGACGGGAACCCAGTGGGGGAGGCATCCACAGGGGCCGTATCCTCCTTCCCCTACCACCAACCTCTAGGAAGGACTTACGTACCCACATATTTAACGTGATCGTATTCCACGTAAACACGGCGGCAGTTTTGGCAGTGGCGGGAATCGAACCCGGGCCTACCGCTAACTTCCCGCGCGCTGATTTGCAATTTAAAATGACCATATGCTTATTTCCATCATCCTCATTCCATTGTTTCATTGTTCCATCATTTAAAATATCCATAAAATTAAAATATCCATTTAAAATATCCAAAAGTTAAAATATACATTTAAAAAATCCATATCGTCCCATCATTTAAAATATAAATATAATAATTTATATAGAGCAAAGGAGCTCTATTCAGAACCGTGACGTCACCTCCACCTTGACGTCCCCACCCACCACCTTCCCGCCTTCAGCGGGGGAGAAACGAAGCGGCACGCCGAGCGGAACGCCGAGAAATTTAAAATCATGACGTCTTTAAAATTGCGATCCTGAAGGCAATTTTCATTATTTCTGGACCAGATTAGACTTGTAAGAATGCCAGATATTTCAGCTTTCTAAAAATGTAAATTATTAGTCGAAATTATGAGTACTTTTTACTATGCGAGAATTTAAAAACCAAAAATCGTTTTTTTGAGCCAAAAGTGACTTTTGTTTTAAAATCTTTAAAAAATATTAGAAATCGAAATGGAGATTTGAAATTGATATATTTTTACTCGCAATTGTCTGCTCTTTCCGATGGTGTGAATTGTTTTTTTCTACGACGTCTGGATCGTGGAGAAAAAAGGGCAAAAAGGGCAAAAAAAGGTCGAAATCGCATAAAACATTAAATAAATAAAAAAATAATTAGAATTTTGAAAATCGGTTTTCACGTGTCCCCTTCCCTCCCCCCCAGGTCTCCGATTGCCAAATTTCGTAGCTCTCCGACGCGCGGTCGCGAAATGTATAGTGTATAAGACAGACAGACAGACGCACAGACACACAGACATTGCCTTTTATTATATAGACTAGCCGCCTTTGGCGACCAGCCTGTTCGCTATCCTTGAAAATTCTGACCGTTGCAAATTCTAACCGTGGCACACTCGCTGGCGCGACCTACCAGAAAGGTGTAAGGTAACTGTTTGGACGGCCAGAAAGTGCAACCCAATTTAGACCTGAACTCAGTGGGAGAGGCATCCACAGGGACCGTACCCTCTTTCCCCTACCACCAACCTCTCGGAAAGACTTACGGTCCCACATGTTTAACGTGATCGTACTCCGTCTGAACACAGCGGCAGTTTTGGTAGTGGCGGAAATCGAACCCGGACCTACCGAGTGCAATTCCCGCGCGCTAACCACTGGACTACCGCGCCCTCCACGACAATCTCCATAACCTTCTTTTTATTCACCCAATTTAGACCGGAACCCAGTGGGAGAGTCATCTACAGGGACCGTACCCTCCTTCCTCTACCACCAACCTCCCGGAAGGACTTACGTACCCACATGTTTAACGTGATCGTACTCCCCGTGAACACGGCAGCAGTTTTGGCAGTGGCGGTAATTGAACCCGAGCCTACCGAGTGCAATTCCCGCGCGCTAACCACTGGGCTACCGCGCCCTCCCCGACAATCTCCATAACTTTCTTTTTATTCACCCAATTTAGACCGAAACCCAGTGGGGGAGGCATCCACAGGGACCGTACCCTCCCTCCCCTACTAACAACCTCTCGGAAGGACTTACGGACCCACATGTTTAATGTGATCGTACACCGCCTAAACACGGAGGCAGTTTATGCAGTGGCGGGAATCGAACCCGGGTCTACCGAGTGCGATTCCCGTGCGCTAACTTCCCGCGTGCTAATTTTAATTTTATAATGACCATATGCTATTTAAAATATCCATAAAATTAAAATATCCATCGTTCCATTATTTAAAATATCCATAAAATTGAAATATCCATTTGAAATATTCATAAATTCAAATATCCATTTAAAATAACCATAAATTAAAATATCCATTTAAAAAATCCATATCATTCTATGAATCATCCATATTGTTCCAGCAATCCATTAATATAATAATTTCAAATACATCACCAGAATTCAATCCACCATAATACAATCGTTTAAATTATTTAAAATATCCATAAATTAAAATATCCATTTAAAATAACTATAAATTAAAATATCCATTTAAAAAACTCACTCGATGTATCCAATACATATGCTAAGCTCTTAATACATTTAAAACCCGAAGTGTGGTCTCCATGGAGACGGAGGAAAAACTACTGCGGGGGGGAAATGTCGGGGAATAATCGGTTCTTCGCCGAGTATTGGGCAAGAAATATAAAATCATGATGTCTTTAAAATTGCGATCTTACAGGCAATTTTCATTATTTCTTGACCAGATTGGACTTGTAAGAATGCCAGATCTTTGACCTTTCTAAAAATGTAAATTATTAGTCGAAATTATGAGTAGTTTTTACGATGGATGGATTTAAAAACAAAAGTTGGTTTTTTTGAACCGAAAGTGACTTTTGTTTTAAAATCTTTAAAAAATATTAGAAATCGAAATTGAGAGTTACAATTGATATATTTTTACTCGCAATTGTCTGTTCTTTCCGGTGGTGTGATTTGTTTTTTTCTACGATGGCCGGATCATGGAGAAAAAAGGGCAAAAAGAGCAAAAAACGGTCGAAATCGCATAAAACATTAAATAACAAAAAAAATAATTAAAATTTTAAAAATCGGTTTTCATGTGTCCCCTTCCCTCCCCCCCAGGTCTCCGATTGCCAAATTTCGTAGCTCTCCGACGCGCGGTCGCGAAACGTATAGTGTATAAGACAGACACACACACACAGACATTGCCTTTTATTATATAGACTAGCCGCCTTTGGCGACCAGCCTGTTCGCTACCCTTGAAAATTCTGACCGTGGCAAACTCGTTGGCGCGACCTACCAGAAAGGTGTAAGGTAACTGCTTGGAAGGCCAGGAAGTGCCACCCAATTTAGACCGGAACCCAATGGGGGAGGCATCCAAAGAGACCGTACCCTCCTTCCCCTACCACAAACCTCTCGGAAGGACTTGCAGTCCCACATGTTTAACGTGATCGTACTCCGCGTGAACACGGCTGCAGTTTTGGCAATGGCGGGAATCGAACCCGGGCCTACCGAGTGAAATTCCCGCGCGCTAACCACTGGGCTACCGTGCCATCCGCGACAATCTCCATAACTTTATTTTTATTCGGCCAATTTAGACTGAAACCCAGTGGGGGAGGCATCCACATGGACCGAACCCCCCTTCCCCTACCACCAACCTCTCGGAAGGACTTACCGACCCACATGTTTAACGTCATCGTACTCCGCGTGAACATGGCGGCAATTTTGGGAATCGAACCCGGGCCTACCAAGTGCAAATCCCGCGCACTAACCACTGGGGTACTTCACCCTCCGCGATATTCTTCATAACTTTCTTTTTATTCACCCAATTTAGACCGGAACCAAGTGGAAGAAGCATCCACAGGGACCGTACCCTTCTTCCCCTACCACCAACCTCTCGGAAGGCTTACAGACCCACATGTTTAACGTGATCGTACTCCGCGTAAACACGGCGGCAATTTTGGGAATCGAACCCGGACCTACCGAGTGCAATTTCCGCGCGCTAACCATTGGGCTACTTTGCCCTACGCGACAATCTCCATAACTTTCTTTTTATTCATCCACAGGGACCGTACCCTCCTTCCCCTACCACCAACCTCTCGGAAGGACTTCCGGACCCACATGTTTATCGTGATCGTACTCCGCGTGAACACGGCGGCAGTTTTGGAAGTGGCTGGAATCGAACCCGGGCCTACCGAGTGCAATTCCTGAGCGCTAACCACTGGGCTGCCTCGCCCTCCGCAACTTTCTTTATATTCACCCAATTTAGACGGGAACTCTGTGAGGGAGGCATTCACAGGGACCGTACCCTCCTTCCCCTACCACCAACCTCTCGGAAGGACTTCCGGACCCACATGTTTATCGTGATCGTACTCCGCGTGAACACGGCGGCAGTTTTGGAAGTGGCGGGAATCGAACCCGGGTCTACCGAGTGCAATTCCTGAGCGCTAACCACTGGGCTGCCTCGCCCTCCGCAACTTTCTTTATATTCACCCAATTTAGACGGGAACTCTGTGAGGGAGGCATTCACAGGGACCGTACCCTCCTTCCCCTACCACCAACCTCTCGGAAGGACTTCCGGACCCACATGTTTATCGTGATCGTACTCCGCGTGAACACGGCGGCAGTTTTGGAAGTGGCGGGAATCGAACCCGGGTCTACCGAGTGCAATTCCTGAGCGCTAACCACTGGGCTGCCTCGCCCTCCGCAACTTTCTTTATATTCACCCAATTTAGACGGGAACCCTGTGAGGGAGGCATCCACAGGGACCGTACCCTCCTTCCCCTACCACCAACCTCTCGGAAGGACTTACGGGCCCACATGTTTAACGTGATCGTATTCCGCGTGAACACTTCGGCAGTTTTGGCAGTGGCGGGAATCGTACCCGGGCCTACCGCTAACTTCCCGTGCGCTAATTTACAATTTAAAATGACCATATGCTCTCTAGGCTCTTAATTCCATCATCCTCATTCCATTGTTCCATCATTTAAAATATCCATAAAATTAAAATATCCATCATTCCATCATTTAAAATATCCATAAAATTAAAATATCCATCGTTCCATTATTTAAAATATCCATAAAATTAAAATATCCATTTAAAAAATCCATATCGTTCCATCATTTAAAATATAAATATAATAATTTCTACAATGCATATGTTAAGCTCTTATTTCATTTAAAATCGGAAGCGCGGGAAACGGAAAGTAAAAACCAATTCGGTTTCTTATTGTCCCACCCATCGCTATGCATATACAGAACCGTGACGTCACCTCCACCTTGACGTCCCCACCCACCACCTTCCCTGCTTCTGTGGGGGAGAAACGTCCGTTAAGAAATGCTTTAGCGGATCGCCGAGAAATTGAAATTCGGAAAATCTTAAAATCCCTATCCTGTGGCCAATACGGAATATTTCTTGACCAGATTGGACTTGTAAGAATGCCAGATATTTGACCTTTCTAAAAATGTAAATTATTAGTCGAAATTCTGAGTACTTTTTACTATGCGAGAATTTAAAAACCAAAAATTCGTTTTTTTTGAGTCAAAGTGACTTTTGTTTTAAAATCATAAAAAAATATTAGAATTTGTCCCTGAGATTTGAAATTGATATATTTTTACTCGAAATTCTCTGCTCTTTTCGATGGTGTGATTTGTTTTTTTCTACAATGTCTGGATCGTGGAGAAAAAAGAGCAAAAAGGTCAAAAAACGGTCGAAATCGCATAAAACATTAAATAACAAAAAAAATAATTAAAATTTTAAAAATCGGTTTTCACGTGTCCCCTTCCCACCCCCCAGGGTCTCCGATTGCCAAATTTCATAGCTTTCCGACGCGCGGTCGCGAAACGTATAGTGTATAAGACAGACAGACGCACAGACAGACATTGCCTTTTATTATATAGACTAGCCGCCTTTGGCGACCAGCCTGTTCGCTACCCTTGAAAATTCTGACCGTGGCAAATTGTAACCGTGGCACACTCGCTGGCGCGACCTTACCAGAAGGTGTAAGGTAACTGTTTGGACGGCCAGGAAGTGCCACCCAATTTAGACCGGAACTCAGTGGGGGAGACATCCACAGGGACCGTACCCTCCTTCCCCTACCACCAACCTTTCGGAAGGACTTACGATCCCACATGTTTAACGTGATCGTACTCCGCGTGAACGCGGCTGCAGTTTTGGCAGTGGCGGGAATCGAACCCGGGCCTACCCAGTGAAATTCCCGCGCGCTAACCACTGGTGTACTTCTCCCTCCGCGACATTTTCCATAACTTTCTTTTTATTCACCGAATTTAGACCGGAACCCAGTGGGAGAGGCACCCACGGGGACCGTACCCTCCTTCCCCAACCACCAACCTCTCGAAAGGACTTACAGACACACATGTTTATTCCACGTGATCGTACTCCGCGTGAACACGGCGGCAATTTTGGAAATCGAACCCGAGCCTACCGCGTGCAATTCCCGCGCGCTAACCACTGGGCTACTTCGCCCTCCGCGACAATCTCCATAACTTTCTTTTTATTCACCCAATTTAGGCCGTACCCTCCTTCCCCTACCACCAACCTCTCAGAAGGACTCACGAACCCACATGTTTAACGTGATCGTACTCTGCGTGAACGTGGCGTAAGTTTTGGCAGTGGCGGGAATCGAACCCGGACCTACTGAGTGCAATTCCCGCGCGCTAACCACTGGGCTGCCGCGCTCTCGCGACAATCTCCATAACTTTCTATATATTCATCCAATTTAGACGTGAACCCAGTGGGGGAGGGATCCACAGGGGCCGTATCCTCCTTCCCTTACCACCAACCTCTCGGAAGAACTTACGGACCCACATATTTAACGTGATCGTATTCCACGTAAACACGGCGGCAGTTTTGGCAGTGGCGGGTATCGAACCCGGGCCTACCGCTAACTTCCCGCGCGCTAATTTGCAATTTAAAATGACCATATGCTTAATTCCATCATCCTCATTCCATTGTTTCATTGTTCCATCATTTAAAATATCCATAAAATTAAAATATCCATTTAAAATATCCAAAAGTTAAAATATACATTATTATAATAAAAAATATAAATATAATAATTTATATAGAGCAAAGGAGCTCTATTCAGAACCGTGACGTCACCTCCACCTTGACGTCCCCACCACCACCTTCCCTCCTTCAGCGGGGGAGAAACGAAGCGGCACGCCGAGCGGAACGCCGAGAAATTGAAATTCGGAAACTTTTAAAATCCCGATCCTGTGGGCAATACGGAATATTTCCTGACCAGATTGGACTTGTAAGAATGCCAGATGTTTGACCTTTCTAAAAATGTAAATTATTAGTCGAAATTATGAGTACTTTTTACTATGCGAGAATTTAAAAACCAAAAATCGTTTTCTTGAGCAAAAAGTGAGTTTTGTTTTAAAATCTTTAAAAAATATTAGAAATCGAAATTCAGATTTTAAATTGATATATTTTTACTCGCAATTGTCTGCCCTTTCCGATGGTGTGATTTGTTTTTTTCTACGACGTCTGGATCGTGGAGAAAAAAGGGCAAAAAGGGCAAAAAACGGTCGAAATCGCATAAAACATTAAATAAATAGAAAAAAAATTAAAATTTTAAAAATCGGTTTTCACGTGTCCCCTTCCCTACCCCCCGGGTCTCCGATTGCCAAATTTCGTAGCTCTCCGACGCGCGGTCGCGAAACGTATAGTGTATAAGACAGACACACAGACACACACACAGACATTGCCTTTTATTATATAGAAGATTTTTGCCTTTTAAAAGGATTTTTCTGTAGCGAGAATAGAGATTCTTAAACTTTTTTTAGGAGCATTAATTTAAATATTTTAATAGAATGTTTTGAATAACAATGTCATTTAGAATAGTATAGGAATTTGCACATGATTGTGAATTTTAAATTTTTTTATATTATATACTCCGTACGAAGAACGAGCATGCTGTTGTGTAATATAAGATTGACAAAATGGATTTTTTTATTATATTACATTACTCTTTATGATCGCCATTTGCAATATAAAAATTCGCGTGACGTCTTTTTTAAAAATGGCGAAACTTAGTGGCTTAAATTTTTTCTTTTTTTCTTAATACATCTCCATGAAGATTATTTATTTAAATATTTTATTAACTGTACAAAATAAGGTATTAAAATAACTTTAGAAAATTTCATTTTATTTTTCAGATTATTGCCGGGAAAGTATCAGTTTCTTATAAAGAAAAAAACAGTAGATATAGCGAAAATTATAAAAATAAAATATATAACTTTTAAAAAGTGGCCAATCTATATATATAAAATTGAAAATCTGTCTGTCTGTCTGTTTGTCCCATCATCACGGGAGAACAGCTGAACCGAATTTGATGAAATTTTGTGGATAGCCTGGAAATAGCCCCACTTAAAATTTAGTCCATGTTTTGAGTTTCTACTACCAGTGATTCTCGAGATATTAGTAAAAAACGAAACATTCGTTTGTCTCATCATCACGGAGGAACGGCTAAACCGAATTTAATGAAATTTTGTAGATAGCCTTGAAATAGTCCCTCATAAATTTAGACCACGTTTCGAGTTTCTAAGACCAGGGGTTGTCGAGATTGTCATGAAAAACGGAACATTTTCTAAGGAGTTCTACTTTCTAACTCCGTGGTTTATCCAAACGGAAAGGATGAAAATCGTTTGTTTAAAACGTCAAAGCGATTTAAAACTTTATTTCTGAGTTTGGTGCAGGATTTTTGCACTAATTAGTCACTATCTGAAAGCATGAATTGCTTGAAACATGAATTTAAATGGAAAATCTATCAGCTTGGTTTATTTTTCACAAGCTTTTACGCAACGATGAAAAGTATTAAGAAATCAAAATGGTTAATTAATTTTAACATTTTATGAGGATATATTATGTTGCTCGGCAACGCAATTAAATTAAATGTGTTTGTTAATGTTTTTATTACTATTTTTTCGATCTGAATAATAAATAAATGGATATAAAAGTATATCTTATGAATGAACGCTTTGATTTTTCTTTTAATTATATTAATTGCGGACTACGTACATCACTTTCATTTATTTTGGAAAAAAAGTTTTCAAGCTCATATATTGTGTTTAGCTGATAAACTCATATATTGTGTTTAGCTGATAAACTCATATATTGTGTTTACCCAATAAATTCATTTAGCCGATTGTTGAAAGAGAAAAAGAGTAGAACGGGTATATCTTCTAATACAATTTTAGTGTTTTCATTTAGTATATACAAACGGGATTAGGATGTTTTATTCTTCAGATCTGCAAATTCAGAGCTACTAATTAATTTCGCAGAATATCGCTAACTTGGGAAGGAACTTTTCTTAAACGTTGCCAAATTGACGGAAATGTCGCCAAATTGATAAAAACGACGTAAATCAATGAAATTAAATTTGTTTTTTTAGAAGAGAGTACTGAAACGATGTTTAGGTAGCATTTGTCGGCCAGTCCATCCATCCTACTTAGTAATACATTTGGCGAATTTTTAAAATGTCACCAAATTGATAAAAATGTTTGTAAATCCATAAAAATATCACGAAATTGATAAAATTGAATAATAAATGAAATATATTGTGTTTTGTTAGGGGATAGTATTGTTATGATGTTTCGTCAATTTGTCGCTAAATGAGACTGTCAGTTCTACAGACCCACTTGGCGATAAATTTGGCGATTTTTTAAAATGTCGCTAAATTGACGAAAATGTCGCCAAAGGTTCCATAGAGATAGCATTATTTAGACGATATTTTTCCACCAATTTATTTGAAGCAAATGATATGTCGCTTAGCAACGGATTTAAATCCAATGTGTTTATGACGATTTTTAATAAATCTTTTCCCATTTGAATAATGAAGATATGTATATTAAATAAATTTCATTGCCATTTCATTTTTAACTAGATAATATTAATTACGGTGTTCGGGTTAAAACATTATTATTATTGATATTTTCCGGGATTATTGATTCAGAGATTATCGATATTTTTTAAGTTATTACGCCATTGTTTTATTGATGCAAAAATTGCTGACACTCGCATATTGTACGTTGTACGAGTAATCTTCTAGGAATGCACGGGTATATCTTCTAACCTACGAGAATATAAGTAGTATAGGTATATTGGCATATATATATATATATATATATATATATATATATATATATATATTGGAATCAAGTACGGCCTTCTGGTATAAAGATTAAGGGGATTATTGATATTTTCAATTTATTACGTCGTCTGTTGCATTTTGGTAAAAATATTTGAGACTCATATTGTAATACGGTAATCTTCTACTAATAATCTGACATATCTTCTAATCTACGACATTATATGTAGTACGGGTATATCTTCCCATATAATTTTAGCACATTCATTTTGACATTATTGAAATAAATGACTGCCTTCGGATTTAAAGATTGTGGGTTTATTGATAGTTTCAATTTATACATGTAATCTACTAATACAGGTTATATCTTCTTATATGCGCGTATATAATTAGTACGGCTCCCCTACAATTTTAACGCTTTTATTTTGTATATATGATCCAATTCCATATTTTTTTTTATAAATTTGCTTACATAAGGGGACCAGGATGTTTTATTCTTCAGATCTGCCCGTGAAGATAATTTTGTATAGCGAGAACAGAGATTCTTAAACTTCTTCTTAGGAGCATTATATTAAATATTTTAACAGAATATTTTGATTAAAAATGTCATTTAATATAAGTATTTGCACATGATTGTGAATTTTAGGTTTCTTTACATTATATACTCCATATGAAGAACGGGTATGCTGCTAGTAATAAAAAACAACAACTAATATGTGGCTAAAGAAGGAAAAACCCAGAGGAAGGCCTGAATTCCAACTGGCAATCATACAGATGTACAACAATCATACAGATATACAATCATACCATCATACAGATAGAACACATTTCTTGGGGGTTTTCAGTCGATTTACAATGATGTACGTCTATCCGGTGGTCGAGCGGTCAGGGGCATGCGTTTCCATCTGATCGCTGGATTGCCCGGTTGCGGGTTCGAATCCCACCAGCTGGCATGGATGTTGTCATGTCGAGGCCAAGTCAGACTTCTGTCCTTCGGGGAGCCTCTATAAAAAAAAATGTGAAGCTGCAAATCTCCTCCCCTTCACCATGGGACACCCTGGGGGTCTTGTGGACGTGGTGCGTAGGCGCTCCTTCACCACGGGGGAATTATTGTAGTAACGAACAATGATGTACTCCACTTCTTAATTGCTTTATGGCATTATAATGGAGGTGGCCAAGTCGACGATGCAACAAGGATTTTTCAATGAGTTTTACAAACTTTGCTACTTTCTGGTGTTCTTCAACTGCATAAAGTCTGTCACTGCGTTTTGTCGTCAGCAAAGCCTGTCCATTTTTCTTGATAACTCTGGCTTCATTATTTACAACTTGTATTTTAAGTCCAAGCTCAAGTCTATCAACTGATAAAGGGTTTCCGGCTAATCCTGGTACATATAAAACATTGTCCATGTGCGCATTTAATCCACCATTTGCTTCACACAACTCAATGTCAACATGCCCCGCACCTTCAATTCCCTGTTCCCGGCCATTCAAACTGCTACTGTAAGCCTCCCGCTCAGTCGAATGGTCTGGGTTTCCAATACCTTCAACTCGAATTTCATCTTTGGCAACTTTAACGCTCAAATCCATTTTTCTGAAATTTGAAAAATTTTACTCAGTATGACGTTATGTGGTCTGTGGCACCACTATCCAGATACCAAACTAATGGATTTTCTACTGATCCATTCTTTGCAGATAATGCTGAATATGTAACTTTCTTTACGACATGTTTTCCATTTTGTTCATTTAAATCATGGCTGTGTACTGTACAGTTTTAGTCTTCAGGGCTGTTTTTTAACACTTTACAACAAAGTTGAAAAGTGTTTATGACTTTGTTCATTCTGTCTGTCTGTCTGTCTGTCTGTCTGTCTGTCTGTCTGTCTGTCCGTTAGCACGATAACTGCCGTAAAAATGGCTTAATCAAAATGAAATTTTAGTATGTTGTTCAGACGGTCTATAGGACCTATGGGAATATAAATGAATAATATCACCCAATTAGTTTTGGATTGAACCCGGGTTGAAAAAATGGAATACATTGAACCCTATGGGACCTAATTTTTCAAGCATTTTTTAAGCGGATTTAAAATTCACAAATTGCTTCGAAAATTTTAGGCAATATTCAAATTGTTCCATAAAATATATAAAAAAAAATTCAGCGAAATATATTCAGTAGTTTTTTAAATAAAAATTAAAATAATAATAACACCTTTTATATGAAGCGATCACGTGTCCATGATATGAAACGATCACATGACCCACTTCAAAATGATATATGGCATCCATCTTGTGTCAAAATCGTGATTTTTAAAGTTCTTTTTAATTCATATTGAGTGTTGTATCTGTCCTAAAACTACTTTATTTCTGCCTAAATTCTGTGCATCTACATACTGAAACAACGCAATGACAATATATTTCAGTTTAAATGCTCATCTAAATATGATTATTTCTACTATTAAGCCTATTTTTCACCTATGTAAAATGTAAACAGCAAAATATGTAGAATGATTTGTATTAGAATCGCTGTAATTCTTTAACACAAAATCATTTAGTCCATGGAGTCTGCTTAGCTGATATGAATGAAGTATTCATTGATTGTAGAAAGAGAAGGACGATATTTTTCGATGAAGTTTTAAGCATAGAGTTAACTTATTTGTAGCTCCATGGTCTTAATTTTTAAATAAAATAAATTATTATAGTATTCTGATGAATGACATGAATGGGGGAATTATTTATGAATGAAATATTGCTTTTATAGAGAGAGCCAGGCTTGTTATTTTTTTATGACGTCATTTGAATCAATTTCAGTTGTTTTCGATGAAGTTTTCAAATATAATAAATTATCGTAGTATTATGATAATTCTAAAATTATTACCGAGGAATGTATCAAATTTTAGAGATGTTTAAACCAGGCAATTTATACTTTAATGCCGTCATTTGAATGAAGTTAATTTTTTTCGATGAAGGTTTAAGTTTTCAAATATAATAAATTAATGCAGTATTGTGATAAGTTTCAAAATATTACCGAGGAATGTATTGCATTTTAGACTTGTTTAAATAAAATTGCATTGAAGTTGGAAAGTGTTTCATAATCAATGCTTTAAGCATGATTGATCTTTCTTGTTAAACTATTCATTGAACAACAATAAAACTGCAAAGAACGCATGATCCAACTGTGATTCGAATGATTAATGTTCCTTCGGCCATCCGATACTCTGCATCCATTCAACCACTGAAAATGACTATTTTTCCTGTATTTGAAGCAGGCACACTATATTCAGATCGAACTGCAATTTCAGATTGGTACGACTTCCTCATTCCTCTGCGTTTTTCTTTTTCTTTTTAATACAGTACAGCATACTTACTGTTTGTGGTAACTCTCGTCAATTAAAAATCACACCCAAGGAGTCCTAGGATAAATCAACATTTGCTATTTTTAGGCCTTAGTGAAACTCTGCATCTAACCAACAGGGTCCATTTACTCGGGTATCATTGTTGTTGTTGAGACCCAGACCGTCCGACCTACCAGAAAGGTGTAAGGTAACTGTATGGACGGTCGGGAAGTGCCACCCAATTTAGACCGGAACCCAGTGGGAGAGGCATCCACAGGGACCGTACCCTCCTTCCCCTACCACCAACCTCTCGGAAGGACTTACGGACCCACATGTTTAACGTGATCGTACTCCGCATGAACACGGCGGCATTTGTGGTAGCGTGCAAATCTAGCGCGCAAACCACGGGGATACCGCACCCGAGATGGCCAACAGCACGCGGTGTTCCGAGGTGGTCACCCACCAAGTACTAACCGCGCCCGATGCTGCTTGACTTCGGTGATCTAACGAGAACCGGTGTTTTCAGCACGGTACGGCCGTTGGCCTCGGGTATCATTGTGAAAAGCTTCAGCAGAATTTGAACTACAGATCGAACTTCTAATAAAAAAAAATTGCGTATAAAATGTATACATACTAAAATCATAAAAAGTTATTAATATTGAAGATATGATATTGAAGAAGTGTTTTAACTTAAACAAAACATGCAATTTCTCAACATCGTTTAAATATAAAATCGAATCGTTATCCAGTGGATTGATTTGCCCTATGTCAGCATTATAACTACTGAATCAGTGGTTTCGAAATTTTTTCGCTGGTTACTTAAAACTGCGGAACATAGTAAACTAGCGACCCTAGTGGAGTATGTTATTTGTTCGACCTAGACCGTCCGACCTACCCAAAGGTATAATGTATCTGTTTGGACGGCCGTGACAGTGCTACCCACCCAAGCTAAACAGGAACTCAATGGAGGCAGCATCCATAGGGACAGTACCCTTCTTTCCCTACCACCAATCTCTAGGAAAGACCCACATATTTAATGTGCCCGTACACCGCGTGAACACGCGGACAGTTTGGGCAGAACCGGCAGTCGTCCGAGTACCTTAACTACTGCGCTGTCAAACTCGACCCCAAGTATGCACAATTTCAGCATTCGTCAGTCATCTTCCTGGAGCCCTGAATGACCCCCTATAATCCACATTTTTGTTGCATGTGATATTTGGAAGTCAATACACCTGAGCATGAGATGGTTGCACCAACAGAAAGAATAAATAAATTCTAGCTTGTATTTATACAAATGGAATTTAAAATTCGAAATCACAATTTAAAAATGTTAATATTTTCTTAAATATGTGTGTTTTGACACAAACGATGCATCAAAATGAATATTTTTATTGATCCAATCAGTCGTAGAAAATTCGGGAAAAGTGTCGGTCCAAGTGTCACTGCTCTAAACTCAGGACCTGATTTTCTACGGACTTCCGATGCCGTGACTCTATAGACCCTTAAATTTTAAAGCCTATAAAGATTTAAATATGAAAAAAATATTTTAAAATTACTCAATATCAGTAATGTGCAAGAAAATCTCTGCAAAATTATTATTGTTAAAAACGTAACTGTGATTTTGGACTAAATTTACATCACAGTGTTTTTCTACATTTATATGCTGAGCTATAACATTTTTATTTACTTTAAACATTTACTCACGGTTGACGTGCACGTAAATTTAAAATAAAAATGTAGGAGAGCCCCCCAAAAGTCAACTTAGCCATGGGGTCCATCATCTGTAAGTCAGTTTGTGTAAACTTAATCCTTCAAGCTTATCTTTAGCTGAGCATAGCACCCAAATAACTCTCATATAGCACCCAAATAACCCTCAAATAGCACCCAAATAACCCTTTCTTTACCCACTTTAAATCTAAGCTAAAGGACATCAAGAAATACGTTTTTTAGAAGTAAAAGTACAGTTTCAGAGAATTAGTACTGAATAAAGTATGTACATAGTGAATCAATCAAATCCTCATCATCCCCGAACAATTTTCTCCGAATGAGTATTCTTTAAAAAAGAAAGATCAATGATGCATAAAGCATTGATTATGAAGCACTTTCCAATTGCAATGCAATTTTATTTAAACATCTCTAAAATGAGATACATTCAGCGGTAATATTTTCTAAATTATCACTGCACTACAATAATTTATTTTACTTAAAAACTTAAAACCCTGGAGGTAAATGTACTTTCTAACTCCATGCTTAAAACTTTATCGAAAAAGGCAATGTTATAAAATCTTCTGCTTCTCTATGTAAAATCAATTAATATTTCATTTATGTCACCTATATTCCAGACTCCAGAGCTAAATAATTTTGCGTTAAAAAAAATTCAGCAATTCTTATAAAACTCATCTTACAGCTTGATTTGTTTACATTCTTCATAAGTTAAAATCAGGCTTCGTTGTAGAAATAATCAAAGTTTGATGAGCATTTAAACTAAAAAATATTGCAATTGCGTTGGCACAGAATATAGATACACAGAAAATACTAAAAAAATAAAGCGGTTTTAGAACGGATGCAACACTAAATATAGATTTAAAAGAATTTTGAAAATCACGATTTTGACACTGGGAAAAAAGATGGATGCCATATTTTATTTTAAAGTGGGTCACGTGATCTCTCCATATAATATGGGTGTAATTATTATTTTAATTTTTATTTAAAAAATCTGATGTGGGCAGCACGACCTTCCTTATATAATGCCTTGTCCCAACCGAGAATAGAACCTGGATCTACGGACTGGCCAGGCGACGCTCTACCGTTGAGCTACTGAGGACGAAATTGCAAGCTCTTATTGTCGAAATGGATCTATAAGATCCATGACACACCGTATTTAACTGTGGTTTTTCCGGATGACAATATACAAAACTTTTTCGTACCCAATTAACTTATATTTCGTACAACTCTAAATTAATAATTATCAATATTCTTTTCATCCTCAATAAGCAATATAGTTCATATATTAAAACATGTAAATAATAAATTCATCAATTAGGCGTTATTTTTATTAACTTGGCGTCATTTTTACAATTTTGATGATGTGTTCGTCAATCTGGAGCTAAATATTGATAAGTTGGCGATATGTCATTAGATTATTCACCAAGTTCTCTAAATGTTCCGCCAAGTGTTGCAGACAAATGGGGAGAAGAGTTTTCTAGTAGGAGTACACTAGAAGGTATGGCTGTAATATGACGGAATTAAAAATTTGCAAAACATTACCTCCCATTTAGTGTCATTTTTATGAATTTGGCGATATTTTTATCAATTTTGCGGTACTTTTGTTAATCTTGCAATATTCAAAAAGTCGCTAAGTTATCGACATCCCGTTAAAGATATCGAATTTTCATCAATTAGTCGTCATTTTCATTGATTTAGCTTCATTTTTATCAATTTGGCGACATTTTCGTTAATTTGGCAACATTTAAAAAAGTCGCCAAGTTGCAACATTCCGTCAAATTTGTCGCCAAAATATCGCCAAGCAAACGTTAAGGACGGAGAAATAGGTTATTCTTATAGTCGATAAAGGACTATTGGCGTCCAAATAAAAAACTATTACCCAAAGTATATTTTCTCATGAATGGAACACGCAAGATCCACGAGAATGATGTCACCAAATTTATTGCATTATATTACATATGAAAAGTGAACATATTTCACAATAGTTACGATTTCTTTTTTTTTTATTTTATGTGATTTTTTGAGGAATTTATTTGGAAAATTAGCAATATCTCGAGAACGGTTCATGATAGTGTTCTAAAGTTTGTGTCAATCGTTTTCTCATTAAAAATTATACAAGGAATGATGATTTGCGTAACTTTATTGAAGGTTTTGATTTTAAGATGATTTTTTTCAAAATTTCACTCGAAAATGTTGGGGGGGGGGGGTCTGAGCATTCAATTGCTTTCAAAAACAATAAGCTTCCAGTGTTTACGGATTGTAAATTTTGTACCAAATTTCGTTCGAATCGCTCCATTCGTTCGTGAGATATCATCTCCACACACACACACACACACACACACACACACACACACACACACACACACACACACACACACACATACACATATACTTTCACAGATACACACACAGGCATAACCTCAAAAATGTTCGATTCGTGCTCAGAGATGCTTGAAACGTGCTCTCCCGTCGAAAACTCGAATTCGAATTTTCGATCCCGTCACAATACTTTCCTTATACATTATATTATGTATATAAGGAAAGTAAAAACTACCAAACATATTTTGCTCAATTTTTTTCTATATATTTTATGGTATAATTTGAATATCTCCTAAAATTTTCAAAGCAATTTGCGAATTTTAACTTCGCTTAAAAAATGTTTGAAAAATTAGGTCCCAGAAGGGTTCAACGTATTTTATCCTTTCAACCCAGGCTCAATTCAAAACTAATTGGGTGATATTATTATTTACATTCCCATATGTCCCACAGAGCGTCTGAACGACATACTAAAATATCATTTTGATAAAGCCATATTTACGGCAGTTATCGAGCGAACGGACAGACAGACAGAATGACCAAAGTCATAAACACTTTTCAAATATGTTGGAAAGTGTTAAAAATATGACAAGGGTGAATCTTTCAAAGGAATCAGAAGGTAGGAAAAACGAAAATTTGGTTACATTAAAAAATTGTAATTTTAAAATTCCTGAATTAGCGGTTTTTTTTTTTTTTTTTTGTGCTTATGTCGAATTTCAATTTATGTGAAATTAAAATATCTGGGGGCCACTGGGGCGGCCAAAGAAATTTTGAGGGGAGGGTTCGTGGATAAAGAGAATTTAAATTTATATTAACTGAAAAACCATAACGTTTCATTTTACTTAATTAGAACTTTCTAAAGCACTGTTGAATCGTCTGAAATAAAAATGGCTAAAGGGATCGCTACTTTAAACTGCATTGGCGGACACCGGAACACCTAGCATGTATTGGAGTAGAAGGTACGAGGTGTAATCGTTCGAAATAATAATAATAATAATAATAATAATAATAATAATAGTTAGATGTGATAAGATTTGATATTTTTTTTCTTTATCAAATTTTAACTACAAAACGAATAAAAAGAGTAAATAAAATAATAAGAGTAAAAAATAGATTTAAAGTAAAATGTTCCTATTTTGTACATATAATGGGAATTGGAATACAAATTTTGTGTTCGTGCGTTGAGTTCGCGAGAAACTGTTGTTGTTGTTGTTGAGACCCAGACCGTCCGACCTACCAGAAAGGTGTAAGGTAACAGCGAGAAACCGTATCAAACCTATGCAGAAAGTGACAATGGTTTTCGCTGAAGTTTAAGAATTTTTTTTTTATTTCCACTCCAACTTCGTATTTTTAAAACTATTAAAGATTGAACCAAAATTCATACAGATTTGAAATTTTTAGAATATTGTACCTCAAATATATACCCAACATGATAAAAAAATATTTGGAAGAAAACTAATAAATAATAAAATTATTTGGAACACTTATTGCTACCGACAATTTTAACTTGAACGTTTTATTTGGCAAAGTTTCTTTCACAGTTAAAATCTCAAAACTTTTGATAACGGAAGTTATATGGTAGTAAAATTAAATAATATCAGTAATTAAAAAAATATTTTGCCTTAACCGTATCTTAATAAAAACCTAAAATTTTGCCGCCCGGTGCGACCGCACCGGTTGCACCAGCTCTAGACCCGGTCCTGCATCTGTTACTCAACAGATTCTATGAGTCTTCCAAACACTAACTAGACGGTACGTTTACCCCTCTTCGATCGATACCCGATTTCTCGGCCAACAGGAGTCGATGCTGTGAGTTGGATATTTTACCTGCTGTCGAATTAACGTGATTTGCTCAGGTGAAACTATTCCAGCTCATTTGTAGAGCATTTGTCCCGATTACTTGGGAATCCTACAGATTTACATTATCCAGAACTGGCTGACACTGTCTACATAATTATAGATCTCATTGTAATTGTATTCTCCGAATATCCTCACAGGTTGAAGTAACGTTCCAACCAGCAAATTCTTATCCTTTTTGGTTCCTGAATGAAAAAATATTTTTCTAACAAACATTTGGTTCGAACTTAAATAATAACGCGTAACAATAACTCAATCCTTCACACAGAAACCGCCTATGGAGGAATTCCTCAAAGTACGGAATCAGGCTTCAAGTGCAGTAGCAGCAGCATCCGCATGGACCGTGCTCAGGCCTAATTTTTCTCAGGAAGTTTCAAGGTAGATCGAACGAGACCCATGTTTTGACCGTTTATAAATGAATATTGGCTCAAAATATGGGAAAAATTATGATTCATTTAAAAAATGCGGAAGGCTTTAGATTGCAAAATGTCTTCATAATCAGGCCGGGATGGACACTCATTCTGGTTTTCCCAATCAGGTAAAAGTCTGAGATTTTGGTCCGTACAGAAATGAATGAACTTAAATAGTGCAACCTCATGGTATGAGCTCTATCTTCTTGAAATTTGAAAATTTAAAGCTGGCTGCGTTTTATGACTAATTCTGTTGACTAGGCTCGCAAAATTGTGGCACATATCAGACTTCTTGCAATTATCGTCTATTCCGTGTAAATGATTGCTAAAAAGCTTGAAATAGGTATGCGAGCATTATTTTCTGCACTGGGTGTGCGATTCCAAGACCAATAACGGTGAGATAGAAACGCTATACATGCCTTTAAAGATATTCAGTGTTTCCTCCCCTAAGTCCTTATGCATTTCTTTAACTTTGGATTGAAGTGCGTCCTAGAGCAGTAGAAGCAAGGTTAACCATGATAGGACTATATAAGCTGTTCTGTAGATTGAAACATCTTGCGGCGTGTAATAGAAATGATCGAGTTAGACTTAAAGAAAGCTTTAATCAACTAGAATGATGCATGACAAAATGGCAAAGCAGTATCGCACGCTAGTAGTTGGAACATCAAAACATAGTAGTGTTGCCATTCTTCAAGTACCTAAAGTTAGTGTTGCCAAAACAAGAACATAATATCACATTCACCCCTCCCATAGTGTTAGTCAATCACATAGTCGGCTAAATAGGAAGGCAGGCGTTTCGGTCTGCTGGGACGAAGTGTAGTAGGATCCTGGGACCTCTCCCCAGTATTCTTACAGAAGTTCTCTGATGAGGAGGCTGGACTGCTAGGATATGGTGGTACACTGTCTTGAGCTTCATCTTCTGTCATATTTTTGAGACTCACCGGTGGGGTTTTTGTATGTGCGTTAGACAATTCAGAATTCAGAATATCAGAAGAAGGCAGATGGCTGCTACAGCTGTCTCCGTCGTCATTGATAGGTAAAGGAGTTTCCCCTCTTGGAGCTAAGTGCCGTATAGAGACACTGGTTTCACGTCCGTCTGGGAGTCTAACATAAGCATAGTCTGGGTTTGCTTCAATGAGTTCTACTTCCTGCACAATAGGCTCATACTTATTAGCTCGTGTGTTGTTCCTCATTAGCACTGGACCTGGATGGGTAAGCCAAGTAGGTATGGAGTAACCATTGTAGGATCTTCTAATGTGGGAGAACATTCGTTCATGAGGTGTAGCATTTGTGGAGGTGCATAGTAGGGAGCGAATCGAATGTAAGGCAGGTTGTAAAACATTTTCCCACTGTTCAATTGCCATGTTTTTTGATTTTAGTGCCAGCTGGATAGTTTTCCATACGATTCCATTGTATCTTTCGACTTGGCCGTTTCCTTGCGGATTGTAAGCAGTCGTCCTGCTAGTCGCTATCCCAAGTGGAGTGAGAAAAGATTTTAACTCACGGGACATAAAAGATGAACCTCTATCAGAATGTATATAAGCCGGCATTCCAAAAATTGAGAAGATGTTTTGCAAGTGAGTTATAATGGTAGACGCCGAGATATCAGAACAGGGAATTGCAAAGGGGAATCTCGAAAACTCATCTACTACAGTCAGGAGGAAGCGGTTCCTGGAAACTGTTGGTAAAGGTCCTTTGAAATCCAGATTTAATCTTTCAAAAGCAGCAGTTGCTTTGATTAATTTTCCATCATTTTTACAGAATCGTGGCTTGACTTCGTTGCAACAGGGGCAAGCGTTTATGACCCTCTTAATGTCGTCCAAAGAGAAGGCTAAATTTTTAGATCTGATCCAATGATACATTCGGGTGATTCCCGGATGACACAATGCCTCATGTAATTCTCTTATATTCACTCCTGGGCTGGTAGCCGCCGTTATTCTTGATAGAGTATCCGCAGTTGCATTTCTGTTTCCAGGTCGGTAGATAATATCAAATTTGAAGCAGGTAAGTTCCAATCTCCAACGCATGATTTTCTCATTTTTAATTTTACTGTTATGACACTGATCAAACATGAATGTGACTGATCTTTGGTCAGTAAAAACTTCAAAATGTCTACCAATTAAGTAATGTCGCCAATTCCGTAGGGATTCAACAATTGCATAGGCCTCCTTTTCAATCGAGGAATGCTTCTGCTCAGATGCGTTCAGAGTTCTTGAGAAGAATGCCACAGGACGTTCAGCTTGACTCAAGGAAGCCCCTATAGCAAACTCAGAGGCGTCTGTTTCCACTCTAAAGGGTATGTTGTCCTCAATAGCAAACAAGGAGGCATTAGCTATATCGGTCCTTAATGAGTCAAAAGCCTTCACAGCAACTTCCGGAAGAGGAAAGGGACCCTTAGCCAAGAGAGGGCGAATCTTCTCAGAGAATGTGGGAATCCAACGACAATAATGGGCAAACATGCCCAGCGCACGTTGTAGAGACGCTGTGTCTTTAGGAATAGGTAAGTTCAACAGTGGAGCCAGTCTGTCGGGGTCAGGTTTTATAGTTTTGTTCTCGATAAAGTATCCTAGTAGTTTGATCGATTTAGTAGAAAAAACACACTTCTCATCATTCAGTGTTAAGTTGTATTTCTTAGCAGTAATCATGAATTTTTCCAAGTTGCAGTCATGCTCTCTTTGATTTTTCCCACATACCGTTACATCATCAAGATATGGAAAAGTGCCTTCTAAACCTTCATCCTTAATTATTTTATCAATGATTCTCTGGAAGCATGCTACCCCATTAGTCACACCGAAAGGGACACGTAGAAAATGGTACAGTTTACCTTCAGCTTCAAAAGCTGTGTAATGTTTTTCAGATTCTAATATGGGTACCTGATGATAGGCACTTTTGAGATCAATAGTACTAAATATTTCATATTTAGACACTTGTGAAATTAATTCTTCAATTCTGGGAAGAGGATAAGCATCAAGCATCGTGAATCTATTAATTGTCTGTGAATAATCGACAACCATTCTGGGCTTGTGGTGTTCTCCTTTCACGACAAATGCTTGTGCACGCCAAGGTGAATTACTGGGTTCGATTACACCTTCTTCTAGTAGTCTGTTTACGTTCGCAGCTATAAATAGTCTATCTTCTTCCGTTTGACGCCTTGACTTCGTGATCACTGGTCTACAGTCAGGGGTTAAGTTAGCAAACAGTGAGACAGAGGGGACTTGAGCAATTGCCAATGAGCAGATTTTCAGAGGTGGTCTGTCACCGTTGAAATCAATCTCAACTGAAGAATGATTTTTTAGTAAGTCATGGCCGATCAGAAAATCTGCACAAAGGTTTTTCATGATTAACACCTCTACGTTTGTATATGAATGAGTTTGTAATTTTACCGTTATCATGGAACAGCCAGTAATGTCCGAGCTTAAGGAAGAGTTAGCCATAGTTATTCTACCGAAGTATGGCTTCACTAGTATTCGACACTTTTTTACCAGAGATTGGTTTAGAAAACTGAGTGAGCTGCCAGTATCGATCAGAGCATTTAGCTCTATTCCATTTATATCCACTTTAGTAATAGATTTTTGGAGACAACTGGGGATAATTGATGCTGATGCTAAAGTATGAACTGATGCCGTAGAATTGTTCGGGGGGCGCGACAGTCTAGACTTGCAAACTCTCTGGTAATGACCTTTCTTTCCACACCCTCTACATAGTGCGTCCTTGGCCGGGCAGACGTTTCGAACATGGCGGTCATTCCCACAAAAAAAGCATTTTCCGGTGCGGGCTGGTATAGCTGCAGTTGCGTGAGTCTCCTCGGGTTTTTCGTCTTTCTGCTCCATAGCAGCCACAGGTACCGAATTCGAATTTGCAGAATATGAAGCGGAGTGATGTTCTGCCAGTTCTAATGCCCTAGCCTGGTCGAATGCATTATCCAACGTAATTGTAGTGTTCTCCAACAGGCGTTCTCGAATTCGAGTGCTCCTTAAACCCCGGATGAATGCGTCTCTAATATACTCATTTTTGTATTGTTCAGCCGTAACAGATTTGAAATTACAATCTTTGCTCATTTGTTTAAGTATCTGTAGATATTCACTCACAGACTCTCCCGATTGTTGAGTTCTCGAAGCCACGCAGTGTCTGGCGAATATTTCGTTTCGTTTAGTAACGTAAATAGAATCCAGGGCAGTAATAGCCGTATTGTAGTTTTCTGCTTCGTTGATATGCTGATAAACACCCGCCGACACGTAATTACACAAGAGATGAAGCTTATTTTCCTCAGTCGAATGCTGAACTTCGCCCAGGAAATTTGAAAATGTCCGTTTCCAATGTTTCCATTTTGCTTCAGCTCCTACGCACGTTGGATCCACGTCGAATTTCTCTGGCTTGAGAAGTCGTTCCATCTCATGTGAATTTAGATCCAAGAAATCTAGTTGATTAAATTGTAATAGAAATGATCATTAGAAAACGAGTTAGACTTAAAGAAAGCTTTAATCAACTAGAATGATGCATGACAAAATGGCAAAGCAGTATCGCACGCTAGTAGTTGGAACATCAAAACATAGTAGTGTTGCCATTCTTCAAGTACCTAAAGTTAGTGTTGCCAAAACAAGAACATAATATCACACGGCGTCTCTAGCAGCGAATTGAAGAAGTTAAAATACCTATTTCGAAAACGAAGCAAGATAATTGAAAAATTTATATTACAAAGTTGTAGAGTGTTCTCTATTTAGTATGGCACGTGCTGTTTGCAGATAATAAGGTTAATGAAAAGCGGTAAGTTATTGTAATGCATTTTTTGCCCCTCAATTTTTATACAACATGTATTGTTTACTGAAAAATGGACAAGTCTAAATAAATTATAATTAACTGATTACACGCGTTATTATTTTTCCATGCGACTTTTTTTTTCTCCATTTTTTTCAGAAGTACTTCAGTAGTAAACGAAAAGGAGACATTTGCATAATTATCACTCCCCCCCCCCCCCCCCCGTATGCCTCATTTTTTAACTTCGGGTATATGTGTGTAAACCGCACGTCTTTCTATACTAAATAGAAAACACTCTACAACTTTCTAATTGAAAATAACAAAGTTTAAAATGTTCGTCTACATTGCTTTGTTTTCAAGACTAACTTCTTCAATTCACCGCTAGAGGCGTTGCAAACTTTCTCAATAGATAGCTCATAGTCACTTCCCTACTCATAAACCCTGCAGCTCTAGAATCATAGGCGCCGACTTGAAAAATGATTGGGTGTTCTGAAAACTTGAAATCAAATGACCCATGCATTTTTAAAAGGATTTAAATCTAATTTAAATTTCATTCAGTCATGTTATCTGGCACAATAAAACGTCTGAAATGCAAGTAGAATTCTTTTTTTCTCTAGATAATTGTTTATTTCATTTATATTGTTTTCATAGAAGCAACATTATTATATACAGTGTATAGATACTGTGTGAATTTCCAAATCAATCATCTGAATTCCAATTCATAAAAGTAAGAAAAAAATGTAAAATTTATTTTTTAGGTTTTTTTACCAGTGTTAGAAATGCCAAAAAATTTCTCTTTAAATCATTTCCAAGTTAAAATCATTGTATCCAGAATACAATAAACAGTCTGAGGGGCAAATTTCTATACACTCTTCATCGTAGCCCAGTGGTTAGCGCTCGGGAATTGCACTCGGTAGGCCCGGACTCGATTCCCGCCACTGTCAAAATTGCCGCCGTGTTCACGCGGAATACGATCACATGTGAGTCCGTAAGTCCTTCGGAGAGGTTGGTGGTAGGGGAAAAAGGGTACGGTCCCTGTGGATGCCTCCCCCACTGGGTTTCGGTCTAAATTGGGTGGCTCCTCCCGGCCGTCCAAACATTTACCTTACACCTTTCTGGTAGGTCGGACGGTCTGGGTCACAACAACAACACTCTTCATAGTAAACGGGGAATAAATAATAAAAGACTTGAAGAACGAATAACGGAGGACAAAATTTATGCATATATACTTACATTTTCCCCACTAAATACGCGCAAAAATATTAGGGGTTCGCGGAACCCACAACAAAATTGTTGGGGGTTTAAAAAGTGCCTCGAACCCAAGGTACTTTGTCAAACACTTCGATCAAAAGTTAAAGGGATACATAAGGCCTTAAAGGATGAAACCCTGTATATTTCCAGGGAACTAAATTTTTTCTTTTGTCATATATTGCTCCGTTTCGGAATCATATATTTATAGTTTGTAATGGAATTTGTGGAGAACTGATACCATTTCTTATGAAACTTCAGGGTTTCTTCGGCGTGTATTAGCGCACAATTTGTGCAGTACGAAAGTAATTTGTTTATTACGAAGCTGGAATTTGTGCATTACAAACAAATGGCTGTTATTAAATATTTTTCTGTGTTGCTTTTGAGATTTAGCAGATATATGTTTTTCATACCCTAAATGTTTTATTGAAATTGAAAAATTCAGGTTGAAGCACTTTTCTTGTATGTTAAACCCTTTTATTTTGTAAAAAGTGCACAATAAGTTTAGTGTTGTTGTTGTTGAAACCCAGACCGTCCGACCTACCAGAAAGGTGTAAGGTAACTGTGTATGAATTAATAATTCATCTTTAAAAAAAAAAAAGCAGTGACATAGGCACATATCGTACATTTTCCCCATTTTAAGTTTTGTATAACGCTGTTCAACGTCTATCAAATAGTTTAACTTCAACAATAATTTCTATCAAAGTACAATTTTCGATCAAAATGTTTTTGCTGCCGTTGAAAACTAGTTTAGTAATATTTATTGCGTACTATTACAGTTACGTTGTATCTCATAAAGTATTAATATTTGTTCATTTTTTAAGTTTTAGTCATAATAATTTGTATATGTCATCTAAACATTATTCGTGTTCGATTGACGCCAGTTGCATAATACTGCATTAGAACTTGGATTTCATGACAAAGTTATCTAAGAGTGATATCCGTCTCCCCCCCCCCCCCCCCTCTCGACATGCAAAATTTAGAATATAATAAAAATTGTAAAACAGCCATATTTCCAAAATTTTATAGCTGAGAAAACTTGAAACCTCTTCTTTCCGCAATTTATATGCTGCTAATATAGTGTCTCTCTATGCAGTATGAAATGTATGTCACCCCCCCCCCCCCCCCCCCCCCGCCAGAAACTTTGCTAGAATTCAAAGAGGTGAAACTATGACACATTTAGAGCATTAACGTAAATTCAGATCTGCTGAAACACTAAACCAAACGAAACAATGAACAACATACACTGTGTTAAAGAACACTTGTTAATTGTTGGGAAAGGTGCCGGAAGCTCCGACACCAGTGGTTTTCCGTTTATTAAGAGAATTCCTTTTCATCTTAATAACAATACATTTTCCGTCTTTAACAGAATTTCGCATTTTCTTTTATTGTATTCATCAACAGCATGTGTTACGTTTTTTCCCCCTCAGAAATTCATTTTATTTTTAACACTTTACATAGTTGAAAAGTGTTTATGACTTTGTTCATTAATTCTGTCTGTCTATCTGTCTGTCCGTCTGTCCGTTCGCACGATATCTGCCGTGAAAATGACTTTATCAAAATGAAATTTTAGTATGTTGTTGAGACGGTTTGTGGGACATATGGGAATGTAAATGAATAATATCACCCAATTAGTTTTGGATTGAACCCGGGTTGAAAAAATGAAATACATTGAACCCTATGGGACCTAATTTTTCAAAAAAATTTTAAGCAAATTTATAATTCACAAATTGTTTCGAAAATTTTAGGAAATATTCAAATTATCCCATAAAATATGTAAAAAAAGTTTCAGCAAAATAGGTTCGGCAGTTTTTTAAATAAAAATTGAAATCCATATTATATAAAGAGATCACGTGACCCACTTTAAAATAAAATATGGCATCCATCTTTTTTCCCAGTGTCAAAATCGTGACTTTTAAAGTTCTTTTTAATTTATATTTAGTGTTGCATCCGTCCTAAAATCGTGTTATTTTTACGTAATTTCTGTGTATTTATATCCTGCGCCAACGCAATTACAATATTTTTTAGTTTAAATGATCAGCGAACTTTGATTCTTTTTACAACGAAGCCTAATTTTAACTTATACAGAATGTAAACACATTAAGCTGTAAGATGAGTTGTATAAGAATTGCTGAATTTTTTTAACGCAAAATTATTTAGCTCTGGAGTCTGGTATATAGCTGATGCGAATGAAATATTCATTGATTTTGCATAGAGAAGCAGACGATTTTATAGCATTGACTTTTGCGATGAAGTTTTAAGCATGGCTTTAGAAAGTACTTTTTCTTCCATGGTTTTAAATTTTTAAGTAAAATAAATTATTGTAGTATTGTGATAATTTTAAAAATATCACCGCTGAATGAAAGGACTGGAATAAATGTGTATGAATGTAATATTCACTGCTTTTACATAAAGACGGGCGATTTATATTTCGAAGACGTCATATGAATAAAGTCCATTTTTTTCAATGAAGTTTTAAGTTTTCAAATATAATAAATTATTTTAGTATTATGATAATTTTAAGACTATTACCGCTGAATGTATCGCATTTTAGAGATGTTTAAATAAAATTGCATTGCAATTGGAAAGTGTTTCATAATAAATGCTTTATGTATGATTGATCTTTCTTGTTTTATAATCACATGGTTCTCCGATAATAAATTTTACTTTTTTATTGTTTACCAGTTTTTTAGATGAATTTCGCTTTCTTGTTTTCCCGTCTGTGAAACGTGTTTTCACTGTTTTTTAACAATATGAAATTTTTTATTTTCCATTGATCATAAATAATTTTCCATTTTATAACAAAAATTTCATTTTTAACCATAGAAATAAATTTATAAAATAATAATACGTTTTAATTCGATGATGAGTACAACGTTATTTCGGAAAAAAAATCTGACGTGGGAAAAATCTAATGTGAGATACTTTAGTTTTTTTTCGCATTTTTGCTACGCCACCTTTTGAAATTACCTGCAGTTACCAAATGAAAACGAAATTTGAATTAAAATTGCAAATTCAGTGTAATTTTAATTTAGTATTCATGTTATTTTGTGCAATAGAACTTAATTTAATGAATTATTAAAGAAATAAAGAGAAAATGAATTTAAGTCTGTAGGGAAAGTTATGTGATGCCCCCATTAGATTTTTAACTCTGAAAGAAGAAAATTCGTTGCGATATAGGGAAAGTCATGTGCTGCTCATATCAGATTTTTATTTTACCTGCCGGTAATGTATAGGGAAAGTATTGAAATCGTGTCGAAAGTCACAACTCGAGTTTTCGACGGATCTACACGTTTCGAGTACCATAGAAGACGAAGAAACTATTTTTAGCGTGATGCCTCTCTCTCTCGCTCTCTGTGTGTGTGTGTGTGTGTGTGCGCGCACGAGCGAGCAATGTATGTATCCACTCTAACTCAAAAACTAATTGACCAAATTTTGTAAAATTTTATAATCAAGTCATTTGTGGGTTACTTTGGTGCTGATTAAATTTTGGTATTATTCGGTATAAAAGAACCTACATTTTTTTGCAAAATGACCCACAAAAATTGTATGTATCCACTCTAGCTAAAAAACTAATTGAACAAATTTCGCAAATTGTGATAGATAAGTCACGTGTTCTTTACTCTGGTGCTGATTAAACTTTGATATGATTCGGGAAAAAAGAACCTGCTTTTTTTGCGAAATGACCCGCAAGAATCGTAAGTATCCACTCTAGCTGAGGTACTAATTGACTAAATTTCACAAAATTTGGTAGATAAGTTGATTTATTATGGTTTGTTATTATGCGATTAAAAATAAATAAATAAATAAATAAATAAAGGAACCTGCAATTTTTTGTGAAATGACCACAAACAATCGTCAAAATCTAAAATGAAATACTGCAAATGTGTAAAAAAAGAATGCATGTTTTATACGTAATTTTTGATGACGAAAACAGTAAGACCAACCCCATTACTTTAAGATAGACCATTCTCGATATATTTAAGATTTTTAATTTCGGGAACTGAAGGCGTTTTTCACTGTAGGGAAAAAATTATATAATGAAATTTCTTAAAATTTAATAATTACGTCCTTTGAGGGTTATTCTGGTGCTGATTAGGTTTTGGCTTGATTCGGAAAATATAACTGACATTTTTTTTTTTTTTTTTTTTGCGAAATGCCCGCAAAGATCGCAAAAATGAGAAATAAATGACTAAAATTGCTGAAATACATCAATTAAGTACTTGTTATTTATGTAAATTTTGACAGGATAGAAAATAAGACTGACCCCATGACTCTAAGATGAATCGTTCTCGAGCTATTTTAGATTTTTGGAAGTCTTTAAAGTGCGTTAAGGTACCAAATGAGACGAACATGCATTAAAACTGCAAATTGGATATAATATCATAAAAGTATCTACGTTATTTTCTGCAATTAAACTCCATTTATACTCCATGCAATTAAACTCCATCATGAAATAAAAAATAAGAAAATGAATTTGAATTTTTAGAGAAAGTCATGTGCTGGCCACATCAGATTTTTGTTGCTTGGGGCGAAAGGAAATTTATTAGGTAATCGCACGATATCCTAATAATTCTAAGGGTAGGATGACTTTCAGAAAGAAATTTCTAAGGGAAACCGTGTCATACTTATCTTGTATGTTGAAAAAACAATGGAAATTTCACACACGCAACTTATGAAAAGATCTGAGCATATGAACTAATTCCAGATCTGAGGCTATAGACTTCCTATCAGTGTGTCAGTTGCACTGGTAAGCGTTACAACTGCTTGTCCATGCATCCGGTAATTTTGTTTATTGAGTGAAAATTTTCCTCCAGATTTTCATGCTTGGATACGGCCCACCATACATATATAGTTTGACTTTCAGTTTGAACTGACAGGCCAAATTGCGACAGTTATGCTTGTTTGTCTCGCGTCCCACGCCCGCACAGATTGGACTGTTGATTGTAGTTTGCCTTGGAATCTTTTTGTGAGTGGAATGCAGTAAACTAGTGTTGGTAGAATATGTCATCCATTGATGAATTGCTTGCCAACGCGACGATCGTAGTATGTGTGTTGCAGAAGAAACGAAACTGTCGTGATGTGCAGATATAAAAGCATGGTTAGACAGGAGAAATTGCAGGGATATTAATTTGCTTCAGGAACTGAGAGTGTTCCCAAAACCTGGAGACCAACGTTGTTGCCTGAGGATCACCAGTCTATATGACTTTTTGAAAAACAGAAAGGACCTCTTTCATTTCACGGTTGTGATAATCCTTGTTATTTTCCAAAAACAAAAAAAAAAGTGGTTACGAAATTTATCAATAAATCCGGATAAATATTTTTGACTACGTAGCTATGACTGCAATAGTGAAATTGAACGTAAAAAGAAACGCGAAACTTTTTTGCACAAAAATAACACAGACACAGATGACTTTGAGAAACGCATGTAAACCTATGAACTGAAAACTCAGTTAGAAGGCCACGCCATGCAAGTCTGTTTGGACAACAGAACTGTGGGAATGCCCACAGTCTAATCCAAATGAAGTCGTGCCATTTGCACCAGTTCAGCCTCTCTAACATGTTGACTGTGTAAAGAATCGTGTTGCCCCAACCGGGAATCGAACCCTGGATCTCCAAACTGGCCAGCTGAAGCTCTACCATTGAGTTACTGGGGCGAAATTGCAAGCTCTTATCGTCGAAGTGGACTCTTCATTCTCCACCCTCTAATGTCAGATTGGCGGACAACTGACAATCTGTCTGACCATCTCCTGCTATTTTTATCTAAGGTTAGCCTCCTCCTACTACTATTTTTACCCAGGTTTGTATCCTGCGTGGTCGTTATTATCTCAATTTGAAATCGGCCATCAATCTTCCAGAGTCCATTAAATCCGTACTAATCGTACCAGGGTCACTTTCAGACCTCCGACATATTTGCACTAACCCACAGGGTTGATTTATTCGGGCGCCATTGTAAAGAACTTTACTGCCCCAACCGGGAATCGAACCCTGGACCTCTGAGCTGGCCAGCCGACGCTCTACTGTTGAGCTATTGGGACGAAATTGCAAGCTATTATCGTCGACTCTGCAACTGTTCAAGCCGATCGAAAGGCCAAACTATACATGTATGGCCCGCCTTAGTCATTCGGTAGTGTTTTGTTAGCAGAGGCCCCGGATTCAAGATAAGGAACATGAATTATGTCCTAAAATTGGCGTTACATAGCAAGAAACTTCAGCCACATAGTTATATCACCACCTTATAAACTTCGCTGTTATTGTTGTTCCTTAGAAAGGAGTCGTTGGGTTTCACATTCGAGTTCTAAAACTTTTCTGGTAAAGTTCTATATACGATATGATCTATATAGGTAAGTATTTAGATGTATGTCAATAAACGAAATATTTGATGAAAACTATGTCGAAAAAGATCTTATATTAAAAATAGGTGTTGCAAAATGTAACGAACTGCATTCAAATCCATCGCATCACAACTGTTCTAACACGATTATCGGCCCAACTACCAGAAAGGGACAAATAATAGTAGATAATCTTCAAAATATTCAGTTATTGTGGAAGAGTTAACCTCGATTTCAGACATTTCACTTGAAAGAATATTTAAAACTGTAGAAGGCATTCTTATTTCTTTCGATGTTCTTTATATTTTAATGCATATTTTTGGGATACACTTACTCTTTCGCCATCTTTAACATCTCCAGTTCTGTTTCTTGTATAAAGCATGATGAAATGCGTACTGACTTACATAGAAGGAAAGCCAATTTTATACAGAAAAGCTTTCAACATTATCATTTCATATGAATTACAATAACCACAAAAGCAGTCGAAGGGTGATAACGTATCTGCTGCCATTTTAGTTTTATCATATGCAAACATCCATTTTAGGCTAAAAGTGTTCTTTTATTATATTTATTTAGAAAAGTTTCTGTGTTTTAAAAGATATGATTTTTCAGCTAGGTTCGAAGGCTGTTCAAAGTACCCATAAAATTTCACATTTCCTAACTGTATCGAATTCTTGCTTCCAATTTACCATAATCCTTACTCTTTCTAATGGTTGAATTTCTCTGCATTTTGCAATATCTATTTAGGGCCAAAATTGCTTTGACATCTTTTTCACCTGAAATTTCATATTTTAGTAATGTGTCTGGTAACGTTATACGTGTCTCGTCGAAGAGTGAAAAATATTACTGGAAAAATTTCTGAATTCCAAGCAATATGAAATTTCATAATTATTGTTGCAGTTTTTTCCATCCAGATTCAAGCATTGTGAACAGTATAATAATTTGCACTCACTAAAAATAATTTGAGATTTCAATAAAATAAAATATATATGTTATATAATAAGTACTCTCTGTTGCAAAAATATATATGCTACCATAAAAATAGAGCTACAGCCGCGAAACTCGGCATGCAAATGTAGCGTTAAGAATTATGCAAATGATCAAACTATCAGCACTAATAATGTTATAGGACTCATGCAATGCTCATGAGAACGACGTATCGTGCAGCATTTAAAAAGATCGGTGCTCTCACTCACGGGCAATTGGAACTGAATTTTCAGCTTTGATACTGCAAGTTGCATGCAAAGATGCCTTTGAAACGTAATCGACGGTGCTACGTGCAATTGTCGGATTTAGAGAGAGGCCGTATCCTAGTCCTAAGGGAAGCTGGTTTGTCCAACAGACGTATTTGTCGCCATCTTGGTCCGAGCGATATGGTAGTTACTCAGTGTTGGCAACAGTTGATCAGAGAAGGCACATGTAACCTTCGCAGAGGTCGCTCCTCGAGATGATCGTACAGTCAGGAGAGAAGTCACGTCCACACCAATGGCGTCGCTATCAGCCATCCTCCATGCATCTTGTATCAAGGGATACCATTCGGAGACGACTAGCAGAAGGTGGGATTAGATGTCGACGCCCTTTAAGACGCTTATCACTGACTCCTCAACATAGGCAGAGCCGTCTGAATTGGTGCCGAGCTCGGTCAGCCTGGCCAGAGTCCTATTAGAGGCATGTTCTCTTTAGCGACGAATCCCACTTCTCTTTCAGTGCTAATGACCGTCGCATACGTGTGTGAAGGAGGATTGACCAGCGTTTCGATCCTGCATTTGTTGTCGAGCAACACACGGCCATCACACGTGGTGTAACAGTCTGGGGAGCCATCTTGTGGGATAGCTGATCTCCTCTAGTTGTGCTGCAAGCTAATCTGTCGCCTCGCTCGTACGTCGACGGTATTCTGCAGCCGATTGTTCTGCCTATGCTGTCAAGTCGCCCAGGTTCCATTTATCAAAAAGACAACGCTCGACCATATACTGCACGACTTTCTCAACAATGTCTTCGAGGATTTATTACCCTCCCATGGCCATCCAGGTCACCAATAGACCACGTCTGCGACATGCTGTGACAGCAATTGTAGTCTTCTCAGAATACTACTGAATTATTTCACCATTTGCAACATATGTGGCAGAATCTTCCGCAGAAGGACATTAGCAACTTTATTGACTCTATGCCGCATATCGAATATCGGCTTGTATAGCTGCCAGGGAAGGATTTGCCATTAACTAAAATGGACATCTTCTTGTTACCACCATTTCTTAATAAAACTTTCTTCTGCTTAGAAGTTCTAACTATTTGCATATATCCTCAAACGATACATGCATGCCGGGTTTTGCGGCTGTAGCTCAATTTCATATGTGTGCATATATTTTTTGCAACAGAGTATATATATATATATATATATATATATGACAGTTCCAATGGTGTCTATAGTTAAATACTATCGCTATTGTCAGAAACTGGCTATTCTATCGGTTTTAATTCGAATTGCATGGCTGTCCTGATGAGAATGCAATTTCGAACTAACCGCCATTTTTTGTGTAGTTTCAATTGATTGTTCTCTATGTCTTAATCTTTTATCTTGAGCTAATTATTATTGCCTTTTCTCATTTTTGCCGTGTTTTCTTTTTATTTTTATTTATATTTATATTTATATACTTTTAATTGTGAATTTTGTATCCTATTATTCTTCTCATCCCCCTTTCCATTGTAGTGATAAGTTACCTTCTATCTTTATCCTTAGTCTTGGTCTATAGTTACTCATTTGTAACAGATATGCTAGAGATGGTTTTTTTGTACATACAGTAGTTTATGCATAATTTTCGATTAAAATCTTTCAATTTATATATATATATATATGTGTGTGTGTGTGTGTGCGTGTATGTTGAAGGCCCAGACCACTCGGCTGGCCCTAGGGCTTACAGCAGGAATCTGAGTCGCCGGGAAGGATTTATATATGTGTGTGTAATAATATACATATCTATCATATGTACGTGTATGTTTGTGCAGGTGCGTAAATGCGTGTATGTACTTGAGTACATGTGTGTATATTCGTACATGCGTACGTGCTTGTGTACATGTGTATATATTCATGCACGTACGTGCTTGTGTACATGTGTGTATATTCGTGCGTGCGCATGTGTGCTTGAGTATATGTATGCGTACGAGCGTGATTTTATATGTGAGGCCCGTGAGTCTCCGCCTGACTAAACATGGCTCGCGGTTCAAAAAAAGGTTGAAGACCACTGATTCAGCGAGTGTCTCGTGCCAACACCTCCTAAATAAGTAAGGAAGGCCGCGCTTCTGAAAATTATGGGACACAAAGATGAGACAAGCCTATCATTATGCTGTTTTATAGGATGCAAGTCTATCTGTAAACGTTAGCGATAATGCTTATGTTGTTATATGTTCGTATTACCCAAGAATGCATAAAAATGTCATGTAATGAAAAGCTTTGAGCAAAAAAATCTATACAATTTGCGTTATTTTGATAACCGTACCATGTTCGTAGAATAAGCCATAAAGAATGCAAATAAGAATTTTAGTTAGGAACACTAAAAATCAATGTATATTAGGAAATATTTTGAAAAATATTAGTTCTGAATGAAAAATATGAAACATGATATTATTTTTAGATGCAGTTATAGAAAATGTATAAACACGCAATTCTAAATTTTGAAAATAAAAACTCACCTGGATTTCCTGACTAAAATATTTTACAAATGCTCTTTTAAAAGTACACATTAATTAGATTTTCTCTATAAATTACCATTTCCTCTACAAATTACCTTTTGAATTCCAGTTCCGTGAGTTGTAAAGGGATGCTTATTTTCAATTACACCAAACAGTTGATGCAGGCAAAGCATATCAAACTATAACACTTATGAAGTCAAAATTTTTCAGAAGTATATTAATACAACTTGAAATGTTGAAATAGAAAAATAATAGCCCTCATTGGAAGAAATTTTAGTAAAACTTACGCAAAACCAAGTCAACAAAACCTTACTTAGCAAAACCAAGTATACTATTTACATAGTATATACAAATGTCATTGTCTAATCTCTATGTATAGCAAGCAGATCCTGAGAAATAAGTGCTTCAATGAAAAATTTTATTAAAAACAGTAGTATGGTGAAAATTTCGCCACCACCAATACAGATTTTATATTTTAACCATTTAAAGAAGGCAGTCTTCTGCAGGAAATAAAAATTAAGGTGCGCGACAGAGCACCAGCCTAGTTCTTTTCAAAAATTTAACGTACTATGTTGACGGAAAATTTGAGAAGATTTATAAATTTATATGATTAAGAAAATTTAACGTACCAAAATTTAACGTCACATTTTACACGAGCCATCAAGCAACAACCCCGATAGGGTTCATCCCCCCCCCCCCCCAGGGAGCCCACTCCAAGAGGGTGGTGTATGGATCTTAACAACTTATAACTCTGGTCGCTCCTGACCTGGGGGGGAGGGGTAAATTAATCTGAGAAACGGTCCCACGGACCCGGCGCTTGTGGTCTTTGAAGTAGGCGCTTCTAGGTGACGGAGGGGAGTAGTGTCTTTATGGCCTGTTTCCAGACCCGTCGGCGACTGGGATCGAGTCTCGGCGGGAACCTCTGGGTTTGCTCGGTGAATGGTTCCGCCGATTCTCGCTCTCCTGGCTGTGGTCTCGCTGGGTAGCGGATAATCACCTTGCTTCCCTCCTCGTAGTGGCGTAAACCAATCAAGGTCACCACGGGCGGTTGTATTATAGTTGTCCCTAGGGTTCACCCTTCGGCCAGAGATATAGGTATATTTCACCTCGATGGGTTGGTTCACCTCCCTGCATCTCAGAAGCTAAAATGAGTATTTGTTGATTTTTAAATTTTCTGACAGATAGGCGTAATGAGACAAGGCGTTATTAATTTGATTTATTTTGCCCCAGCCAATTTTGTGTATCAATGCGTCAAATTAGTACATTTTGTTTTTCTTTGAAATTTCAAATGATGCACCTAAATTCTCAAGCCGACTAATAAAGTTAGCAGTTTAATATTCGTCATGTGTTGAGTATTCCACTGCTACTCTTGCTCTTAAGAAAAAACGCAGAAATTTATCACTTATCAAATTTCAAACTTGATTATTGTTCGAAATCGCTTAAATGTCGTATTTATTATAGTTTTCTCTCAAATATGGTGACTTAAATAAAAATACTTCAGAAAATCTGCTTCAGATACACAGTTCAAATTCGATATGCTGAGTGTCCTGTAGCAATCTATGAAGGAAAATTTTTTAAATTTAAAATTTTCAAAGTTTTAAGGAACCTTAATGACGTTTGAAAACGAAACGCGCAAATATCGTATTTATTAGTTTTTCTTTCAAACAAGGTGACATAAATCAAAATTCTACAAAAGTTTGTTTAATATACATAATTCAAATTCGGTGTGCTGAGTATCTTGTAGAAAGCCCAGACCACTCGACCAACCCGAAGGCTTATGGTAGCGCTGAGTATCTTGTAGCAATCTTCAAAGAAAAGTATTATAAAATTCAAACTTTTCAAATTTTGAGGAACATATATGATTATTCGAAAACGCGAAAATGTCGTATTTAAAATCTACAAAAAGGACTGATATCCGATAAAACATAAAGTTCTAAAAAAAAGTTCTTCAGATTTTCAGAAGTGCGAGCTATAAAAGTGATTGAAATAAGGGACTATTGCCAAGTTTATCAAACTTCATGAGTGAAAAGTATAGAGAGGAAAATCTATTGAAGAAGTGTAGAAGTTGCGGCGTAACTGCTTGTGCTTGTTTTTATTTTCTCTACAATACATAGAAATGTATAGGGAAAGTATAAGAATCGTGTTGAAAATGGTAACTCGAATTTTCGACGGATCTACACGTTTCGAGCACTCTAGGATCCGAAAAAAAAAAACTATTTTTAGAATAACGTTTGTGTGTGCGATGTATGTATCCGCTCTAACTGAGAAACTAATTGTCGCAAAATTTGGTACATAAGTCACTTTTGGATTACCCTGATGCTGATTAGATACAATTCGAAAAAAAAAACAAAAACGAACCAGCCTTCTTTTATTTTGCGAAATGTCCACAAGAAAGTATGTATATCCACTCTAGCTGAAAAGCTAATTGAGTAAATTTCACAAAATTTGGTAATGAATCACCTGTGAGATATTTTGGCGCTGATCAAATTTTGGTATGATTCGGAAAGAAAGATCATGCCTTCTTTTTACGAAATGACCCACAAAAATTGCCAAAATATAATATAAAAGACCACGTGTGCTCAAATGTATCAATTAAATACTTGTTTTACACGCAATGTTTGATGACGAATGGGATAAGACCAACCCTATAAATTTAACCGTTCTCGAGATTTTTTTTTTGCCAAGTCCCCTTTGAAAATACGTCCAGTCTCTAAATGACAACGAAAATTGAAATAAAACTATAAATTCAGTGTAATTTCAAATAATTATTCGTGTTATTTTGTGCTATTAAACTAAATTTAATGAATTACAGAAAAAAAAAAAAGAAAAAGAAAATGAATTTGAGTCTTTAGGGAAATTCCTGTGCTGCCCTGCCCACATAGATGCCACACATTCGTCAGATGATTGTTGTTAAACATAAACTTCGTAATTAAATGAAATTAGGTATGGTTTATGCCTTCAAATATCATTCGAAGAGGTCTTACAATTGAAACAAGTTTTGTACTGATTAAAATAGTCCCAGTGAAACGCTGAATATGCATTTGGCACGAAAATATGGTAGTGTGAACTTATGATGCCTAACTTCTTTTGATGACTTTGACTCAAATATATGATTGGAAGGCCCAGACCATACGACCAACCCTGAGGCTTACGGTAACTTACTGTGTGGCCGGTCAAATATATGATTGTAGCTTTTCTTCCTTGGTCTATATTTTATTTTCTCTACAATACATGGTAATGTATGGGAAATAATTGAATCGTGTCGAAAATCGCAACTCCAATTTTCGACGAATCTTCACGTTTCGAGCACTCTAGAACCCGAAAACACTATTTTTAGCTTGTCGTCTGTGTGTGTTTGTGTGTGTAATGTATGTATCCACTCCAGCTAAAAAACTAATCTATTAAATTTCACAATATTTGTTAAGGGGCGCAGTAGCCCAGTGGTTAGCACGCGGGAATTGCACTCGGTAGGCCCGGGTTCGATTCCCGCCACTGCCAAAACTGCCACCGTGTTCACGCGGAGTACGATCACGTTAAACATGTGGGTCCGTAAGTCCTTCCGAGAGGTTGGTGGTAGGGGAAAGGGTACGGTCCCTGTGGATGCCTCCCCCACTGGGTTCCGATCTAAATTGGGTGGCACTTCCTGGCCATCCAAACAGTTACCTTACACCTTTCTGGTAGGTCGGATGGTCTGGGTCTCAACAACAACAATATTTGGTAAATAAGTGACTTGTTACCCTGGTGCTGATTAGATTTTGGTACGATTCGAAAAAAAAAAGAACATACTTTTTTTGCGAAATGGCCCGCAAAAATCGTATGTACACCACATATTTGTCGTATCTGCTAACGGCCCTATCGTGCTGAAAACACCGGTTCTCGTTAGATCACCGAAGTCAAGCAGCATCGGGCGCGGTTAGTACTTGGGTGGGTGACCACCTGGGAACACCACATGCTCTTGGCACATTTCGGGCGCGGTAGCCCGGTGGTTCACGAGCTGGATTTACACGCTGCCACAACTGCCGCCGTGTTCATGCGGAGTACGATCACGTTAAACATGTGGGTCCGTAAGTCCTTCCGAGAGGTTGGTGGTAGGGGAAGGATGGTAGGTCCCTGTGGATGCCTCCCCCACTGGGTTCCGGTCTAAATTGGGTGGCACTTCCCGGCCGTCCAAACGGTTACCTTACACCTTTCTGGTAGGTCGGACGGTCTGGGTATCAACAACAACAACAGCAACATGTTTGTCGTATGTTCCACATGTAATCGTATGTACGTAATATCCACTCCAGCCTAAAAACTAATTGACTAAAATGCACAAAATGTGGTAGACAAGTCAACTGTGAATTACCTTAGTAATGATTAGATTTTGGTACAATTTGGAAAAAAAGGTACCTGCTTTTTTTTTTGCAAAATGGCCCCTCAAAAATTGTCAAAATATAAAAGACTACATATTCTCAAATGTATCAATTAAATGCTTGTTTAATGCTTTAACGGTGGAAAGAATAAGACCAACTCCATAAGTCCTAGGACTACCCATTCTCGAGATATTTAAATTTTTTTCGCATTTTTGCCAAGTTGCCTTTGAAAATACGTCCAATCTCTGAACGAAAGCGAAAATTGAATTAGAACTGCAAATGCAGATTATTTTCAAATAATTCTTCGGGTTATTTTGTGCAATTAAATTTAATTTAGTGAGTTATGAAAGAAAAAAAGGAAGGGAAAGGAAAATGAATTTGAGTCTGTAGGGAAAGTCATGAGATTGTCCACGTCAGATTTTTTATTTTTACTTTTCATACGAAGTATAAAGAAAGTGTTGTTTTCTCGAAAATTTTCGATTTCGAGATTTTGATGCCTATATATGTTCTAGGAGCTCTTGAACACGGTTTGAATATTTTTAGAGTTATGTCCGTATGCCTGCGGTCGATTTCTTGTGTGCATGATAGCTACCACAAATATTAATGGATTTCAAGAAACTTTATATTCTGATTTGAAACCCTGGAATTAGATAGAATTTTTTAAAATTCGAGTGAAAACTTCGAAATATATTCGAAATTATATATTTTTTGGCAGCATAGAATAAATTTTGGCATAATCGTGCATAAAAGCGTGATACAATTTTTGTGTACTTGACTTCATTAGTCCTCAGGGGGGGGGGGGCATTGTCAAACTTGGTATTAATCGAAATATTGTTTCAAGCCCTTTAAAAATGTATTCTTGTAAATTTTGGGACGAGGGGGGGGGGGGAGGGAAAAACAATTGTCAAGCTATTTAAAAATGAATTCTAGTATGAGAAAGTCGAGTAGAGCCACATACCAGTTAATTTGTTCTAATCAGGCGTATTGTTAAAGTGCACTTTGTTTTTCGAAAATTCTCTGT